>JAGFMF010011660.1:150137-336426 GCA_019455555.1 Galemys pyrenaicus | reverse complement strand
CTGCTGCACCATGTGGGTCCCCTCCCTGGCCAGCAGCAGGGATCGAACTCGTGCTGCAGTGGTTGCGGTTTGCTTCATAGTGTGTTGCTTAACCCACTGCGCCACCAGGGAGGCCCCTGACCTCAGACTTTGAAGAACAGATACCAGTTCTTGGGGTTGGTGGTCTTGCAGTCAGCCAGGCCAGCCATGGCTGGGACCTTGCCTCCCGGGGGTCAAGCTGAGCACTAGACTATTCAGTAGGCCTGCCTACCAGCACCCTCTTTTTGATTATTCACAACATTCCTGGGAAATCAGTCTGACGAGTTCTACTTCCAGTTGAAACTGAGCTCCATAACAGCAAGCTTCAAATACAAGTGAAGGGAGAGTTGGGACCAAAACTTTGGCCTTCCCTCTGCCTCCCCTGCCTTCTGGTTCGGGGTGAAACTGCTCCGTAGGTGTGGGGGTGACTCAGGCAGGGCACGTGGGCGGGCGCTGCAGCTGAGGCTGGCAGGCGTGGCCTCCCTGGCGCCGAGGACAGGTGGCCCAGCCAGTTCTGCCCACGATGCCTCATTCCATCCATCCCCTGCTCGCGATGAGAGCCTCCAGCCGCCTCGGCCGCAGGCCCGCCGGGGGACCTTGGGCCCAGGCCACACGGTGATCTCAGAGCAAGGGCGGCCACCAGCACCCAGACCTCACCAGGTGAGTCCTCGCCACACATGGCCGCCAGAAACCTCCGAAACTCTAGGGAGCCCAGAGTGAGGCCGTCAGGATTCCTCCGGGCCACATCTGCCCTTCATGGCGAGGCGTCCGCGGGGAGGGTTGGCTGGAGCTTCTGCTTCTAGCAGCAGAAACCAACCTACACCTGAGCTCTTGGTCACGGGGTGCGCGAGACCACGGCTTCTCAATGGACCCGGGGAACCTTCCCTCAGGTGTCTGAGGATCCTGGGAAGGAGAACAGCTCTCAGCCGGGACAGAGGTGAGGCCCCGGACTGTGGCCATCAGGTGGAGGTGGCCCCAGAGTTTCAGAGGAAGGGGGCCCCGGGATCTCTCAGGTGTTGAGCCCGCAGCGTGGGGAATCCCTGTGGCCCCTGGGCCTGTCTCCCAGAAAAGGCTGCTTCAGCGCCAGCTCTGGGGGGAGGCACAGCACTCCACTTCCCAGGCGAGGAGGCCCAATTCCAGGGAGAGGGAGGACTGGGCAGCGAGAGAGTGTGGCAGGTGAGAACACAGGGTTTATAGGTGACTCAGGGAGTTAATTATAGCTGCCGCAGACCCATCCAGAGTTCTCCTGACCTTCGCCTGCCCCAGCAGCTCAGGCTGCCCCCACACTTTTGGGCCAGGGCAGGGAGGATGGAGCAGCTAGCTGTCCTCAGTCAGAGCTACTGGGTCTTTGGGGGACCCATGGGCCCAGTTCTCAGGAGGGAAAACAGAGGTCCAGGGAGGGGTAAGGCACCTGTCCTCCATCCCGCCCCTTCACTCTGGGCCTGGCCCTCTCCTTGGTGTTGGGAGGTGGGAAGGGCTGCGAGCTTCATCAGGCCTTGGCTGGATATGAGCCAGGACTCGGGCCCTCACGATTCGGGCAACGAGCTGCTCCACCCGTCTGGCCTGAGGCCTCCCTCTCCTCAGTGCTCCATACTTCAGGGTGCCTGTGCCCCAGAGCTGAGGGTGACCCCTTTCCCAAGGTTTCTGGGCTTAGTTGGGCAGGGGGAGGGAGAGCTGTCCCACTTCTAAGCCTCACTCTAGGCTGATGTCAACCTGCTCCAGTCACTTCCTCCAGGGAGATTTCCTCTCAGTGGTCCTCGCTCCACCCCAACCAGCTGGGCTTTCTTAGAACAATCTATCTTCCACCCCACCTCTGTGACTTGAAGGCAGCTCAAACTATGAATGCCTCCCCATGAACTGTGGTCCTCCTATCTACACAACCTTTCCCCCAGCCATCTCATCCTATATGGCAAGCCCACCCTTCCCCATCCTGATGACCCCCATAGCAGCAGCCCTTGGGCCTCTGGTCTCTCTCACCTCCCACAAACTCTGCTTTCTCCAACATGGAGTCCTTTTTGTAACCTACATCAGTTGGGATCAGTTGTCATAGTGCTCCCGAGGCTTTCACTGCAGTGCTCCCATCCAACACCCCGGTCTCACCCATGCATCAGCTTCTTGCCTCTCGATGAGCTCCCCCGAGCCCCATTCTCCGCTCATGATGTCCCCTCTGCTGCACTGTCCTTCTTCCACGCAGTCTCCTTGGAGACTGCTCAGTCCCTCTTCCCTGCATCTTGCTCTGAGCCAGCATAGGCTCAGAGCATCAGTAGAGCAGGTCTGGACTGCCTTGGGGCGCAGCCTCAGCTGCTTCTTCCAGCCAAGAGGCAAGTCCAATGGGCAGCCAGCCTTGAGGCATGTTGCATTCAGCTCTGGGTGGATGAAAGTGATGGTCGCTGTGCTAGTTTCTGAGATGACGAGGTTGCTAAGAAACCCCAAAACCAGAGGGCCTTGAGGCTGCATTTCTAGGAGTATAGCATGGAGAGCAAAGGAGGAAATAGACTGCTCTGTTGAGGAGAGCTCCGAACCCCAAATCTGAGGCCCTGAGAAATCAGAGCTAAGTCTCAGGAGCCCACCTGGAGACTGTGGGGCTGGAGACGAGAACGTGAGAGACACTAAGCACTGGGGGGTTTCTCCCTAGAAGCTCTGTTGTGTTCTCCCACAGCCCAAGGCAGAGGTGCAGCAGGGGCCTCCCTGGTGGTGCAAGGGGTAAAACCCCACATTATGAAGCATCCACAGCCACTGCAGCACGAGTTCGATCCCCGGCCAGGGAGCTGACCCACGTGACGCAGCAGACCTCTCCTGCCTCGCCCACTGCTCCCCTCAGCAGTGTGTTTCAGTCAGTCTGCCTGTTCTGCTCCCCACTCTATCTCTGGTGAACCCTCTCACCCCCTACACCTCTGGCCTGTACCCCAGCTCTTGTATGCATAAATAAATATAACTTGTATGCATAAATAAATATAACTTAAAAAAAAAACAAAGGGCGCAGCAGAAGCAGGGAAGCTGCCAGGACAGTCCTGTCCCTGATAAGGCCGCCCTGGCTAGACAGAGAATGAGTTTCTGTCCTGGAGTACAGCAGGGGTCACAGGGCCCCACGCTGGGCTCCTAAGTCCCCTGAAGCTCCTCCCTGTCCCCTCGCCCTGAGCATCCGCCCTGCACTTGTGTCGCAGCTATGAATGCCAACCCCAAGGAGATGGCGCCCCTCATGGGCAGAAGAGCCGTCCCCAGCGGGAACCCTGCCGTCTTGCAGGAGAAGAGGCCAGCGGAGCTCACTCCCACCAAGAAGAGGTAGGGCCGGTGGGCGCAAGCCTGGCTTCTGTGCACTTGGGGGCAATGGGAGAGGGGTCCTCGTGAGGAGACCTTGTCTGTGTGGACCTGAGACTGTCTCCCCTGGCAATCTGGTGCCCGGCTAGGTACAACTGGGGAACGTGAGAGAAGTAGGCTGCGCACTTGAGGGGCTCGGTTGGGGGGGTCAGCATGACCAGAGCGATCAGGGAGGCCTCCCAGGGAGGGTGATGGGGCACTGAGGCAGAAGCACTTGGACGGGTCCTGGGGAAGGGGAGAGATTGCTGGAGCCCCCCTTGCGAACAGGAGCAAAGGAAGGTGGGTGGAATCCCAGGCGGTCCGCACCATGCACTGAGAGAGTTCTCACTCGCCCGTGGCGTGCACACCAGACAGTGCCGGCTGCTCTCTGACCCACCTCTGCCACGGAGGCGCCCACAATGGCGCTGACTCCAGGAGGGAGCTTACCTGCGTCATGCCACCTCTGTGCCTGGCACACCGCAGCGCCCTTAGGGCTGTCGTCACCTGGAGCCTCACCTCCCTCTCATCAGGGCTGTCGTCACCCCCCGGGGCCCTGGGAGCTGGGCAGGGCTGGGATGGTTATGAGCACTCCCCGCTGGGGAGACAGA
The DNA here is from genome assembly GCA_019455555.1 of Galemys pyrenaicus. NCBI lineage: Eukaryota > Metazoa > Chordata > Mammalia > Eulipotyphla > Talpidae > Galemys > Galemys pyrenaicus. The sequence goes on along the minus strand of JAGFMF010011660.1, from coordinate 332,503 downwards.
GGAGATGATGGGAGCAGGGAAAGTACCCGTCCCAGGTCACTCCTGGTCCCTGACCTGCCTCCGCTGCAGCCCCTCCAGCTCCTGAGCTGATTTGAGGCCACTCCAGTCCAAACGCCTCTCCCTCACCATGCTGCACTTCCTTGGGTCTTGGGGTTCCCTTGGTGCAATTTGGCCCATTTCCCCTGCTTCCTAGACCCTTGTCCCACATACCCTCTTGGGCCAGAGGTGAGTTTGGTGTTTTCCTTTCTGTTGGCTAATTTAAGTAATAATTGCCAAGGTCTTTTGTGCTCCAGGCTTGGGGAGACTGGGACTCAGAGAGCGAGACCATCCCCCCTGCTAACAGTCTGGTGAGAAGGGAATGTGGGTAGTGGCCTGGAGAGAGGGCAAAGTAGGTGGGGTGGAGTATGAGAAGGATGCATAATTCTTTTCCTGCGTGCAATCTTGGGGCACTTCCTGGAGGAGGCAATATTAGAGTGGATGATGTCACAGAGGAAGGGAAAAGGTATTTTAGGCTTCTGTCCTTGGGGCAGGGATGAATGAGGAGTCCCATGTGGGTGAAATTCTGGTTGGGTGGAGAAGATGAGTCCCATTAGAACTGGGTCTTAGGGATTAGTCAAGAAGGTTGGAGAGGCCTGGGGCAGTAGGGAGTCATGGAAGGCTTTTTTATGAGAGGGAGGGCATGGTGAAATTTGCATTTTGGAAACTATGCTCTGGGTGATCTGCATGGATGATGAATTGGGAGGGAGGTTGGGGCCAGGGACATGGTGGGGAGGCTCTTGGGAAGCCCAGGGAGTAAGATCTGACCTGGGGCCTCCTTGGTGGCACAAGGGGTTGAGCGCTGCACTGTGGGGCTTCCACAGCCACTGCAGCGCAAGTTCAATCCCCGGCCAAGGGGGTGACACACATGGTGCAACAGACCTCTCCTGCCTGGCCCGCTGCTCAGCAGTGTGTTTCAGTTAATCTGCCTGTTCTGCTCCCCACTCTATCTGTGGTGAATCCTCTCAACCCCAATGCCTCTAGCCTGGACCCCAGCTCTTTATGCATAAATAAACAAAATCTTTAAAAAAAAATAATCTGACCTGGCCAATCAGGGAAAGTAGAGAAGGTTGGGGCAGTGAAGTGTTAGGATCGTGGGGCCTGCAGGGTCAGCTATGGCAGGGGGACAGAAGGAGGACCAAGAGACTTGCCGCTGGGGGGAACTTGGAGGAATGATGGGTATCTCTGACATGAGCACACCAGAGGAGAAGGACCAGGGTTGAAAGGAATGACTCAAGTTCAGGCGTGACATATTGGCTGAGAGGGGCCCAAGGGACTTCCAGGTGAAGGCTCTGTCCTGGAGCACAGGGGAGACCAGGTAGCCTTGGAGGTCAAACAGGTGCAGGCGGGACTGGGAGGCAGGCCAGGTGAGTGTAGAGCAGAGATATCCCTGAACTAAATTAGCAAATAACACCCTCCAGCCTCTTGGGCCCCCTTGCCCAACTTTCTTCCTCCGGGAAGGATTGAAGGCAGGGTTTCAGGGAAAATTCCTGGTTCTTCCACCTGTCAGGCTGCCTTTTCTGAGCCCATCTGCATTCAAGAACTTGGCTCCAGGCTCAGTTTTGCCTCTGACCCTGGCTAGCCAAGGACTGTGAGGTGGGACTGTGAGGTAGACCCTATTTCATGAAGCAACTGCTTCTTCTCCTTCCTTGGGGCTCTGTGAGGGCCCTCACATGACTGCTTCAAAAAAGGTTCCCTCAGAACTGAGTATAAGAGTCAGGCCTAGAAAGAAAAAGAGAAGATAAAATTACATGTTGAGAAAGGGGACGATTCTGATCACCCAGGGAACATGAATTAGTGCTGATTTTGAAACCATCAAGAAATCTCAAGTTTTTTTGGCCCTGGAGCCTTTCCTAAGTCATCATGTTACTCCATGAAGCTGCGACTGTGGCCTCCTTGCTGGGTCCTGGGGCGGCGATACCTGGAACAGAGACATGGGCTGATGAAGGCTGTGGGAGAACTGGTCTTGGAGGTCAGAGCCCTGGGCATTTCTTAGAACAAACTAGGTTGTCCCAAGGGTCTCCCCAGCCCTGGGGCTGCTCAGAGATATTTCTTGGCCTTCAAAGGGACATAAGTGCAGGAGAAATGGTGCAGAGCTATCTGCCCACCTGAGTTAACAACGTCCAGCTGGTGCTCTTTGGCCTAGGTCAAAAGTAGGATAAACTAACAGTGTCTGCCGTAGGTCAGGAGCTGGGAAGTCACATGGCCAAGACCTTGCCGTCTGTTTGTGGTGGCAGGTGAGATGTGGCATGAGCTGCAGCAAGTAGGGCAGGTATAGCAAAGACCTTCCCCTTCATGTTCTAGCAACTCCTTCCTGCTGCTAAAGCCTCCTGCCCTCAGACACAGCCTTCACCTTCCAGCAGCTTCCATGCTGCTCTCTCTGTTCCCCTGGATTTCCCCAGACTTCAGGTCCTCTTCAAGGTCAGACCAAACCCCACTCCAGTAGGGCACCCCTTCCCTCATCCTTGTCCTTGACAGGAAGAACGTTCTCTTCCGCTGAGCTCCTGCATGCCAGCCCCTCTCTGAGAGGCTGATGTGGCTGGTACTCTGATAAGGCTCTGGTGGAGATCCCTGAGGACAGGGCTCCTGGGATGGTGACTTTCCCCCGCCTACCTCCTAACTTCTCAACACACTCTATTAGTCATTTTTGAGTAAGTGGGTGAGTCAGTGAAGGAGCAGCAAGACCACTCAGGAAGGAGCGAGAGAACTGAGGAGGAAGTACCCAGCGCTGGGCACGGACCCGCAAGCATGAGGACCCTCCAGAGTGAGATGGGAAATTGCTGCTTCCTCTCCTCAAGGCCCTTAGTCCCAGGCCTGAGGAGAGAGACGCTCTCACAGTCTGATTTCCTGGCCTACCCTTGAGGCCTCTGTGGGCTCGGTGGAGGCTCTGAGGAGGAGAATGAGGGGGAGAGGCAGGAGACCCTCCTCCCCAAGTGGGAGTCGCTTGTGTGATGTAAACACCCAGCAGCATCTCCAGCTTAATGTTTGCTGGGCCGTCTACTCGTGTCAGACCCATCAGCTGTGCTCTTCATCTACCCACTTCTTTTTAAAAAGATTTAGTTTTCATTTTTAAAAATTTTTTTCCTTCTTCTTATTCATGTATATTTGACATCATTTGTAGTTCCCATGGAATCCCCACCACCAATTCACCCATGCACCATCATCACCTCAGTCCCTGTGCTCTTTCTGCCCTCATCCCAGTCACTCTCCGTCCCCTCCTCCCAGAGTGTCTCTGATTTGTCTTTGTCTCTTTGTCTGTGTCGTGTTGTGATTTGAGCTACTCACTTCTTACTCACGCGTCCCTTCATCCTTCTTCCTTCCTCCATCCAGCCATCCATCATCCATCCCCGCATGATCTGTGCAGCCATACGTCAAACATCCACGCATCCATGCACCCATCCACTCAGCTGCCCCTGTATTCACCCAGCCATTCTTCCTTCTCATTGCCTAGCCATCCTTTTGCTTATATGTTTAGTTAGGGCTTCTGAGTGTCAGAGCCAGTGTTGGGTTCTGGAAAATCAAGGTTGATGCAATGGTAGTTCTGCCATTGAGAAATTTAATGCTGGAGGACAGTGTGTTGTCCAGGGCAAGAAAGTAATAAGTTTATGATGTTATGACTTGGTTTGATCCTTGGGGCCAGTTCTGACCCACCCACTGGGGGAGTTCAGCTCTTTAAGGGGAGGGCTTCTTGTCTTGTACACCACTGTATCCCCAAAGCCTAGAACAGGGCTTGACATATCATAGGCATACTTCCTCAATAGATACTTCTTGAGTAAATGCACTACTGAGATGTGCAGAGAGGTAGGGACAGCTTTGGCATGGCAGTTCTGGGGTACTGCAGGGGTGCAGGGATTAGATGACTTCTGATGCCTGCCCAGCCAGACTGTCCATAGTGGATAATCCTGGATCCAGGACTGAAGGGTAACTTGGTTCAACCGTTTTCCATTTAGGTGAGAACACTTGGCCCAGCGATGACAAGAGCCATCTGGGGTCACAAGGAGGCAGAGGCAGAGCCAGGCTAGAATCCGGGTCTTGGCATCTCCTCCAGGAGTTTGGTCTTCTCATTTGGAAGGTTTAATTCAGGTTGGGTCAATGGTTCCTCTTGATGGGCAGGAGCTAGGAAGGTGAGGGTCGGTGTGTCAGCCCGCACTGCCCCAAACCTGTTGATGCCCCAGTTATGGATTAGCTTTGAGTCTTTCAAACCTGTCTGTGTTTGGAAGAGAGGAGGGGGATTCGCCAGGAAAAATCAGATCTCCCTCCTGCCCTTCCTGTCCTGGAAGTGGCCGTGCTGGGCAGCCATCCTCTGTGGCTAACTCCTACAACTGGTTTGGCTGGAAGCTAAACCAGAGGCTGAGGAGAGATCAGAACATCATGGGTGGTAAGTTGAGCTTACACTGAGGCTTCTACACTGAGGGTAGCCACAGATGGGCTGCTTCTCCATACTGAGCCTCAGTTCCCTCATCTCTAGAATGGGACCACAGCCCCTTTCCAGATGGCCTCCCTTTTGGACTTGCTATGGCTGGCGTTTTACTTCTGGAGCTCTTCTGTGGTCTTGTGAGGAAGGGAGAGGACACGTTGTTCCTTCTGGGTCAGGGAAAGAGGCAGCAGCAAAGGCACTTAGGAGAGGAGCCTGCAGGCCAGGAGACCAAGATCTTGGCCAGGTCACAGAAACAGTAGATGTGCTATAGCAGCCAAGGGCTGGGGGGTGTTGGCGCACCTGGGGTCACCCTCAGCCAGATCCTCATGAACCAGGTTGTCAGGAGCAGGCCTGTCTCTGAGCGTGTGGCTCTGGGCATGTGTGTCTGTGTTCACGGGTGTGTCCGAGGAGGGGTCGGAGCTGTGACTGGCTGGGGAGCTGCATCTTGCCTACGTGGTCTTGTACTTCATGGGGCAGTGTCTCTGCTTCCCTGGGGCTGAGCCAAGTTACAGGCCTTGGGCCCACATCTCTCTTGTCCCAGCTCCAGGGGAAAGCAGACTTTGCTCTTACCTCATCCCTCCACAGTTCCTCACCTCCATGGCCCAAAGTGGTTTCCTGGGTTTTCCTGCTTGACAAGGGAACTTCAGCCCTGTCCCCTGATGCCTCCCAGCTCTCGACCAGTTATTCTCAGCCTGTTCTCTGTGCTGACAAGCAAGATGTTCAAAGAGGGTTGAGTATGGTGGTGGGGGCCATAGCTGGCGGCTAGTGTAACTCCTCAGGAAAGGCCTGTTGTGCATCTGAGTGTAGGCGGCCCTATCCCACCCCATCCTCCACCTTCTCCTTCCCGCACTCCCACCACACACACACACACACACACTCTTGCTTCAGACCTGAAGACTGAGGGGCAGGTAGGGGCAGGTGAGAAACTCCTGTTGCCAAGTTCCCCCTCTCAGTCAGTTCTTTGTGCCCAAAGGGAGGTGCAGGCAAGAGGCTGATAACAGGAGCCCCCTCAGGCACTGGGCCACTCCGCAGAGGTCCTAGGTTCTTCTACCCAGCGAGTGACAAGAGTCACCCAGCCCAGCTTTGCCTCCAGGCTGTGCCCCCTGCTGCTGGGGGACCTGGAGCAAGTCGTTTGACCTGGGATGCTCCACATACATTGTGAGATGTGGGTGATGAGCGCAGTGCCCGCCCCAGAGGGCTGCTGTGAGGGTTCACTGGGGCCGGGCAGGTGTGGAGTCCAGCAGGAGCGGGCACCCTCAGCAGGAGTGCCACTGGACATATGGGCGGACAGGCCTGCCCGGCCCTCATGGCCTTGCTGGGTGTCCCGCCAGTGCGTACTTCTTCCTGGAGATAGAAGGGTTCGAGCCCAACCCCACCATCGCCAAGACATCTCCTCCGGTCTTCTCCAAGCCCATGGACTCCAACATCCGGCAGTTGTGAGTACCAATCCGGCCTGCCCAGTCCTCACTTCCAGGGTGGGCAGTGGTGCGTCCTGGACCGCGCGGCCAGGCCTGGCGTGGCAGATCCCTTTTCTCCCTTCACACTTGTCCCCCTCCAGCATCTCCGGCAACTGTGATGACATGGACTCCCCACAGTCTCCTCAAGACGACGTGACAGAGACCCCATCCAACCCCAACAGTCCCAGGTGAGCCTCGCCACACCCACAGGACAGGCGCCAGAGCGGCAGGCCCTGCAGGGAAGAGAAAGACACTGACTGGGTGTCAGCGACGAGGGTCTGGGCACAGGGCTGTGGTGGGCTGGGAACTCTTGCCCTTGAGGAGGGCTGTGAGACGGGCTAGATACACAAAGGATTCACATTGACACATCGTGAGGTTGCCTATTTGTAGTATGGGCTGAGGAGGGACAGAGTAATAACACTGGAACAGTGGAACATGAAATTCCACTTCCTCCCACGCCCTACTTGCGAGGTGATGGCCAGTGACGGTGGCTGTGATGGCTGCCGGGTGCCTCACACGTGTATCTGACAGTGTGTGCACATGGACCAGAGGGGAGCCTGCTTGTCCGCCAGGAAGCATCATGGGCCCCAGCCACCCGGAGCACTAATGTGGGCCTGATAGGTGGTGTTGGGGGCTGGCTTAGTGGCCCTGGCAGGGAAGGGGAGATTGCTGCAGTGGTGCATGTGTGGAGAGCTGGAAACGATTTCTGGCCTCAGTGTAAACCTGGCCAAAGAAGAGCAGAGGAGAAAAAAGAAGCGGCTGAAGAAGCACATCTTCACGGCCGTGTCCGAGGGCAGCGTGGAGGAGCTCCTGGAGCTGCTGGTGGAGTTGCAGGAGCTTTGCAAGCGGCGCCGAGGCCTGGATGTTCCTGGTCAGTACCAGGTTCTGCCTGGCCCCCTTGACCATCTGTCTCTCTCCCCCACCTGCCACTAGCCTTGAGAGCCCAGCTGGGAACGTAGAATGTGACTCTGAGAGCAATGGGGAGCCATGGAAGGGCTGAGACAGAGGGTCGTGGGCTGGCTACTGCGTGGTGGGTGGGGTAAACTGGAGAAGGTTTTCAGGCAGAGTTGGGCGTCCAGCAGCAGGGCTGGTAGAGGGGAACAGCGTCTGGGGCAGTGGCTCTGGCAGGACACAGGGCATGGGAGTGAGGGAGAGGGAGGCATCCAGGGTGGTGCTATCCCTGACAAACTCAGTGTTGGAGCCCGACCTGGGTTGGGGACCAGGAGAGAAGGAGGCCAGATTAAGGGGGAGGCGATGCATTCTCTTTGTCCAGAAAGAGGTGGGCAGGAGATGTCAAGGTATCAGTACTGAAGTGGACAGCGCGAAGTGGGTGAGATTGCCTCTACCAGGCAGACGCGGAAGGCAAAGAGCAGGTGGCCTCCCCTGAGGCCCACAGCCTGGAGAAGTCAGCAAAGGAGACAGAGGGGAAGAGCTGGAGAGGGTGAGGGGAGCGAAGAGCGAAGCACAGGGAGGCCAGCATGAGGCCCGGGAGTGCGGACGTAGGACGTAGCTCTGGACTGCAGGCCCCACACCCTGGTCTCCCCCCTGGACTGGGAGGGCTGAGGGTCCAGGCCCCTCCGTGACCCTGGCCCACGACCCCGCCTGCAGACTTCCTCATGCACAAGCTGACGGCCTCAGACACCGGGAAGACCTGCCTGATGAAGGCCTTGTTGAACATTAACCCCAACACCAAGGAGATCGTGCGGATCCTGCTGGCCTTCGCGGAGGACAACAACATCCTGGACAGGTTCATCAACGCTGAGTACACTGAGGAGGCCTACGAAGGTATTCTGCCTGGGGGGTGGGGGCGTTGAGTGCTGGTAGAATTCACCCGGGAAGCATCTGGTCCCACGCGTCTGTGTTTTTTAGTAGTTTTTTTTTTTTAAAGATTTATTTATTTATGCAAGCTGGGTATAGGTCAGAGGCAAGGGAGGTGTGAGAGTCACCAGAGATGGAGTGGGGAGCAGAACAGGCAGATTGACTGAAACACACTGCTGAGGGGAGCAGCAGGCAAAGCAGGAGAGGTCTGCTGTGCCATGTGGGTCCCCTCCCTGGCCGGGGATGGAACTTGCGCTGCTGTGCCACAGATGCTTCCCAGTGCGGCGTTTAACCTGCTGTGCCATGAGGGAGGCCCCAGTTTTTGAGTAGTTTTTGATTTCTGTTTTGATTTCTTGTAGTTGGTTTGCTCAGATTTTCTGTTTCTTTGTGATTCTCTTTGGGAGGCTGTATGTTTGAGGAATTCGTCACTTCTTTGAGGTGGTCTGATTTGTTGGCATCTAGATGTTCATAGTAGCTTCTTCTGATCCTTTGCATTTCCGTGGAGACCGTTGGACTGTCTCCTCACTCGTTTCTGGTTTTACTTAGGTATTTTCTTAATCCTAGTTGTTCTGTCAATTTGTTGCCCCCCCCAAAAAAAAAGCTAGCTCTTTGTTTTATTGATCTTTTGTATTATTGTTTTCTAATTCATTTATTTCCACTCTGATTTTTATTATTTCCTTTCTTCCACTGACTGTGGGTTTTGCTCTGCTTTTATGAATTCCCTTAGGTGTAAGGTTACATGGTGTAAGATTTTTCTTGTTTCTTGGGATGAGCCTGTATTGCTACGAACTTCCCTTAGTACTACTTCTGCTGCATCCCAGAGATTCTAGTATGTTTCTAATAGTATTTTCATTGTCATTTGCTTCTGGATATTTTTTATTTCTCCTTTGATTTTTTTGGTGGTTCAGTTTTATGTTGTTTATTCTCCATGTTTGTGATTTTTACAGTTCTCTTCTTATGGTTGATTTCTAATCTCATGCCTTTGTGAACAACAACTTTATTAATGTTATTATTTTCAGTATTTATCATAGGCCTTTCTTTTAAGACTTTAGTCAATGAAAACATTTTAATATAAAAAATTTAAATATACACTTGTAATATTAGCATAACCGTTATATAGTCATCATCCAGATTCAACAGAATAATTTATTTTTAATTAAATAACATGAATAAAATGTTATTGTAAAATAGTCAAATATTTTAATTAATAAAAAAAGTCCTCTTCTGTGTCCCGCGTTCCTTTGCAGGGGCAATCATGTATTATGCTGGTATCCTATGAGAGAACTTTTGTAGGCATTTGGCATAGATGTATATGTGCACATAAAAAGTTTTATCTATCTATATATTTATTTAACAAAATAGTCTTGTTCTGTTTGTATTGACTTACAATTTTTTAAAAAAAGATTTATTTATGCATACAAGAACTGGGGTACAGGCCAGAGGTACCGGGGTTGAGAGGATTCACCAGAAGACAAGTGGGGAGCAGAACAGGCAGATTAACTGAAACACACTGCTGAGGGGAGCAGCGGGCGAGGCAGGAGAGGTCTGCTGGGCCATGTGGGTCCCCTCCCTGGCTGGGGATGGATTTCATGCTGCAGTGGCTGTGATAGCTTGATAAATGCTGAGACTTCAACTCCTGCGCCATCAGGGAGGCCCAACCTTATAATTTTTTTGATTAACTACATGTCTTAGACAACTTCTCATGAGAACATGAAAGCCTGCCTCCTTTTCACTGCTGGTCTGAGAATGTTAACCGCTGGGCAGCCACACCACATTCCCCTCTTGATCAGCATTCAGGTAGCTTTTGAGTTCTCCTTATGACAGCATCCACATGCATATTATTGTCTATGGCCCTATGGACTATGCAGTGTTTTAGGAAAATACTTGAATTGGATCTTCTAGGTTCAAGGGCATGTACAAAATACTAATTAGTGCTCCCTTCACAACAAGGTGCAAAACTACTTACTCCTCCACCCTTCACTAGTTATGAAAATTCTGATTTTTTTTTTTGGCTATTCTGATGGGTGAAAAGTGTTAACTCATTAGGTTGTAATCTTCATTTTCCTGATTACCAGTGATTCCAAACATCTTTCATTTTCCTCATTGACTATTTTGACATATTCTCTTTGTCATGTGGTGCTTGTTAATAATCTTTTGTTTCTGTTTGTCTTTCTGTTGTTTATTATGCACATCGAAAAAAGCAATGTCTCTGAAACCTTTGCACTTAAAAGAAACTTCAAGGACATTCTTTTGGAATTACGATAATATATATATTTTTAAATATGTAAGCAAGAATGTCAAGTTCTTATTGATAGTTTTTGCATTTTGGATCTTGCTTAGGAAAATTTTTCCCTACCAAGAGGTTAGCGATAAACGACTTTTCATTTTTCCAAAGTGCTTAGTTCTCCAATCCTCCAGGGCCTTAATTTTTATGTGTGGCATGATGGCAGCTCTTTGGAAAAGGCTGCTTTTGGTGGGACAGTCTGAGACTGTCTTCCCACCCCTGACGCCCGGTCCTCAGCCTTCAGGTTCCCTCCATCCGCAGCTGACAGAGAGGATGAGTCAGTCAGATCCAGCGGCTGAGTCTCCTCCTCTCTCCCGCCATTCCCACCCCCACCCGTCTGCAGGGCAGACCGCGCTGAACATCGCCATCGAGCGGCGGCAGGGAGACATCACCGCGGTGCTCATCGCCGCCGGCGCCGACGTCAACGCCCACGCCAAGGGGGTCTTCTTCAACCCCAAGTACCTGCACGAAGGCTTCTACTTCGGTGGGTGCCGCACCTCTCGGCCGGGGCTGGGGGGCAGGACCCGGGAAGACGTCGGGTCCGGGTCGCCCCGCCCCTCTCTGCTGGGACTGGATCTGCCTAGAGACTCACCCGGTGACTGGGCACCCCACGGGGAATCTGTACAAGTGTCTGGGTCCTGGAACAGAACTAGGAGCTGAGAGGGCAGGTACAGATCCAACAGAAGTTCACCAGGGAAGCCAGAGAGAGGGAGAGGGCCTGGGAGGGAGGAGGGGGATGCCTGCATTCTGGGACTGTCCTCTGGAGATGCAGGCACACAGGCTGCAACTGAGCAACCCCTAGTGCAGAACAGACTGTTGGGATGGAAACCTGGGAAGTCCTATTTAAAGGGGAGGAGTTCTGAGAAGAGAAACCACTTGTCCTGCACAGTCAGGAGCTGATGTCCTGCAGCCAGCTCTGGGGTCCTTCAGGATCGCAAATAGGAGGTCAAATGCTGACACATCAGAGTCCAAAAGCAATGGGGTTAGTCCAAAAGCTCTGGGTGACATTATCTTTTTTTAATGCATAATTTAGTTACACTGAAATTCTCCCCTTTTAAGGTGCAGTTCATTTGCACAAATGGCAGACAGCTGTGTAACCACCGCCATGAGCACGACAGGAAACAAACAGCTCCATTACACCCCAAAATTTCCCCCACAATATTATAGTCAGCCCACCTTCCACCCAGCCCTGCCTGATGACCCTGACTTGTTTTTGCTTTTGGGTGATTTTTTGGTCAGTGAGACTAGTTTGGTCTGGGCCACCCAGAGGACTAGGTCTTTTCCGGTTCTTCTCATCCGTGCCCAGCATCAGACCTGGTTGGAGCTTGTGTGAGAAGCGTCTGTCTGGTGGAGTGGAGAGAGGGGCCAGGAGGGAGGTGGGCAGGGAAGCAGTAGACATGCTGCCCAATTCTGGTTTTGACCCAGGCTCACTGTGGGACCATGTGTGGGTCACTGCCTTCTCTGTCCTTAACACACATTTATTGTTCTCTTACAGTATGTAACAGGCACTCCTCAGGGTGCTTGAAATATATCGGTGAACAAAGATTTCTGCCCTCATGGAACATATATGCTAGATGGGAGAGAGATCATCAATAATAAACAGAGGCTTCAATTTTAAATAAAGCAGTTAGGCTAACTCATTGGAAAGTGATGTTTACGTTAAGAATTAACAGAGGTGAGGGAGTGAGTGATGCAGATATCTTAGGAATAACACTATAAGCAGAGGGCATAGCCTGTGCAAAGGTCCTGAGGTAGGAAAATGCCCATTGTGTTCCAGGAAAAGGAAGAAGTCCATTGTAGCAAATGGGACTGAGGGAAGGAGAAAGGAGATGATGTCGGGAAACAGAATCTATGGACCATTGTGGGACTTGAGCCTTTATTCTGAGTGAGGTGGGACTTTAATGCTGATAGGATTGGTCTGGCTGTTGTGCTTGAGTGTTGGAGGGCCAGGGTGTAGTGAGCCCACTGAGAAGGTTATTGCAATGATCCAGTTTCAGTTCACCCCTTGCACCCCCTACCCCCACAACCTCCCTCCTACAAAGGGGAGATAGAGAAAAACTCAGGAGGCATTCCTACCGAGATGGTTGAGATGTCGGCCCTGGTCCTGGGGAATGGGGTCCCCCAGGACCAAGCCTCAGTGGTCCTTCTTCCCCAGGTGAGACACCCCTTGCCCTGGCAGCATGCACCAATCAGCCCGAGATCGTGCAGCTGCTGATGGAGAATGAGCAGACGGACATCACCTCACAGGACTCACGGGGGAACAACATCCTCCACGCGCTGGTGACGGTGGCCGAGGACTTCAAGACACAGAACGACTTCGTCAAGCGCATGTACGACATGATCCTGCTGAGGAGCGGCAACTGGCAGCTGGAGACCATGCGCAACAATGATGGCCTTACCCCGCTGCAGCTGGCCGCCAAGATGGGCAAGGCCGAGGTGGGGCTCCGGGCAGGGCGGGCGGGGCGGGGGCACGTGGCCACTCTGCCAGCCCTGGGGCCCCTTCCCAGCGGCCACACACAAGGTGCGTGAGGCCCAGATGTGGGCCCCCCTCTGCCTTCAGTCCGTGACACTGTGTTTCCAGCCCTGGGACCCTCTTGCTGGGGAAGAGTGGGGGACCTTGATACACAATATCTCATGGACTTTGTGGCTGAGATTCCTGCATGGTGAGGGCCTGAGAGGAGCCTGGGGGTCTGTCCCTTGGGAGGTCAGAAGCTCCTGGCCTCTCAGGAGGATGGAAGGCTCGGGACGGCTGCACCAGATGCAGAACCAATGAACTGTGCCTCCCTGGAGCTGGTCACGCCAACTCCCAGTCACCCCAGCCTGTCAGATTGGAGTCGAGCCAAATCCCTTGCACAGTGGTGTGGCTGCGTGAGGCCCTGTGTGCCCTGCGTGATGTAGCGGCTCACGGCTAGGTGGAGGCCTTGATGAGAACCCGGCCGGGTGGCCATGTCTCCATCGGTGGCAGGGGTCGTGGCCTGGTCTGAGACTAAGGTCAGTGCTCAGGTTGGACCTGGGTCACAGACCAGTCTCCAGACCTGGAAGGAGCCATCCCGGTGGCTCCTGGGAGGCTGTGGAGGACCCTGGTTGTGAGGGTGGTTCTTGTGTTGTCACAGGGGTGACAGCTCAGGGCAGCCGACTGGGTAGGCAGGTGGCGCCTTGGGTCGTGTTGCAGTGGTCAGGGCGAGGGCCACAAGGGGCCTTTTATTCTTTTGTGGGGAGAGGAGGCAAGGGACAAAGGAGGAGGAATTGGACAGAGGGGGAATTGTGTGCTCGCTCCCTCCTCCTGCCCACCCAGAGACAAGGCTTGCTGAGCGCTTTGAGGAGTGTCAGGCTGAGGTTGCTGGTTGAGCTTCCTGAGGGGTCCCCTCCCTGCAAGCTGCTGTGGCCCCTGAACAAGGCTTCTTGCTGAGTGTGACCCTCCAAACTCTTTGTTTGCTGTGGCCAGTCTTGGGGAGGCTGCTGCACCCTTCCTGCCCCTTCTCTCCTTTACTCAGTGTCCTTTGGAAAACCTTCCTGGGTGCTACCAAATTGGCCACTATGTTGGAAGTGGAGGGTCAGTGAGACTTAGGCACAGACCTTTGGGGACTCTTCTAGACAGAGTCTTCAGACCCAGGCACTCCCTGCCCGTGCTGTGGACAGAAGGCTTCTGGGTGAGATGAGATGGGAGCCCCACGGAGCCATGAGAGACCAGGGCTCTGGCACTGTCCCCTCCTGCAGGACTCTCCTCCTAGATCTTGGGTTGGTGCCCCAGGAAGCCCTGGCCTCCATCCTGGAGTGACCTAGTGCTCAGCTTTGGGGTGGAGGTGAACTGGACAGCATTTGCTCTTCATCGTGTCTGTACATTGGAGCTACCCAGGAAGCTTACAAGATGCACGTGCCTGTAGTTGTGCAACCACTTACAGACTTGTTGGGTAGTGTGAGACTTTCGAATGCTCCCCAGAGACCCTAACATGCAGTAATAGGTATTATGTGATAAATGATCCTAATATGTTTGAGGCTCTCTGCTCTTGTGAGCCCCTGGCCTCTGTGTAGGGCTGGTGGTCTGCATCCCGGCTGCCTCGCCAAAGCGGTGAGCCTCAGCTGGCACGGTTTCCACTGAAGGAGGCGCAGGGGAAACTGGAGAAACTTCCAGTTTTTTCTCAAAATCATCAGTTCCTGGGTTCTTCACCAAACGGGGTCCCGGCTGGCACGAGGATGTGAGCTGACCGTGCAGCCACCTGCAGCGTGCAACAGCCTTCCTTGCTGTCTCTGGTATTCAGGCTCCAGTGAGATGGGCCCAGCAGACAGCTCTCAAGCACTCCATGGATGGAACGGGCCTGGGGACCACCAAGTCAGGCTCAGAGGCAGGACTCAACCCTCCTTGATGGGAGCATCTTCTCTGCCCCGCTGCCCACAGGCCCGTTCCTCAGCTCACGGTTGTCCCTTCCCCATCCCAGATCCTGAAGTACATCCTCAGCCGTGAGATCAAGGAGAAGTCACTCCGGAGCCTGTCCAGAAAGTTCACTGACTGGGCATACGGGCCTGTGTCATCCTCACTCTACGACCTCACCAACGTGGACACCACGACAGACAACTCAGTTCTGGAAATCATCGTTTACAACACCAACATTGATGTGGGTCTTTGGGAGGGCAGGGGGCGGCAGGGGCTTCTGGGGTCCTGGAAGACTCATAACACAGGCTGGACCTATCTGTAGACCCCACTTCTCTGCCTCAGTGAGTGCAGTCAGCACGGAAGGGGCAGGGCCCAGGGTAGGTTCTGAGTTCACCTTGTTCCCAGTTGACCTCATGGGGGTCTCCTGAGCCCAGAATCCTCAGCAATTTGGGTACTGGGGTGGTTGGTGTTGATCTTCGCCATCTTGTTTCTCCCCTACTCACCTTACCAGTCCTATATGACTAGACATTGAAACTCTCCTTCTCACAAATGTGACCCCAAATAATTGTAACATTGGAGCAATCAGGGAGGCCTTCCTGGAGGAAGCAAGGTTGGGGGGGTAGAGGAGATCAGTGAAGCCAGAAGGGAAATGAAGCTCAGCAGTGAGAGGTTTTAGGCTATTGGGAAAGTGAGGCAGCAAGCTGAATTTTCAACCTTCACACTTTACCAAGGGTCATGTTTCTCAGAGTCTGCCTTATATGGGGTCTCTCTGGACCCTGATGGCAACCTGGTTGGTAGGGAAGTTTGAGCAAAAGCAGTTTTATAGATGAGGCCCAGAGAGGATCTTTCCTAAGGTCCAGGGTTTTCCTAAGGTCACAGAGTGAGGGGGCTCTAATGGGGCCAGAATCCCAGTCAAGGCCCAGGCCCTTCTGGCCTTCTCTCCCACTGAGTGTCAGCCCCTCTGTCTGGAAGCACAGCTCCTGTGGCATTCGATGGCTGCCTCGGTACCCTGGGGAGGAGCCTCCCAACATTTCCAGCTAAACCTGCCTCTTGGATATAATGACTGGCCCCTGCTTCCCAGGGGGGTGCTAACGCTGAGCTCCCTTTGACATAAGGCCCTCTGAAAACGCTCCCTTTCTCCTCCATCCCCACGGTGGCTGGTTGGTGCTCCCCCCTCAGAACCGACACGAGATGCTGACCCTGGAGCCGTTGCACACGCTGCTGCGGATGAAGTGGAAGAAGTTCGCCCAGTACATGTTCTTCCTGTCCTTCTGCTTTTATTTCTTCTACAACATCACCCTGACACTCGTCTCCTACTACCGTCCCAGAGAGGAGGAGGTGTGTGGGCCCCTGGCTGGGTGGGGGGGGGGGCGATGGTGTGGTCAGAGCTGAAGGAGCTTGGAGCGGCCCCATGTGAAGATAGGGAAACTGAGGCCCCGAGTTATGCCTGGGGTCCCCCTGCTGTCCTTCAAGTTTCTGAGTGTCTCCAGTTTGTTGGGGGAGAGCTGGAGAACTAGGAGACCCAGGCTCTGCCCAGCTTTTGTCTAAATCTGGAGCTTTGCTGTGAGGACCACAAGAAAGGGAGGAGGGGGAGGCCACTTGGCTAAGGCTTCCCCCATATGGGGCCTCAGTTTCTCATCCACTGCAGAGGGAGTAGCATCTGGGCTGTATCTAACTATGTGTGAGGCCCTGTGAGTGTCTGGATAGGGATGCTTCTGGAGCAGACAGAGCCATGAGGTTTGGGGTTCTTAGCATAGATCGGCTCATGCTCCTCGCTGGAGAATTGTGGGTTCCCACTGTGGGTGGGGAAGAGGGGCAGGGGCCCGTCCTTTTCTTGCCCTGTACAGGAATTGGGCTTCGTTCTGGTCTCTGGTCCAGCTTGAGGGTTTGGTAGGTGCATGTTTGAGGTACCTCCCCTCCCCGCCCCAAGCTGGTGCTGCCCCGGCCTCCCCACTCCCATATGATCCCATCCATTCTTCTCCCTTCTCCCAGGCTCTCCCACACCCCTTGGCTCTGACGCACAAGATGGGGTGGCTGCAGCTCCTGGGAAGGATGTTTGTGCTCATCTGGGCCACGTGCATTTCTGTGAAAGAGGTCAGTGGACCACGAGGCCTTCTGGACTGGCCTGCCAGGCAGGGAGCTGCATCAGCAGACCTAGCTTCTACCAAACCCTGTCCTGCCATTACTGCTTGGGGTCTTTGGAGGCGTTTCCTTTCTAGGCTTCAGTTTTCCTGGTTATAAATGGGAGCAAGCAAATAAGCAGGCCCATGCTCTTTATTTCATCTGTTTACCCCTGCATCCATCTGTCACCTCTCTGACACTCCTAGACACTCAGTGCCCCATCTTTCCCTCCCCTCCACTCACTGCCGCCTTCACTGAACCAGCCATCCACTCGTCTATTCGAATTCTCACTCATCCTTACCCACTGTCCGCCCAGTCTTCGCCTGACCATCTTTCTGGCTGTTTTTCAGCTGACCAGTTGATAAGTGGATCCATCCATCATCCACTCGCATAACCAGGGACCAGACAGGTGTACACATACTGTACAGATGTGCAGTTTGAGGTCCTGGTGATAGGAATAGAGACACTCGCCCTTTTTGAACTTGAAGTCTGGTGGGGGAGTTCAGATGGACACAACTATCTAGACTAAAATAGACAGTGAAAAGGACATACATGGGTGTAGACCAGACCTACGTGGGGTGTAGACCAGAGCTCAGAGGCAGAGAGATGGCTCTTACATGGGGCAGAAGGAAGAGGGAGTGCACTTGCTCTGGTAGGGCAGGGCAGGACGTGGGGCGAGGGTCATCACAGGGCAGCGTGCTGTTGTGGGGAACAGCACAAACGCGGGCTCCAGGCTAGAGGACACGCTGGTTTGGGGGATGGTGGGGACTGTGCAGTAGTGCTTCTTGCAGGTTCTTGGGTGAGGGTGGTCGTAGGAGTGAGGGATGTAAGGCTGGGGGCGCACCCCACTCAGCCTGGGGTTGCCTCTGTCCCCCAGGCTCGGGCCCCCTTCCAAATCTCTCTCTGGCTCTGACTGGACCATCACATGGTCCCCCCTCCCCGAGTCTCACTTCTGGGGAAGCACCCCCTTCCTGAGCTCCTCTGCTGAGGAGTGTGGAGGGGGTACAGCTTTCTTTCCTGTCTGGCCTCAGGGAATTGCCATCTTCCTGCTGAGACCCTCAGATTTGCAGTCCATCCTCTCGGACGCCTGGTTTCACTTCGTCTTGTAAGTAGGTGTGCCCGTGTCATCCCCTGGCAGGCAGGGCCACCGTCCTGTCGGGTGGCCTCTGTGTCTCTCTGCAACAGCCACCCCACGTCACCAGCATTCTGCTGTGGTCATGTGACTGGCGGCCTCCTGCTCCCTGCCAGGAAGAGAACCACAGATGCCATGGAGGACCCCAAACCCTGGCATAGCGCCCGCCATCTGTTTGCAGCGATGGCTGCCCCCTCCTGCCAGCGCCCCGTGTGGCGGCAGCACAGAGGAGGCAAGAGGAGGCGTGTCAGTGCTGTTTCCTGAAGGGGCACCCCAGGCCTGTTCCTCCTGGTTACGTGGGGTTTGGAAATTGCCATCTTGGGCCCTGGAAGGTACTTAGTAAAGCAGTCTCTTCTGTAGCATGAAAACCGAGGCCCAGAGCAGGGAAGTGAGCCCCTCGTGGTCGTGGGGTGCTTCACTCACTAGTGTGGGAGCCAGCCCCGGCCTGCCTGGCAGCCACATCCCAAGCCAGTGCAGGCAGGGCCACCCCGGCTGCCGCACGCCTCGTTAGAACGCCCAGCCGAGCGCCAGTCTGAGCGAGGCCACATGCAGCCGACGTCAGAGGCTTCTGCGGCCCCTGGTTGTGAATGAACAGAGGCCGATTCAGCATCTGGGGTGTGGATGGGACAAAATTTGCAGCATGGGGTGAAGACTCTTGAGCGCCACGGCTCTGTGGGCCCCACCCGAGCCCCTCTGCTGAGCAGCCTGGCTCTAGCAACCTTGGCTCTTGACCTGATGTTTCCAAGTATCTGGGTGTTTGATTCCAGATGGCCCTGCCTTCCAGAGTCACGGACTGTTGTCTTCATCTCTGTGGGTGGGTGGGGTGCCTAGTGGATAGGCAGATGTTGCGCGCCTCATAATGCCAGCTGTGTGTGTCTGTCACCTTTGAGAAAGCAAGACGGTTCCAGAGAAAAACACATTTATGCAGCCTCTGGCTGTACTGCAGACAAAAGACACTAGTGCATTGTCTGCGCTCTGCTTACTCGCTTTGTTAGTGTAGAGGTGGGTGTAGCCATGCTTCCTCACTTCGGCCCCAAAGGCACCCATTATCCAAGAGTTTGTCTCGTGGCCCAGCTTTAGCTAGCTAGGTGTGTACTGAGGAGCCTGACTGATGGTATAAGCAGGAGAGGGTTTTGATCCAGATGTCTACACAACTCATGGTGTACACACTGTTTAGGATTAGAGTTTGGTCTACAGTATGCTTAAAATTTTTAATCGTGTTAAGATATGCAGAACAAAAAATGTTACCACTTGGCGATTTCTAAGTGTACATGTATGTGGCTGTGCAAGTCTCCAGAACTTTTTGTCTTGCAAAACTGAAACCCTGTTCCATTAAATAGCAAGCCCCTGCTCCCCAGCTCCTGGCCCCTCATAGTCACCCTCTGCTTTCTGCTTCTGTGAGTATGATTTCTTTAGGTGCCTTATAGGAGTGGAATCATAGGGTATTTAAATTTTTTATGACAGCTAATTTCACTTAGCATATATTGTCCTTTTCCCCAAGGATAAAAGGGTATGTTTTGAAAGACTTTTGCTACGAATGGCTTATACTATAGCTGTTGACAGTTTTTGTCACTTTTCTTAAAAAGTGCTGTCATTTGCTGCATCCTCAGTGGGGAACCCCAGTGGTTCCCCAATATTTTGGGGGAATCAGAACCCATACTGGTGATTAAAAAAATATATACAGCTTGCTGGATTGTGCCTAGGCCTTCCAAACCTTCTCCTGGGGCCCTGGGGATCAGCAGTTTTTAAAAAAGATTGCATCAGCTGCACCCAGCACTTTGCTCTTCCGGCATGCATCTGGCCACGCAGTCCACGAAGCTGAGTTTCAGGTAGTCAGGCAGATGGTCGTTTGGGTCTCAGGGAGGTTGCGGGATTTGAATATCTCTGCCCGAATGCTGCGTGCAGAGAAGTAAGTAAGGCCCTTGTCTCCTGTGTCTCCTGAACAGTTTTGTCCAAGCAGTGCTTGTGATACTGTCTGTCTTCTTGTACTTGTTTGCCTACAAAGAGTACCTCGCCTGCCTCGTGCTGGCCATGGCCCTGGGCTGGGCGAACATGCTCTACTACACGCGGGGATTCCAGTCCATGGGCATGTACAGTGTCATGATCCAGAAGGTGCGTGGGGGCTGCTGAGTCTTTGCCTTTGGTCAGCTGTCAGGTGTCCAGGGCTTAGCGCACACAGACTGGTTGGGCACTGGGAAAGGAAGGGATGGTCCACCCCGACACAGTGGTGTGCTGGTGAATGCTTAACAGCTGGCTTCCCGTGGGGGGTAGGGGGGCACGTATATAAAGGGGGCAGGTATACATACATGTATGTGTGTTTATATATGCACACATGCATGCATATGCATATGCACTCCCAGATGTGTTCATTATACATCTTATCATATAAAGGCTATGTGGCACACAACTTACAAATAATAACAAAATACACAATTCTTACTGTAAATTCCACATGACTTGTTGAGTCTGGCAAAACAATCTGTTGATTTCTGTTGAACTCTTGTATCTCTTGCCAGCTTAGGGTTGCAACTGACATTCTAGTGTTTGCCGACATAAATGCTGGTTGATGTTTTCCTTTACTTTAAGGAGTAATTTGAAAGTGAAATGGTGCAAGCTTGGGTTGGCGCTTCCCTTGTTTGTTGACAATGGAGCCACTTATAAGCTGAACTGGGCAATAGTTTTCAAACACTGGAAGACTATTCCATTCATATTTTTGTGCTGTTCACAATGTAACTGCTCCAGAGAGGACAATTTTTCTAAAAAAATTAAGCAGCTTTAACTGTACACAGTGAATCAGTGACTACCTTAGGTCTAGATTAGATAATCCACAAAACAGTAAGTCACTCTCTGCTTTGCAGCATTTACCGATTTCTGTGGTATGAAAGCTCCCACCCTGGCACTTCCTAACTACAAGTGCAATGTCACTGGACATGAGCTGGGAGAAGACCTGCACCTTACACTGTATTTCTACCACATGGCTACCACAGACATAGCCCAGGAACCTAGATAATTGTCAAATGTGGTAAAATAACTAGGAGGTATGGAGCTTTGAATATTTCCTTGGTTTTTAACATCATTTATTTGATAAAAAATTTTTAAAATGTGAGTTAGCTCTAACAAGCTGGTACGAGCTGGCTCCAGCACACCACTGTCCCAGGAAGTGTGAGGATCCCAGGCAGGTGTGACTTTATGAAGAAAGGTGCCATGTACACAGCGAATCAGCAGGGATGGAGAGAGCATGCAGGAGGGCATGGGTGGAGAGCAGGAACAGAAGAGAAGTCTTCTAGGAGGAGGTGGGACCCAAAGCGGAGCATCCAGGGAATTTGACTAAAGGGAAGGGAGAATGGCCCAGGTGAAGATGGGTTAGGGTGCAAGCTTAGGAGAGGATGGGAATCTGTAAGGCCATCAGTGCTTGGGAAATACGTGCTCAAACCTTACCCTCGGGCTTCTTTCTTTATAGGTCATTTTGCATGATGTCCTGAAGTTCCTGTTTGTATATATTGTGTTTTTACTTGGATTTGGAGTAGGTAAGTGATTTATAATTAACAGTGATTCCTACGTTTTTTTTTTTTAAACAGTTTTTCTTTTTTTTTTTTTCAAGATTTATTTATTTATGCATACAAGTACTGGGGTACAGGCCAGAGGTGTGGGGGTGAGAGGATTCACCACAGAGAGCGGGGAGCAGAACAGGCAGATCAACGGAGTACACTGCTGAGGGGAGCAGCAGGCACAGCAGGAGAGGTCTGCCGCACCATGTGGGTCCCCTCCCTGGCCGGCGGCAGGGATCAAACTCGTGCTACAGTGGCTGCTGTTCGCTTCATAGTGCGTTGCTCAACCCACTGCGCCACCAGGGAGGCCCTGATTCCTACGTTTGTAAAGCACTTTATACAGATGTCCAAATGACAAAGCAGCTGGTGGCCCCAGCAACTGGTATTTTCCAAGCTTTATCTTTTTACTTCTCAGGACTTTTGACCCAGGGGGCATTATCATCGCCCCCTACAACCCTGCCCCACACACACCCATCACGAGGTAACTGAGGGCAGAGACTCCAGGACTCCAGCCTGTCACTGTTCATGCTGAAGGGTGTGCCTACCACGTGGTCCTTACAACCTGACGAATGTGTCTGACCCTGTTTTGTAGATGAGGAGCTAAAATTTGCAGGATTTGACTGCTGATCTTGGAAAAGCAGGCATAAAGTAATAGCTTTGAGCTAACTTCCTGTGGCCCTTGTCACGTTACTCTTGTTTTGCTTCAGATGTGTCTGAGAGCCTCTGGTCTGTGGGGCGCCAGGAAGGGGGAACCCGCTCTAAAAATCTCTCCGTTTACAGAAAAGGGAACAGCACAGCCTGGTTTTATTTTTACCCTCTGCAGCATCATAGAGATATGCGACTTCAGTCCTCCCCATGCAGGGTTGTCTTTGTTTTGGTCATTAGTGACATCGGAAATTAGGGAGCTATTCCTGACACCTTTTCTGGGCCACAATTTGCTTATTTACTTGCTCCGTCCCTTGCCCAGTTATTCATCCATCATTTTACTCACTCATGAACTGGATCATTCCATCTGTTCATCATCCATCTAGCAATGAGGCCCTCCTGAGCCCCGAGCCTTGGCCAGGGGATCTCACTGTAGAACACTGGGAGGAGAGGCAGGACCACACAGTTGTGGGGAAGACAACCAGGCTGCTGGACGTGGGGAGCCCAAAGCCCGGTTGAGAAGTCAGGGAAACATGTAGATGATAATTAGCATCTCTGCAAGGCTGTGGGCCGTCAAGGTCTGAATGTGGAGTAGAGAAGGAAAAGGAGTGTGGATATGCTTGGTTAGGCAGGAAGAGCTTCTGCAGGCCAGAGCAGAGAACTAGTCCTCTGAGACTTCTGTAGAAGCTGAGGCTGGGGATAGAACTTAAATAGCCAGAGAGAAGGAGGCAGCATGGCCTGCCTGTATGTGTGTGTGTGTGTGTACACACCTGCACATGCACACCAGCTTGTTGGGTAATTAATTAACCAGGCAGAGAGGCTGAAACACCACACTGTCATTCTCCCCAGCCCTGGCCTCGCTGATCGAGAAGTGCTCCAAGGACAAGGAGGACTGCAGCTCCTACGGCAGCTTCAGTGACGCGGTGCTGGAACTCTTCAAGCTCACTATAGGCCTGGGCGATCTGAACATCCAGCAGAACTCCAAGTACCCCATTCTCTTCCTCTTCCTGCTCATCACCTACGTCATCCTCACCTTCGTCCTCCTCCTGAACATGCTCATCGCCCTGATGGGGGAGACAGTGGAGAACGTCTCCAAGGAGAGTGAGCGCATCTGGCGCCTCCAGGTGAGCCCAGGCGAGCAGGGAGCAGGGCTCAGTCCAGCACACAGTGTTGACAGCTCTAGTACCTGTGCAGCCGGAGCGGCCTGGGAATGTGCATGCGCCCCCTGTGCGGGGCCGGCTGGAGGGAGCCTCAGTCTCGGTTTCCTAGCGTAGGGTAACCGTCTTCTTCTCGAAGGTGGAATTTGCTTCGGCGGAGTTGCTGGCCGTAGGTCAAGGCCTCTGGGCTTTAGAAGGGGAGTGAAGGAGACCCTGGGGGGCAGCAGGTTCCCTCTCTGGCCTTCTGGAAGTACTGCCATAGCCTCTCCCTGGCGCCGTCTGGTTTAGAAAAGCTCTGCCTGCCTCGCATGCTTTGTCCTGTCTGCCCCACGCCTGTGAGACGAGCTCTGGCCTCAGGGGCGTCTGCTCAGTCAGTGATGTGGCACGTGGACGCTGAAGCATGGTGGCAGGCTGCTCTGAAGAGCATGGAGGACAGCATGAGGGCAGGGACGGTTTTCCTCGCCTCCATCATGGCCGTAGCAGTCCTCATGAACCGCGGGCCTCCCACGCTGAGGACACGAGCCACGGGGTAGGTCTGGATGTCATGACCGGGCCTGGGAGAGGACTGGAAGCTCACAAGACACGGTGTTGGAATGAGGGCTGAGGAAGGTGAGAGCTCGCTCCTTCAGGTATCAGCTGATCCTTGTGACCCAGGTCTCAGCAGCTCCTCCTGTGGCCCAAGAAGGAAGGCCTGAGGGATACGGGGCAACCGCAGGGAGAAAAGTGTTGGTTTGATAAAGGGACTTTCTAATTATTAGGGCGTTCTTCACTGGCAGGTTGGTAATATTCAGGGACACAGACGAATCGTTGGCAGGAAAGACTGACCAGGGGACTCCAGCTGGGTGGGGGTGGGCCACGTGATGTCTGAACTTCCCTTCGTTGTGGGACTTTCTCAGCTAGGAAGTGCCTGAACTGTCAGAAACACCTATGTTTTGTTTAAAGCAGTTGGAACACCTTTCCTAACCTTGTTGGTTTTTCATTTTGAATTCTGTAGATTAGTGGAGTTGTCAGGATATATGCATTATGAAGTGAAGGGGTGACGTGAACTGTTTGGTGGCGTGTATACACACATGTGTGTACACATACGCACATACACACATGCACGTGTACACACACGCACATACACACAAAGGAGCTTTGTTCCTGAGTGGGCTCCTCAGTGACCTGTGTGGGCTTGTTCATATCCCCAGAGAGCCAGGACGATCTTGGAGTTTGAAAAACTGTTACCAGAATGGCTGAGGAGCAGATTCCGGATGGGAGAGCTGTGTAAAGTGGCAGAGGAAGATTTCAGACTGTGTTTACGGTGAGCAAAGGGGCTGGGCGGATATAGCGCCACGGGCAAGGTTATAGAAACCGCTTATTTGCCATACCCAGCTGCAGTCTGTTCTGGCCTCACGAAGGTGAAATTTGCTTCTGTGGAGTCGCTGGCCCTAGGACAAGGCTTCGGTCTTTAGAAGGAGATTCTGGGGCAGCAGGTTCCCTCTCTGGCCTTCTGGAAGTACTGCCATGGCTTCTCTCTGCCTGGTGTCTGGTTTAGAAAAGATCTGCCTGCCTCGCATGCTTTGTCCTGTCTACCCCACGTGAGTTCATGTGACGCCAGGGCCCCCGAGGCCTGTCTTGTCATCGGCATATAACAGAAAACGAGACAGTTAACTTTGATTGTTAAAGTCCTTGCACATCCTATAACCACCCTTTATGATGTGTCCATCTCTTCATAAAATCTGTCTGATGGTCTGATCACATAGACCACCTGCTATGAGCACAAGTTTCTCTGAATGACTTGTCAACTTGGAAAGCGTATCATCACTACCTTAACAAATATCTCTAATGACACCTTCATTCTAGGGGTGTTCTCTGAACATGAGCCAAACCATCGTCTCCAGTTGCAATGCCCATCTCAGACTCCGCTCACATTGAGGGTTGAATCCTAATCATTACCTTCTCTTAGTACGACGGGAACCATAGCTAAACCAGGGTTTTAATCCTCATACCCTCTACCTCAGCTTGAGCTCCTCTCTTTCCTCCTTCTCCACCAGCCCAGTCTGAAGATGCATCCCTCTCTGAGTTTCTGGGTCCTACCTACTGGGGTGGGAGGAGACTGATCTCTTGAAACCTAGGCAAATTCCAAATGCTGATGTGACTGTGAAGAGTGGGAGTGCTCCTGATCCCTGGAAAGCAGGGGCGCTGTTTAGAATACTGAAAGGTCACACAGGCCCCTCACTCACCCAAACCCCTCACCCAGGCCCCCAGGGCAGCAGTTCTGAGAAGCTAGCAGTAACCAAGATAACTTGGCAATCAGCAAGTCTTGCAAATCGCTCTTGATGTGGAACAGGATGACATGTAGCTCAATCCCAGTGGAATGCAGCCCAGGAACCTGAATGCAACCTGGGGACTTCGATATGGATCACCACCAACCGACAACTTCTTCCCACCACAACCTTCCCGCCCAGAGAAACTTCAAAATTTTCTACTCCAAAGTAACCTGCCTTTAAAAACCCAGCAGCCTGTAACCTGGGTGCGACTTCCCCGACCCCCACTCTGGGGACCAGAGACCCTCGCCCACCCGGGAGCGCAATAAAAGTTCCTGCTGGTCAGAAACATGGCCTGGCTCTTTTTCTCTCTCTCTCCCTCTATCTCTCTCTTGCTCTCCCGTCCAACCCCACTGAAACCTTTCAAACACACCAAAAGCTATTAAGTTCTATTTATTTGCCTTTAATGAGCTGCAAGTTGCTAAGTGGTGAAAAGTATTATTGCACTCACAGGATCAACGAGGTAAAGTGGACAGAATGGAAAACGCATGTCTCCTTCCTCAATGAAGATCCAGGGCCTGGGAGACGGACAGGTACTGCTGCTGTCAGGAAGTGTAATAACCGCCCCACACTACGTGGCCTGGGGCAAACTGAGTTGGAGGGCCTTGTTTTTCCCTGTCTGTGAAATGGGAGGGTTGAATTAAATTAGGTTCCTTCCTCCTCTGACATTCTATAACCTTAACTGGAATAAGTACCAAAAAACAAGGTGGCGGAAAAAAAAAAAAAAAAAAGGAACAAGACTTTGCAGAGTACTATATTTCTAAAATGGTGTTTTTGTTTTTCTTAAAGTCGATTTCAACAAAATTCAAGATTCTTCCAGGAGCAACAGCAAAACCACCCTCAATGCATTTGATGAAATGGATGAATTTCCAGAAACCTCCGTGTAGAAATGGAGCCCATTTCAGAGCTGGTGTGAACATGGGCCTGCCTGAGGCTACTGGTGAGGTCTTGGGCTCTGCCCTGAGGGCTCTGCTGAGGAATGGAGCTGACTACTTGCCAACAAGCAGAAAGCACCCTCATGCTGAGAAGGAGACTGAACTGAGAGGCAGTTGTCAATTTGTCTGAGTGCAGAACGCCCTGGGTGCCTCCATGCTGGATTTTGTTCATTGGCAGAGTGTGTAAAGCCGGAGCCAGCAGTCCTGGCAGCAGGCTGGGAGTCCCTGAAATCTGGGCGAAGCTGCTGCTTGAGCAGCTGCAGGTCTGCTCAGCGGGGAGAGAGTGCTGGTAAGGAGGGGGCAGGGGCCTGCAGAGCAGGCCTTCAGAATTTAAAAGGCTCCTGATCTCATCTCAGAGCCTGCAGGGAACTGAGCTAAGCCGGATATCCTGGAGGAGGAGGCCAACAAGCTATGGAAATGCTCTTCTGGAACCTTCAGAGAATAGGAAACACCCCTGGAATGAGTGCCCTTGGCACCCCCAGGCTCAAACTGCCTCAAACTGAAAGACTTTTTTTTTGGTAGCATAATAAGCAGAAGGTTTTTATTTTCAATGGGGAAAAGACATTTCACTTTTGAATGAAAATTACTTCAGATGAAGTATGTAATTTTAAAACCTGAAAAAGAGATTTTGGGATTTGGGGATGTAAGTATTATCTACTTGGCTTCAGGGTGGCCAGAGCAAGGACAAAAGGCTTTTCTTTATGCACACAAAATCCACATGGGACACGCCAGGAAGGCTCTGGGCCACTGTGATCTGGGTGAAAGATCTTGGCTCTTTTCCTTGTCCTAGTCCCACAGAAGTTCATGCCTCTGCTCTGGGATCCTGGCTTCATCTGAAACAGAAATAGGAGTTGCTCTATTTCTATGGTCTTAAGTCTCAGAGGTTACTATTATACATCAGCATTTCTCGTTGGAGGAATTGAACAAAATACCTGAAATGCTCTGGTAGTATTTTTGTTAACTGTGAATTTTGAAGTTAAAGAGAAGGTGTGTGAGAGAAGTGTTTGCCCAGACTTGGGTCTTATTTTTAGACCCTCATCCTTTGCATCATTTGTTTTTCTCCCTGTGAAATCACACAGTCAGTTTGGGGCGAGGCGAAGCGGATCTAGAAGAAATTTTCCAGATTACTGGATCCTGAACAACCAGAAAATCCACTCTGTTGCAATTATCTGATAAAAGCAATCATGTGGGAACTTTTAAGGTAGAACTCTAAACATATTAACCATGCAATTTAATTTTAAATTGCACAAAAATAAATTTGACATTTAGATGATTTGGCAACTGGCAAGTTAATCTGACTTGAGGCAAAGGGAGGTGAGGCCAGGCAGTCCTCGCTGGGTCCTTTTCTTACTCTGGATTGCTCTGTGAGGCAGCTTAGCTGAGGGTGGGGCGGAAACTTGACCTGGTACCCCTGGTGGGTCTGGTCCGGGAGACAGGAGTTGGGTTGAGGATGCTGTCTTCAAGCTGCACAGTTTACAGCAATTTCTGCTTGTCCTTCTGCCCCAGGGAGCCAAGCTGTGCTCCAAGTCACAGGGCGGACCACGCTCAGGAGTGAGCTGGGGAAGAGGGGTTTAAGCACATCCTCTGGAGAAGGGCAGATTTGGGGAGGGGATACTGTCATGGAGGCAGGAAGAGCAGATATGTTCCAGATGGGCAGAACTAGTCCTAAGGGTTGGACATTTTAGAGAGAAATATTTCTGTCCATTACAGCCCAGCAACTGCTCCAGATATGAAGACGTGGCAGCAGAAGCGGGGCGAGCACTTACTAGGGATGCTGTTCAAGAGGACAATTATATCTTTTAGTTTTGACATTCTCTAAAGCAACATTCCATATCTGGAATTACCTACTTAACTTGTGTTTGCCCTAATCAGAGGTCCTGGTTTAGAGGGGGTTCACTTGGATCCATGGTGCAATACTCTGTACCATGGAGCTGGGAATTCCAGAATTGTTTTGACTCAGGTATGGATGGAGAAAGCTGTATGGCTCTCCATATCCCACTTGTACAAAAAGACTAAGATCTACTTAGGCAAGGGAAGTGAGGCAACTAGAAATCAAACATGAGATCTTTGTCTTCTCACAGATGGAGAGAGCTGCTCTCTGGATCTGGGTGGAATTTGTTTGTCAGGACTTTTCTGTGCTGGATACTGTTCCCACAGGTGCGTCCCCCCAAGACTTTCAGCCTACATGGTCTGAGTCTAGGTAGGTTTACCAAGGCAGAGGGAAGCCATGAGTCAAAGCACATGGGTTTAGAAGGACCAGTTCCTTACTTACATCCAAGCTCAGAAAGGAAGGTGGACTTGGTCAAATTCATGCAGGAAGTGATATTAGTTATTAGAGCTGGAGAGTTCGAACTCCTGGACCACAGATATCTCCACACCCTCATTATTACTCTCTTTTAGTGTAGTTATTCAGTAAATTTGAACCTGCCTTTGTATTCGGCATAGTCAGGGAATTAGGGCTTTTTGTGCAGATGACTCATTTGGCAGTCTGCCTTGTCCCTATGATGGGTTTAAAACTCAAGTGTGCACCCAGGTGTGCACAAACCGCACTCCACTCACCATGAACCTGTGGTGCATGAACCTGTGGTGTGTCAGGACATCTTAAATCTCCATGGTTTACATTTCAGTAATTTAAGGTGGAAGCATTTTCTAGGGATGGAATCTTCCATGGTTAGCATTTTTGGTTGACATGTTAGCTAAACTCTGCCTGAGGAAGAATTCATTATTCTAGACATCACATGATGTATGGGAATAAAAATGGTGTTTGCCTTGCTCCCTGAGATGTGGGAGAAGCTGTGTGAGGTTGTACTGTGAAGTCATTAAGCTCTAGAAGACTCCTGCCTGAGAGTCCAGTGTTATTGATGTTCCTTCCCATCCTTGAGACCCGGTGAGGCGAGTCCTTTGCTCTGGGTAGGACCCAGGGCGAGGGCCCATCATCTGGGGCTGTTGGCATACTTGATTTCTGAACAATGTACGTGTTTTTACTGTGATCTTGGTCCCAAATACAGAATTCTCACCTGTTCTCACTGAATGTGCCTGATCCTTGTAAACTCTAATTTACCTACTTGTTCTTAGTATTGTGTGTATGTGAGACTGTGTGTTCCAAAAAGTAGTCATAGAGTAAGAATATTTTAGTGTCAAGAAAAAAACCTTTTATGATTTCTAATAAATATTTATTTGGCCTTGTTATGATCGTGTTTCATCCTTGTCTTAGATGTGCCAATACGAAAACTGACTAGAAATCCTGGAGTGTTGCTTAACATGAGTGGAGAAAGGGAAGGGCTCGTTTTGGATCTATAGGATTATTACTAGTGCTAGTTCAGGGACAGAGTTGGCACGCTAACACAAGCCACCTTTGTACAGTCTTCATATCTTGAAGCGCCTCTGAGTGCCACTACCCATTTGAACCACTCAGTGACTGTGGAAGCAGTTTGAGTAAAGGAGACTCAGGGGGCTGAAGTGACATCCCAAGGCAGCTTAGTCAGCTTAGCCGTCCAGTTGGCGTGATCTCTGAGCACTGCTCTATCCACACAGCCATGCCCTGCAGGTTCTCAACTAATTTCCCATGGATATAAAACCATGGCTCCACCTGGAGACCAGAAAGTATAACTCCCTTTTGTCTACTTCACAGGACTTTCGTGAACAGGCAAGGAGGAAATGAGCTGATAAGATGACTGATTATTGCCCAACTCATAAGTATAGATGTCCTTTTTTCCATTCTGTTATTTCATAAGGATGGCAATTCTTAAGTTGAGTGCCAAGATGCTGCTGTGTCTCAATCAGGTGAAGAACTTGCAAACAATTTATTAAATGATATGTTGCATCATTTAATATGCAGGTAAATTCTGTACTTAATTCAGATGATTTCCAGAATGCCCTTCACTTCCCTTCAAGAGAAGACTCTTTAGTGACAAAGAAATGGGGATCACACATAATCCACATCCCAGTTCAAATATACTTCATCCTGTAATCAGGGAATGTGCCATTCATGCAAGCATTCTGGTTGGATGGATAGGAAAAGGCTGGGAGGTTAAGTCCATGGGAATGAATATTCTTATGGCTCTTGATACTGTGAAAAATTACCTTCTAAAGGTATTTTGCAACTTTCTCAGCTTTTGAGATGGGATGATTCCCTATTTATGAAGCTTTTCCATTCATATTAGGTGCTTTAACAAAGTTATACCCCCACTTAATAGGTGAGGAAATTGAGGCTTGAAGAAAGATGGAATAACGGAGGTCACATGATTTTTCCTGGGCCAATGACCCAGGTTCTCTGAATTTAACTGGTGTTAGTCTAGTAGTGCCTATGAGTTTGTGTAACAGGTGGTCTAGCCTTGCCGGAGTCACACTTAAATATAAAGCAGATAATGAGAGTGTGAGTGTGAAACAAGGCTTCAAGAAGAGAAAACATTCAAGAAGAGTGAACAAAGGCCACAGTAGTAGGGAGTGGGTGCATTTGAAGAAGGAGAATTTTGTGTGGCCCAGCTGCAGAGCATGGGGGCAAAGAAGGCTGGAGAGGTGGGCAGTGGCCAGAGAAGTAGGACCTATCCAATCATGGTGAGATTTTGAGATTTCATATCAAAGGTCAGGGGGAGTCATTAATATTTTATGCAGGGGGATTTTCAAATGTGACTGAACACTTGCCTGTTTTTGCATTGGGGTTGGAGGTTTAAAAGGGTGTACGTCCCTGTCTGCTATCCGTTGGGGCATACTCTGCAGAGTGTAGAGTGAAGTGAATTTTGCTTGGGAATGGTGGGAATTCTCAGGAGGTGACTGGGAAAGAAAGAAGGCAAAGAGAAGGCAGAGGCACTGGTGGACTATTAAGACATTTCAGTGGAGAAGGGATGTTTGAGCACACTCATTTATCCATCTAACCTTTGTTGGGTTCTTATTAGAATGCAGATCCTGAGAAAGACACCATTAGTGTCTTCCAGATGGGATGGAAGCAGAGAGGGAGAAAGAGGAAACGCAAGACAGCTTATGGATGAAATGAGAATTGAGTCACATTTTGAAAGAAAGATAGGAATTAGCTAAAGTTCTGGAGAGCAGGGGAAAGATGGAAGAAGGAAGGAGAAAATTCTAGGTGGAAGGACCAACCTGTGCGAGGGCATATAGAAATAAAACAACAGGAAACAGACTGGAACAGAGCTGACCCAAAGGGCGAGGCGCCTAGAGAAGTTGTGGGGAAGGGAAGAGCAGATCTTAAAGGGCCTTTGTAATACTGTGATTGTGAATGATTGAGCACATGCTCTGTGCTAGGCACTGTAGTGAGTGCTCACAGGCACTGGCCCACTGAATCCTCACACTAATCCCAGGAGAGGAGCACTACTACCACAAATACCCACATTCTGTAATTGAGAAAAATGAGTCTGTAGATTATTAGAAATAACCAAAGTAAGACTGAAAGTGGCTAAAGTCACGTAGCAATGTTATATTTTAAAAAATTCCAGCGAATTAGATGCTCTGATGACTATCAATATTTGTCAAAGAAAATTAGACTTGACATAAAAACAAAAATAAAACTAAATGAAAGGAAAATTGCATACTGTAAATTTTGTAGCTAAAATTTGACGGAAGAACAAAGTACTGCCAAAATTTACATCTGGAAAAAATTGACCCAGAAAAATTGGACTTAGACATAAAATACCAAGAACATTCACAGTGGGATACCAAGGAAACTGGGTAAAGCTTGTATATACAAAAAACTGACTGATACATTTTTACAACAGGTTCCAGAAGGAAGAGACTTTATTGCAGTGAAGATGATTTTGGTAAAGTGCCAAGAAAGTACTGAAATATTTAGAACAGTTTAATTGTGCTATATAGAACACTGAATATAGAATAAAATTGGCTTAAGGGGGCCTGCTGTGGAAGAAAGAAAATGTTTATATCTATATGTGTACCAAACGATGATAGTAAGATTTTGGTAAACACATTTGAAACTATTAACATAAGTGCTTTGGGGTCCAAATCGTGGGATAAAAATACCCCTTACTGGCGGCTGTGGCCTGAGAGGAGGATTCCTGCAGAGACTAGAGTGAGGGGGAAGCAGCATTTCAACCCAAGGACCTTTGAAAAGAAGACTCATGGGAGGTGAGAGATTGGGTATTTAGAACACGGGGGAACGTATTTTCAAACCAGAGACATGGATGTGGGTCATATTTCCACTAGGTCCACTGCCCTCTGCTATTTGTCTTTACCATTTACGCTGTTGGAGCTCAGGGACATCCTCACGTGTCAGCTTGGGACAGATAGAGCAAGTGTGTTCTTTCAAAATGAGAAGTGACAGCTGCGAGGAATATGCCTCTTACACCTTTGCCAAGTTGGGAAGGAACATTAGAAGCAAGAGAGCATGCTAGAGAGGAGACGCTTTGTGGGCGAAGGACCATTCAGAGTTTCATTTATTCATGATGGTACATTAACAATCAGCCCTCATTTGTCATTCACATTTCATCTTTAAAAGAACATTTAAAAATCTCTTATGTGTATCACAACTATTACTAATGTTTATTGATTGGATATTTAATATCATCATTAATTCAAATATGAAATAGCATGGAATTTAAAAAGAGTAAGTCTGCACCATTAGTTTCTAATAACACACATTACTTGAAAACATACAACGCTTAATTCTCTGCTCAAAGTAGTACTTTTTTTGGGTGTCTAGTATCTATTTCAATTTTAAAATTTGAACTTAAAGGCTGTTTATTAAGAATGTTAAACTATCAAAGTATAATGTATAAAAAGCTATGCAGAAATAAGAAATGCATTTCTTCAAGTAAGTTATATACACAAATTATGATATCTTTAAAAATATTCATTAATTTATTCATTCAAGAAATTCACCTGAATGCTCACTGTGTGTAAGGCACTGGGCTAGGTGCAAGGGATGTGAAGCTGAGTGAGGCACAGTCCTGCTCTCCAGGAGCTTACAATCTAGTAGTTTTTCAAGATACCATATAAGCAGCGAGCTAGAAGTGACTTCTAATGTAAAGAGGAGTGAATGCTTTTTGCATTGAGTGTTAATTTAGTTGTCTTTGCGAAAGCTTCATTCTTTTCATAATATGCAGCTTCATTTATGAACACAGGGTACACCGTCCAGTCTCCGCCCAGTGGAATAGTCTTTCCATCAAGAGTTAAAAACATGGGATCCCCAGGGTGCAATGGTTTCCAGTCTTGATCCTCTCAGGAAACAATTAAAATACATAAATTATACCTGGTTTTTCTCCCCCTCTAAAAATGTTATGTCAATGTCTACACAACTAACAAATGATAGCATTGCATTCTTGAGATGCCTTGAGACTTGTGGTAATCTGACTAAACTGGTATTGAGTGAGTTATTTTGGCAGCAGTGTTAAGAGTTCCCATTTAATTTTTATAGCTGATGCATAAGTTTTCTTTAATACCAACATTGCCTTGAATGTTGTCAAAGAGATTTATAATGTTAAAAGGCAAAACTAAATGTACATCTCCCTAAGTGTGTAATCTTTTTTATTTACTAGCGGGAGTTAAATTCTGCTCAGCAAAATTTAGGAGATATCCATTAAGCACCTTATGTGGTCAAGACATTTCTCTGTTAGGGACATAGGCATAAGTAATACATGCCTACATACAAGGACATTCTTTTCTGATGGAGATTGGTGAGGGGTGGTGCTGGACCGGGAAAAGCCTAAGACAACACTTGTTATTGTAGTATGTGTCTTCTCCATAATGAGATTAAAAATGGAGTTATCTGAAAGTGTCTGCATCAGGCGCTTGAACCTTTGAGCATGAAAACATAAGTGTTGCCACAGTTCAGGAACCCTAAGAGCAATATTTACTTTTCAAACTTTGCTATGTGTACAAATCATGTAGAGATTTTGTTAATACGCAGATTTTGAGTCTGTGGTGCTGGGTTGGGGCCCTGAGATCTTGTATTTCTAATATCAGTATCACCTGCGAGTTACTAGAAAAACATATTTTCATCCCTGTTGCAGACCTACTAAATCAAAACCTTCATGCTAACAGATCCCCAGAGATTTACATGTGCAACATTGAAGTTTGAGAAACACTGCATTAGAGTCATTTTCTCAATGCTGGCTATAAGTTATATGTTATAAAAGGGTTAAAAGTCCCAGCTTTGATAATCTAGAAGATCTCTTCCATCTCTGAGGCCTCAAGGTGAGTAGGGTCCTCAGACTGGGCATGGAAACTTTGTTCCTCCCTGCCTTGCCTTTACCTTTGTCTGTTCGAGATTGAAGCCTTCTATCCTCTCTCCCAAAGTTCTTTTTGTTCTCCTTTACTATGCCAGTATTGATCAGACCAGATAGAAACAGTTACCAGGGTTCTGAGCAGAGTCAGGGAATAGTGGTAGAAAATGTTTTGAAGAAGGTCCTGATTATTTTATTCTGACATATTCAGTGGTGATGACAGGCAGCAATGTGGCCAAGTGCAAAAAGCATTAGCTCTGGATCTGTCATTGCTAGCTATATGGTTATAGGAAGGATTTAACTTCTGAGCCTCTGAAGCAGACATAATAATTCTAAATAAAAAATCTGCCCATTACATTTTTGGGGAGGAATTTTACCTTCTTTGAAAGACTGTGTGTGACCATGTCTCCTCCACCGCTCTATTCTCTTACGGTATCTAGTTATTTTAATTTCTAGGCCACAGTTTAGACTTTAGTTTATCTAGATGATAAATTCCATGAGAGTAGAGACCATGTTTATGGATGTATCCCCAGAGCCAGCACAGGATATGCTCAACAAATATCTGTTGAGTGAAGAGCTGAATAGCTAACCTACACTGCTATGTTTTCAAGAGCATCAAATGCGTTGAGTGTGTAAAATGACTTATAGGCTGTAAAATTGTAGTCAGTCAAATACAAGGCAATGTTATTCTGAATATGTAAAAGAAATAACAAATGTTACCTGCAGATTAGGGTGAATAATAGCAGTAATTTCTCCACATTCATTCCTGGGATAGTCAACTTTTCCCAGTACTTTATAGACTTCAATAGTACAGGGAGGAAATTCATTTCCTATAGCAAAAACAGTATGTATAAATAGCAACTACAAAGCAAAAAAACCCTCTGAAAAAGGGAAGTTGATACTTTAAGGAAGGAAGAACAATAACCGAAAAAAAAAAAAAGAGGACTGTTACTGGGAGAAAACACACGCACGTGTGCGCACACACACACTCTTACAATTTGAGAAACAACTCCACTTATTGAAATTACTTACCTTTATTGAAATTATGTACAAAATCAAGGGCATGTTTAATTATTTTTCTCATTTGATCCAAAATATCTGCTCTCAGAACTCCTTGAGGTTGGGGACCAACTTCTATGCCTATTATAGAAGAAGATAGTCACATTTATTATTAGAATATATTACAAGTTTAAAGATTTTAATATATCAATTGTAGAATCCCATAATTAAAAATGTGGAGCATGTAGTATCATGGAAAATATTTGCGACAAATGGTAGGCAAAAAATAAAGTAGAATGTTTACATGTACAAGTTAATATGCATAATGAACAAAGACTGGGGAAGACCATGAAAAAATATCAGTTGTTAAAGTAGTAAAATTTTTTTCTTTAAATGTCCTTCAACAGTGCTAAAATATTTAAAAACCATAATATAGTAGATGGGGTAGGCAAATTTATACTTATATTCAATAAAATAACACCTGCTCACAAAGAACACTGTCATAAACCTATCATTTAACTTTGAGAGTAGGAAAGACATCTCTTTAGTCATAGAAATCTGGACTAGATAAGCTATAGATTTAAGTCAATATGATTGACCCTAAAGCAACATTTTTGACCTTAACAACTCATCCTTATATGGTAGGGCAATATTCTTTGAAAATTAGACTACAAGGGCTCAGCAAATATTTATAAGACACTGCACACTAAAAATTTGAATACATAGTCTTCTCAAGTGCACACGTGTGGGATATTTTCCATGACAGATCACAGGCTGGCTCACAAAACAAGTGTCAATAAATTCATTAAGATTGGTATCTCTGGTTACAATGGTATTAAATTAGAAATAAACCACAAAAGAAGGAAAAAATTTTTAATATATAGAGAATAAACAATGCACTACTGATGAACAAAAACCAGAAAAAGGAAGGAATTAGTAAAAATTAGAATTAAAATAGAAATCAGAAAGGAAATCCAAGAGATTAATGAAACTAAAAGCTGGTTCACTGGGGGAAAATTAAAAAAGAACAAGATAGACAAAACCTCTAACTAGTCTCAAAAGAAAAATAGGGAGAAATTCAATAAATAGAAATAGAAAAGAGTTACAATAGACATCTGAGATATACATAAGATCCTAAGAAATTATTAGAACAACTCCATGCAAGTGAATAATTCAGAAGAGACAATTCTTAGAAATATACAACCTTTTAAGATTTAATCCGAAAGGAAACCTGAACAGACCAATTACAAACAAGGACATCAAAACAGTAATCAAAAATGTCCCCAAACAGTAAGCCCAGGGCCAGGGTGGTCTACTAGTGAGTTCAACAAGACCTTTAAAGACAAACTAATACCTGTCCTTCTCAAACTCTTCCAAAAATTTGAACAGGTGGGAATGCTTTCAAACACATTTTATGAAGTCAACATTAGCCTCAATACCAAAGCCAGAAAAAGATATCACAAAGAAAGAAAGCTATAGACCAATTTTCCTGATTAATGTAAAGGCAAAAATCCTCAGCAAAACCTTAGCAAACTGAATTCAATAATGCATTAAAAGGATCATATACCATGATCAAGTGGGATATATTCCAGGGAGATGAGGATGGTTCAACATCTGAAAATCTACCAATGCAGATTAACCACATTAACAAAAGGAAAGAAAAACTATATGGTCGTAACAATAGGTGCAGGGAAAACATTTGATAAGCTCCAACTTCCATATAGGATAAAAACCTTCAAAAGACTGGGGACAGATGGAACATTTCTTAACATAATAAGGTAAATGTAAACCCGTAGCTAATACAATTTTAAATAGTGAAAAACTGAAAGCCTTACCACTAGCATTTTGTAAGGATGTCCACTTTCACCACTACTAATCAACATAGTAGAAAAATAATCTGGGGTTTCCCAAAATATTAAAAATAGATCTACCATATGATTTAGCAATTACAATCCTAAGCATGCAAAAATACTAATTCAAAGGGATATATGGACTCTTAGGTTCACTGAAGCACTATGAACAATAGCCCAGTTAGAGAAACAACCTAAGTGCCCAAGGTCAGATGAGTGGATTAGGAAGATGTGTGTGTGTGTGTGTGTGTGTGTGTATGCAATAGAATACTATTCAGTTACAAGAAAAGACAAAGTATTGTCATTTGTGACAACTGAAGGATGGAAATGGAGAAGATAATGCTCACTGAAGTAAGTCAGAAGGAGTAAGACAAAACAAAGGTCAGATAAAACCAGACCATCTATAGAATTGAGGTTACCAGAGGCAGAGGAGAAGGGGAAGCAAAGTGGGAAGGGGCACAAGGGACTGTGGTGGAGGACTGTGGGTGTTTTGGTGGAGGGTGTGGTGCGGTAACATGCATCTAAAGGGTGTGACCTCTAAACCACACAGAGTTGTGAACCAACGTTACATCAATAAAAATTCTTTAAAAATAATTTTATCAGAGTTTCATCTAGGACACAGTTTGCTCAGTTGTGACAATAGGACTTACCAACAGGATACTTGGCTATGGAACGAGTGGTTGCATATTTGAGGGAAGGATGCTCAATAAGATAGACATAGCAAGGCAATGGAGCCAATGAAGTCTGAAAAGATTTTAAAACATCTTTTTATTATGCAAAGACCATGTTTTTATTCTCTTTGCTGCTAGAGTCAATAGTGCCTTCAGTGTGTTTTACTTTATCAACTAAGATTAGCTTTATGAAACATATCCTAAGAGCCAATGTTATTATTACATATTTGAATTATGAATAGTGTTCTGGGTAAAATGTATGGTAAATGATTTTCTGAATTAAGATCAAAGTCTATGATATAAAATTTCCTTCTGAATAGATTTTGTATTTTTTCCCAACATTTGTTACACTTACTATTTAGCTTAGTCTTGGTATCCTAAAGAAGTCAGTTTCTATTTCTGTGGTCCAGTTCTCTACAGATGTTGGGTAACTTCCCCAACCCCCACTTATCTGAATGAGAATTCAAAACAGGCCTCTCAGTTTTGATGACAATGCCAGTCAGGCTGCTCTAGTGCCTGGTAACCAAAGCATTCAGCTCTCCCTTCAAGGAGCAAAAAGAATAGCTGCATTATGATCTCCTACCAGAATTACTACCTAGTTATTAAAAACTCAAGGGAAATAAAAATAAAAGCACCTTACAAAAATTAACCTGCTAGATATTAGGCTAAAAACTTTAAATATTTCTCAGTTATGGCTTTTAATAGTCATATGGGGAACTGTTATGCCAATTTTACAAAATGAAGAGAGCAAGGTTTTGGGAATTGAGTATCTTGTCCAAGGTTTGTGAATGTGAATGACAAAACCAGGATTTGAAGCCACCTTCTTCTAGCTACAATGGTAAAACTTTTTTCACTAAATCATATAGTTCTTTGGAAGGAAGGTTATCTGTTACTCAGAAATAAGCATATAATTCATTATTTTGTTTTTGCTTGGTTGCTATTTTCCAGCAGTTTTTCTCTAGCGATAGATACTGAATGGCTATATTTTCCACCTTCTAGATTTCTGTTGTATGAAGTACATATAATTATTTGTTGAAGTACCGAAAGAGTGATGATTATTGAAGTACCTAAATAAATAGCAAAAAAGGTATACTAAAGAGCCAATCTTTTAATCATTGAACCTTAGTTATTGATCCTTGATCCTTAATGCTCTTTAATCAATGATACTTGCTTATTTATTGAGCTACCTAAAACTGTAGCTGAACTATTTCTACCATATCATTTAAAACTTTGGTACCCATTTTACTCAGTTTTACCAACTAGCCTATGATTGATGGCTGTCTGGATAAGAGATTTATAATTTTACAGACACAAGAATCATGTGTTGTATTATTTGATTCATCACATTTACTCTTTTACTCATTTCCTTTTCCCCTGCCTGTGCCACTGATTCTCTTCTGGTGCTCCTCACAATCCCCATCTCTTTGGGCCCCTCCCTCCTGACTCTTTCCTGGTTGTTCATATCTACATTTGACTTAAAATACAGGTTCTATACTAACTTATAAATGAATAACATTGACGTTACCTTAATATAATGATACATCTGAATTAAAAAGTCATTCTTGGAATCTTCAAGAATAAGAGTGCAACCCATATTAGAAGTAGTGTTGTGAAGGTCAAAAATAATATCATAGGAATCTTCACTATCTTTTGGACCAAATAAATGGTTTATTTCTTGAGCCCTTCTCACTTCATATGGCAAATCCTCTGACATTTTTTTGCTGTTATTAGCAGAAAGAAAAAGATTAACAATATCTGTGGCTAGGATAACATAAATATACAATAAGAACACAGTGTATAAGGAACCAGTTGTCAAACCTTTAATATGAAAAATCTTTAAGGGAAGGGAAACATTTGGATACTTTGTAAGTGAAAAATTACATTTTTTCCTCTATTTGATTCCATATAATGTTGCATTGGCATGCCTGCAAATAATCAAATTTATGTGGCTAGTTCCAGGAAGGCCATTTCAAACAGAATTTACCATTTGACTTTCACTTTGAACAACATCTACTCATTAGTTAACCATTAGCTTCTTCTTAGTAGTTTATGTGTGCTGAGCTAATATGGGACGAGACCATCAAACGCATGTGTCTATATTATATACTCTAGCTAGATCTAATGCACTAAAACATTAAACACAGTGCTTACAAAAACTAATTACGGATTCTTAGTTGAAGTCCAGGAATCACTAATGGTCCAGGGACAAGTTTTGCAGATAAAAGTCTATAAACTGCAAAAAAACAAAAGTGAAAATTTGGATGAGGGTTAATAGTTTTTTATTGGCTTCTCAAATGAATTCCTATCTGCCCACTTTTCTTCTCCCACAGTGGTTAGAATACATTTTTTACTATACACTTAACAGAGTTAAACAGATTTTTCCTTATTAAGCTATTCAACTTTGTTACTTTCTAATTTAATTTATTTCTATGTCCTGACTACTTTTGCTAGTATCTTCTAGGGGCCTACAGTTTCACCTGGATAATCCATACCTGGAAAGCAATCGAGAAGGTAGAGCACCATTTTTTGAACTAAGAAACAAAAATCAAGAGGACAAAAAAAATGCATGCTAAAGATGGTCTAGTGGTAAGGTAGAAAGGCCTGAGGATTTATGTAATCACTGAACTTCACACACATACACACACACACACACATTTAAAAAATTAATTCACAAACAACACTATGAGGTCTTTTCACCACCAACTGATTTGCTTCTAATTCTTCCCCATGTAAATAAATGGTACCACTAGTCAGTCAGAGTCAAGGCTTGAAGTCTTCAAAGATAATGGGAACTTTGAATTCTGATGTCTGGAGTCCTGAGTACCATAGGAAGAGTCCAAAGAAATAGAACCAAAAAAAAAAAATTAGGTAGGGGGAAGATCCTAAAGGGTGATATTAGCTATACTAAGTTATTTAAATCTATAGGGGATTTGGGAAAGATTTTCAGCAGGGAAAAGACATGATAAATTTGTATGTTAGGATGATCCCTCTATAGTTGCCATAATACAGAGAATTGACATCAGGAAGAGCAATAGTAGACGTAGAAAGACTCTTTAGGAGGTTACTCTGTATTTGGGTTACTCTGTATTTCTTTAAAAATACAACAGAAGAAATAACTAAGGCAGTGAAAATTGAGAGGAAGTTTGATTTTGTGAAACACTTACAATTATTCAGCAGTTGAATAACTGGATGACTTAAAAACCACCAGACAGATGTGGGGGAATAGGAAAAGTTGTAAGATAATTTCCATAGGGGATTTGGTGGCTGATGGTGACATCACTGAGATGCAGAATACAGGAAGAGGAGCAAATTTGGGAGAGTGAGAACTGAAGAAGGTAGTTTATCATCTCCTAAATCTTCATAAATAACCTGAGAGAAACTGTGTAGCTTCTAAGCAGTGTTAAAGGTAACAAGCAGGAAGAGAATTTAATTTAATTTAAAAGACTGCTTTAAATGAAATATATACCACTGAGTAGTCCATTTCAGAATTATTTGGGAAGATAACACACTAACTAAGAGAGTTATTCTTCAACAATTCTTAACTAGTAATAGAAACATTATCTAGCAACTATTTTAGGTGGATAAACATTATGTCAATATAACCTCAGTCATGAAGATAAAACATTTCTGAAATCAAAATTTATGCTAAAAAATGAAAAAAAAATGCTAGTAAAACTATGACATACCACACAAGGTATAACTAATATAAAATTGCTCTGGAAAACATCTATTTCATAAAGTAAGGTATATTTGAACTACATAGTAGTCATCTTTTAATTTGTAGTGAGTTTTAACTTAGGTAACCTCTGAAGACAAACTGCATTTATTAGAAAATCAGCACACAAAGCAGTACTGTGAGAGGCATATCTGTGCATGCCTTATAACATAGCTAGTAGTTGGCCAATCCCTGGAGGGTAGAAACCATTTTAGACATAGTTTTGTACTCCTACAGTGCCCT
The DNA here is from genome assembly GCA_019455555.1 of Galemys pyrenaicus. NCBI lineage: Eukaryota > Metazoa > Chordata > Mammalia > Eulipotyphla > Talpidae > Galemys > Galemys pyrenaicus. The sequence continues at coordinate 290,605 of JAGFMF010011660.1, read as the reverse complement.
GAGAAGAGTAGGTATTTAAGAATATTTTTAGGTAAATGAGCAAAAGAAGCATTTAAAGTCTATATATCTATAGTAGTACATATAATGATGTAAACAAAGGTAAAAGCACTTAAAAAGACATATCTAGGGTGATATGTCTTGATTGTGTATGTGTTAGAAATAAGTCAGCCTTTACTTCTCATTAATTCACTACTGAATTAAATACATATACTCATCATATCACAGAATGCTGTACTGTTTCCTGATCATGGGTGTTTAGTTACTCTTTCATTAAAGAAATAATCGGAACATCACACTTTTCTTAACTAGAACTTTATGAACTACCAACAACAGAACTGAATAAAAAATAGTAGTGAATAAGCTAGAAAGTTAACAACACATTTATATGCAAGCACACTTGTAAAATACTAATTTATAGCAAAGTATCATTTACATCTGTTTCTTTAAAATATCATTTTAAACCTTAGTTACATGTTTCAGTCTTTGTAGAATACATTTAAAAAGAAAACCAGTTAAGAACAGTATCATGCTTTAAAAAGCTTATGAAATATCATGTGAATGCCTGGTTTAGAGAACTGTACAATACATAATGGAGTATGATTAAAAGTGAAAGTGATTTTACAATAGCAAAAGTACATACGAATGTCACATGCATATACATTTTTGTGTTCTCTCACACAGCCCACTTTTCATACACACATGCATACAAAACAAAATATAGACTTACCCAAGATTTTCAAGGTCAAAAACTCGATTCAGGTCACAGTCAATATATCTGGTACACTTCTTCACTGCTCTTGGATTGGTAATAAATGGCTTTACCTCGAGCCCTGTTCTCTGAATCTCAGCACCATTCTCTTGCCAGTGCTTAACTAGAAATACTCCTGTTAGCTCATTCCCATGAGTTCCTCCAAAGATAGCAACCTTTTTTATAGGATCTCCATCAAAGTGACAAGAAGTCATTTTGTCAAGTAGTTTTATCTAATTTCTGCAACTAAGAGAGCAAAGAAAACTTAATGTATTAAGAAAGATTTAAATCTCAATGAGACTTTAGCCAAAGTGCAAAGTGCAGAGTTCTTGCATGGAATATATTTTAATTTTCTGTTACAAGTTCTGAGTCCTGTTTATTATATGGACACTCCCTTCTTTAGCCCTGCCCTTTACCATATTTGGATTAAAACATGCAAAGATCAACAAGAGGTTCTACTGTTTACTTTAACTTCTAACTCCCTCAAATGGTCAGTAGATCTAAATACAATAATACATTAGCATTTCCAACTAATACAAAATTCTGTTTTTCCTTCAGCTAGAATGTCATCTAATAATGCTTTTATAACTACTTGTCATAATAAAAATATATTTACATATTCCTATTCCTCCTATTTATATATTCCTATATAAAAATAAGGAAATGGCCCATAATATGTATGTTATTATTCAACAATTACATTTCCAATTGCACTCAAAAACATTTTTTCTCTGAATGAGTTCAGGAACTTTTCATTATCTGAGGACATTTAAACCTTATCTCTATAACCTGTCAGAGGCAGATCCACAGAGACCTGCTCTGGAACCAGATGCTTTTTCATGACCAGGAACACAAGGACGAAATCAATGATGAATGGGACTTAAGAAAAAAAAAAAATTTGGAACATGCTTTAATTTCTAAGGAAAATTTTGGTAATTTTCTATTGACTTCCTCAGGAACCTTCCTCACTTTATATACTAAAGGAAAACAACTATTAGTAATTTCAAATTTTTGCAATAGATTAAAATGTTTTAGGGCAGCTAAACATATTATAACAGGGTGGTCCCAGGAAAAGGGGAAGTTCCAAAAAATCCTGGTTCCGCCCTAAGTGGGTGGAGCTGAGGAGGATAAGGAGATTTCTGCAGAGAAGAGAAGAGGAAGAAAGGAAGATGGAGAACAGCAAGGAGACCTGGAGGAGGCACGTGGAGCAGAGGGACATGTGAAAAAACTGCTTGCTTTTTGGTCTTGGACTGGTTGGAAAAGATGTGGGTGAGAGACCCGTGGGGAGGTTAACAATGGCAACTGTCATCTTAATTTTGATTGTGCTCTTTTCCTCCCAGATTTGTCAGACTCTTTCTGACCCTTTTCTATGGGTCTCTACTGAAAGGTCCTTTCGATGTGTGGCAGGTTTTTGGGCTTTACTTTGGGCCAATCCTATTTGACTGGACTTTTACCCTCAAGGAGATGGGTAACTTTGGATGCTTAACTTAGTAACTATATTCTTTGTTCTTTCTTTATTGTACCCTGTTGTATTAAAGTTCCTTTCCATTAAAGGTTTTATATGTTTGTCTTAATGCGGCGGGTGGCAGAACCCATTCAGAGAGGGCAGGCTTGGGGGTTCTGGGGTGCTCCTCTCCTGGGGTGCTCCTCTCCCTGCCCTGTAACAATATGACTACATTTTATGAATTTATATAGACATATCTAATTTATTGGCAGCAGGGAATCTCCACTGGAATGTGTTATAAGGGCGGGTTTTATTAGGGAAAATTATGCAGAATACTAAAATGATTATATCCTTTTGCAGAAATGACTCTGAACCAAATAGGATTTGATTTCATGTTCAATCATCTAGAAAGTCAAATTATACACTAATTATATACACAATTATATACACAAATTATACACTAATAATGCTAGATTATTTAATAGGGATACAACAAGAGTAATTTATTACAATATCAGAGTATTTTAATTTATAACATGTTACCTCAATTTATTCATGTAATCACTTTGTAAGACAGGGTGGGTTAGGTATTGAACCCCCATTTCAAGGGTAAAGGTAAGCAAGGTTAAATAATTTGGGTAAGGTTCCACATATACTACAAGAAAATTAGGCCTGGGATTAGGTTTTCTGATTCTAAATCCAGTGCTTTTCACAGAACAAGGTACTCCCTGTTATTTTTATTCTTCCCCAAACTCTAATTTTGGTCCTTTGGAATTCACATATAGTCAGTACAGTGTGCTCCAGAAACAAACAAGCATACAAACAAAATACATGATGGAAATATACAATATGAATGCTTCATAGTGTTCAAGAAACCAATTCCCATTATCTTCCTTTAAGAAATTATAATGCAGATAAAGCAAAATAATAAAATCTAAATTTATTTATTAAAGCTACAGTCTAAGAAAAAGCCTCTGTAGCCATTGATTTTCTACCCACATCAATGTACACTGAATACTTCATTGTCGATGATGAAAACAAGTACAAGTATAAACAAATGATAGCTATATTATTTAGTTACTTCTATTTTAAAAGCAGTAACTATGGTGGATTATTAACAAGATTATGTTTTGCTTCTTTTCTACCAATTTGTAGTTAGTTCTGTCCTTTGCCCTAGTCTGTCTGGAAATGCTGTTTCAGTTATTTACTTGTTTCTGGCACAAATGACTTGCATTTCAAGGCTTGTTTTATGGAATTCTAACAGATCAGCACTTTGAAGTACAATTAACATTCATAAAGTTTCCCTAGCATGTCAAAATGAATAACTTTTTTGAGAGTTAATGAACTGCAGTAATTCTGTCCTATACTTACCTTGTTTATTGTGTACAGAGTTTGTCTTCTCCAGAAAGCTTTATTAGAGTAAAAGAGAGCATTTCCTTAGAACCAGAGCAATGGAGGCTTTTCATACTCTTATACCAACTTAACTTCCAAAAGATTTTTAACTCCCTACTTCCCAAAGTACACTAAAATTTTGAGCTCCACAAAAGCTATACATTTTTATTAATTTAGTTATTTTTTGAGAGTAGAGAACTGATAGTATACAAATTGGAACTATTTCTAGTTGTCACTATCTCACTACTATGTTGAATATTTAATGTTTTGTTTGAAGTACTTAAAAGAATTATAAGTTTTTTTAAGTATCAGTGGCTGATTTACATTAGTAAATTAAACAAGTAATTTACATTAGTAAATTAGTGTAGGAATGTAATTTAAAACAAAGAGTAAATTTTTCATAGTCAAGGCTGTTTAATAGATTGATGGCAGAAACTTTGTGGGAAATAAATTTTAAGGTGTGGTTATTTCAAAAATAGTATGATTGGGGATAAGGAATGTCTTCTCTCCAATTAATTGTACATATGGTATCTCATATATAAAGTGATTATTTAGCAATCATGTAATCAAACTACTCTCACTACTTTAATTTTCTCTTTCCCCTGTGGCCCTATTGCAGTCATCCATCCTGACCAACTTTTCATATGTAAAGAAATGATAACCAGAACCAGACAGCAAACAGGATAAGATTTGCTGAAATGATTTGATAAGATTCAACACCCATTTATGATAAAAATCCTAAACAAGATTTGAACAGAAGAAACCTACTTCAATATAATAAAGGTTGTATATCACAAACTAACAGCGAACATATTGCTCAATGGTGAAAATCTTAGATTAAGTAACATCACCTAGTACTGGAGGCTTTTAGATGAAAACAAAAAATAAAGGGAAGCCAAGTAGGAAAGAGAAACTATCACTATTCACAGACAATGTATTATATGTAGAAAATCCTAAAGATTACATCAAAAAGCTATTAGAAACAAAAATGAAGATAGAAAAGTGGGAGGTTTTATATATATGTATATATCAGTAGTCTTTTTATATACAAACAATGAATAAGAAGCAAAAGAAATTAAGAAATAACTATTTGTAATTGTTTAAAAAAGAATGAAATAAATCAGAATCATACTCCCTACCAGAGGAAGTAAAAGACCTTTATAGTAAGAACTATAAGATGTTACTAAATGATTCATATAGTGATTCAAGGAGATGGAAGGGTATTCCATGCTCATGGATGGGGAGAATCAATATACTCAAAATGACTATCTTGCCTAAAAATGATATACAAATTTAATGTGATCCCATTCAAAAATACCAGCAATATTTTCAGAGAAAAAAATTTTCAGAAAAAAAACTTGAAATTTATATGGAACCACAAAAAGCCTTGAACCACAAAAGCAACACTGAAAAAAAGGGAAGTGACGGTATTATGTTACCTTACTTCAAATTTTACTATAGAAGCAATACTACTAAAACAATATGATTTTAGCACAAAAAGATACCTGGATCAATGGAAGACAATTGAAAGCCCAGAAATAAGCCATCGTAGGTACTAGCACCTAAGCTATGATAAAGCAGCCATGAACATAAAAATGGAGAAAAAACTATCTCTTTCATAAACAGTCTAGGGAAACCTGAAAAGCCACATACAAAAAAGGAAACATTGCTGATACATTCTATAGTATCAGTACTAAAGATTTCTTTCTTTTTTTTTGTGGTTGATACTATGGCAAGAGAATTAAAAAAAAAAAAAAAAAAACAAAGAACAACTGCGATTACCTCAAGTTAAAAAGCTTCTATACAATGAAAGATAATATACTACTATTAAATGTATACCCTATTGAATGGGAGAAAACATTTATATAACTGAGATTAATTAATATCCAAGATACATTAAAAAAGAATACAACAATAAAAAGTAACACAATTAATAAATGGGCAGCTGATATGAATAGATTATTCACCAAAGAAAGCAAAAGACATGAAAAATGTTCACTGTAGCTTTTAGTAAGAGGACTATGGATTAAAACCACAATGAAATGCCATCTCTCACCTGTGAGAGTGCCACATATTAAAAAGACCCCCAATAACAAGTGTTGGAGCACATGTGGAGAGAAGGAAAACTATTTTACGCTGTTGGTGGGAATGTAAATTGGTGCAACCATTATGGAAGACATTACAGAAATCTGGATTTATTGTAAAAAAGTAAAAATGGAAATACCATACAACCCATCAATTCCACTCCTGGACATCTATCCAAAGACTATGAATCCATCAACACAAAACTCCTATGTTCCATAATGTTCATGGCAGCATGATTTGTTATAGGGAGGACATGGAAGCAGCTTAAATGTTGATCAACCAATGACTGGACCAATCAAAGAAGATGTGGTATATCTTCACCATGGGATATTATATATACCCCATGAAAGCCACAAGAAAGGATAAAATTTTCAGCAAAATGAAAGGAATTTGAGAGAATTATGTGCAGCAAAATCAGACTGATAAAAAAATTAAACATTTACATAGTAATGTGATAATGTAAAAACACTTTCAAAAACCAGTGAAAATCAATAAAAATCCTGAGGGCTCTGCGGTTAAGAGGGATGGCAGAGGGATATAGAGGTGGTAGTAGGGAAAAATACAAAGAAAATATAACCGACATCATTTGGGGGGGAAAAAGGTCTATAAACTGCTAATAAAATTCCACATTGTTCAAGTCTGCAGTCCTTACAGATGTAGCAAAATATATATTGCTAAAATATATTGTTTGTAGTAGGTGTTATTTTTTGGGGGAGCGGTCAGAGAGATGTTGTATAGGTGTGTAGGTATATATTTATGTATATATCATATAAATATGTTACCCTGAAGCTTTTACTCATTTGATAACAACAAAATGGTTGTTCCTGGAACCATGATAAATGCAAGACTTAAAATATATTATTGTTCAAGGTTTTTGTCAAATTAAATGGAGACACTTAATCGTGTAGAGCTTATTCCTTAGTGTGATGCTCAAGGTTCTCCACTCTTTGGGCTCGATCTTCCTCTAGTACTACTTCCTAATATTCTTCTTTGTTTGACTTAATAATAATCAAAGAATTTACTTCATGGTATCATAGTTTTAGGTGTTTGCCTTCCCTCGATATCTGTGCCCTTTGCATCTTTTCCCTTCACTTATTCCAGCCTTCAAAATATTCCCAAAGAGGTTCTAAAGGTCAGATGAGATGGCAGCGACAAAATACGGTCTTTGAGTACACCCCCCCCCAAAAAAAAAAAAAACTAGAATTACTATACCTGGTCTATAGTAAGTACTCAAAGAGCAGCAGCTACTGTTGGTAAATAATGACTAATCTTTTTTAAGCATTTACTGTTCGCCAGAACTGTTCACTCTTTAATACTTTTAGGACAATTAAATAAATATAAATACTGTTACCGCTCCTTTACTGAGGAGGAAAATGTAGATCTAGAGAGGATAAAGAACTTGTTCATGATCAAAAGGACAGGAAGTGACAATTTAGCACCCCAAGGGACAGATCTTGGGGTCACTGCGCCATCCCGTCTCCTCTGCAGGGGGTCTCAGGATTCTGACACACGTGCTTTATTTACCCTGCAGCACTGGCCCTACCTTACGGACTGCTCTCTGCCATACAGGGCTGTCAGCTACATCCGGGCCTTATCTGTCCCACCAGCTTCCTAGAAACTCTCAAGCCCCATTGGTTTGACTCAGAAACTCAGTAAAACCAAGCAAAACGCTAGTGACCCGGTCTTGAGGCCAGTGGCCTTTGAGACATCCTTTTCTACACACACGCCAGGCTGCCACAAGCGTCTGACTCTAAAGCCACGACCTCGGCGTGCGGAGAAGGGGTTGGGTCACCAGTCCTCGACAACTTTTCTGAACAAGCTCAGTCAGAGGATGGTGGGGCAGGAAACCAGAACAGTCTCACCCCTTGAACCATCCCTGCTCCGCGTACCTCACACGGTGAGAGCATAAATGCAGGTATGTTCAAGTTATCGATCCCGACACAGGGCGCAAGCGTCTTTTTCTGGCTGTCAGGAGAAGGGATGACGCCATTGCGTCCACGCTCCATCGGGAGAGGTGGCTGCCTCTGCGCCTGCGCGGTAGACTGCGCGAGGAGGCGCGCATGCGCACGACTTGACTTGCCGCGTTTTTTTCTAGACGTGGGGTCTGTGGTAGCTGACTGGACTGTCCCCGCGACGGTTGAAGACTGACGGAAGCCGGGAAAGCTGAGAGTTATAGTTGCGTGTCATATTGACAGGAGGGCCAAGAAGGGGAGGGTTGTGTGTTGCTCCTGGTTATCAAACTGCCCAATCTGCGTCAGTAGAAATCTTGGGAGAGAACCCGAATCGTCACTGGAGGGCCCTTTCCCTAAGAGGGTCTGAAAGAGGCCTCGTGGCCTCCATCCGAGGCACTGGTCTTTGGGGTGGGCATGAGGGGTGTGTGTGTGTGTGTTTGCTTTCAATGGGGGAAAGAACGGTTTGCACATCGATGCCACCGGTTACATTAATGCCTTACGGGCCCATTTGGAAAAGCGGGTAGGGGCGACTCAACGTCCCTGCCACCAGGCCCAGGGATCCATCCGGGGCAGCCCATTGTACTTCTGTTTATTTTGTTTGCATGATACTTAGAAATGTAGTAACCGTTTTAAGCCCCTCTAGCTGCTTTGGTATTTTTATGCTGAGAAAAACTGTTTTGGTTTCGAGAATATCAAAAATATTTTCTAAAAGACCTACTATACCCATCTTCAAACCCCACGTAGCAAAACAAAGACACAGTCCTTTACCTCAATTTTCCCAAGTTTTATTTGTGTAAGCAATTTTGGAAACTGATACTTCAGTCTGGTGTATATTATTAGCTGTGTTCATGTCTATCTGCCTCAATAGTTGGTGAGTTTGGGAGCACAAATCTTATTTAGGTATCTCAGTGTTTCTTGGTTTTTCATGCAGTAGATAAAGTGTGTGTTGAAATAAGTTGGAATCAAAATATGTTTCGAGGTTAAACATGGAAAAAGTCAAATGTTATAAAAGAAAGAAAAGTCTTGTTTCAGTTACCGGGGTTACAGAAATGAACTAGAAACTGATTATAGTCATCCTTGACATTAAGTGAGGTCTTTGTCTTTGGCATTACATAATTCAGGGACAATGTTTTATATTGAGATAGCATGTTCTCGCATAGCTAGTTCAGTTGTGTATATTTCTTTCTTGACTTATAAGCCTATAAGTTTGCCAGTGTTTTTAGTCCATTTCCCTCTTTATAGATTGGTTTGGAATTATTCATTATGGTTTCTTGATTCTGAAATAAATTACATAGACTGTGTGGAAATCCACATGTATTTAGGAAGAGGGTTTTAGCACCCTAGTTCTAACTTATTTTGAACAGAGTTGGAAAAATGGGTTATGCTGTAATTCTTACTCAGTAAGCAAATTACTCATTACTCCATAAGTATTAATATTATTAAGTTTTAAGCCATATTTAAACTAAGATTTCAGTAAGTACCAGACTGAGAAGTTGATTTTGTTGTTAATACAATCTGAGTTACAAATTTCTTTCTTTGAAGGTTTAATGAAACAATTTCACATGTTCAATTTGGAGTCCTAAAGAAAAAATTATAGACTTTGATATTGAAGGAAATGAAGAGAAATCTGAATGAAAATGCAAGTCGAAGTACAGCAGGTAATTAAAACATTTTTTCTTGTATCTATCATTTAAAGATTAAATAGTTGATAGATAGAACATTATGGAAGGAACTTTTAAAAAGATTGACCATATAATTTAGCTTCTTTGCTTTTCAGGTTCAAGCAAATAAAAATACTTATTCAAAGTAAAACATTTAGTGGCAGAATCCAACCATGCTTTTCTGGATTTACTCTAGTGTTCTTTCTGCAAACCCAAACACTTTGTGTTTGAGTTGTTCTGTGCTTTTAAGCTTTTTACTTTATTTGTATTTATGACTTCATTTATTTAAAATAAGTGCTTTTCAACATGATCTGCAAAACATATACATTACAGATACTTGGAGTGCTTATTAAATGCATAGTTTTGGCCTCTAGACCAAATCTGTTGAATTATAATCTCAGAGACTGGGTCTAGGAATGGACATGTTAAGTATAAATTCAGATAAATCCTAGTCCAAAGACAGAGGTTAGGGTTTTGGAATACATGGGTAACAGTTTGTTCTCCCTTAAGTCTGTTGTATTTGAGGCATCCCCTACAGTTGATATGATAATAGGCATTCAAGGAGGGAAATAAGGAAAATAAAATTGGGTTTGGAAGGAATTGAGGGATAAGGGAGGAAATGGGAATTATTTCCAAATAAGGTAATTAAAGCTCTGTTAAGATGAAATAAGAAAGGAGGTTTTAAAGACAGTCTATTCAGGATCTTTAAACAAATGTAAAAATCAAATCTAGAAACATATCCATTATAGATATAAAATAGGGCCTCCCTGGTGGTGCAGGGAGCAATGCACTATGAAGAAAACTGCAGCCACTGCAGCACGAGTTCGAACCCTGCCTCCAGCCAGGGAGGAGACTCATGTGGTGAGGCAGACCTCTCCCTGCCTGGCCCACTGCTCCCCTCAGCAGAGTTTCAGTCTATCTGCCTGTTCTGCTCTCTGCTCTGTCTCTGGTGAATCCTCTCACCGCCCTGGACTCTGGCCTGTACCCTAGCTCTTGTATGTATAAATAAATAAATCTTTAAAAAATATATAAAATAAATATATAAAAGTAGACAAATCCAAATTTGTGTATTATTATACACTAGTAATTGTTATATAACTAGGTTTGATTATTAGGAACTAATTTGTTGGTCCATTAATTCTAGGATGTTTGCCTGTACCATTGTTCAATCAGAAAAAGAGGAATAGACAGCCATTAACTTCCAATCCATTTAAAAATGATCCAGGTATCAGTACTGTTTCAGAAAGTTATGATTTCCCTCCTCTACCAACAGGTAAGAAAATTAGTAAATTTTCAGAAAAGAGCTACTGCATTATAGCAAATTACTACTATAATTAGTAGAAAGTTTTTCTTGTCTTTATCCAAATATAGGGATTACTTGGCTCTTTCTGAACATTCCAATAAAGTAGTTTTAGTTTCCTTGTCTACAAGGATGGCTTAGCATTTCAATGGAGTATCTAAGATTTGTCACCTTTGTTCTAATAAAGTAATGACCTAAGTTGTTTTTTTTTTCTTTTCAAAATACACATGGATATTATGACATAGATATTGGTGGTACACATAGAGAAACTAATATTTTCTAAGGAATAGGGGTAAGTGTATTGTACACAGGAAAAATGGGTGGGGGGGGGTGAGTAGATACTAGGAAGGGTTGATATCCATATTTCTAGTTCTTAGTCTTCATTTGTTGCATTTACTTTCTCCTTGTAGCTTCAACTAGAATATAAACTGAATTGCCCTTGCTGTGAGTTAACATAACCTTCTAGTTCTAGTTCTTAAAGCTCATCATTGACTGCCCTCTGTACCTCTAGATTCATATTCTAGAGATTGAAACCCTTTGGTTCAGTTCATCTTTTTAAGTTAGCTCAGTAAAATTCTGCTTTGGCTTTATGATTAGGCTTTTAATCACTAAAACAATTGATTCTGATGGTGGTGGGTGCTGGAAGGTCTTTAATAGACTTTTTTCTTCTCTCTGGAAGAAGGCACATAAGGCAAAGAGAGCATATTATAATATAGTTGGTCCATTCTGGTAACATACACTTTTTGGGGCACACTTAAAAATATTTTAAATACAACTAAAAATTTAAAATTAGTTATTTTTCTTACAGTACTTTATTTTTTAAAATTTCAATAGAAGATTTTTTAAAATTGAGGTAACATTGGTTTCCAGTATTGAATGTTATTTAGGGGAAGAGATTCAAACCTCCTCAGATGTCAGTCACCAAACCACAACCACCACCAATGCATGTATTGTCCTGTACCGCAGACCTCTGGGCTCCCTTTCCACTTGTTCCTTACCTCGTACCCTCAATTCTGTAGTGATATTTCTAGGTTTTATTTTGGTTTATTATTGTCAATGCCTTTGTTTTGTTTGTCTGTAATCCACATTTGAGTGAAATCATCCAGTATTTGTCTTTCTCCTGTCTTCTTCCATTTAGCATAACCCCCTCCAGCTCCATCCATCCATATTGTTGCAAATGGCAATAGTTCACCTGTTTTTATAGTTGAAAATATCTTATGTCAATACTTGTTAATTTTATCCTTTGTGCAACCATAGACTTTAATATACTTCTAGATCTATAATTGTTTTGTTTTTTTCCACTTTTGAGAAATTTGAAGAATGGATATCATATTTTACCATTTTACAAATAAAATTAAAAAATCACATGGATATACATAAGTGGACTTTATTTAGTCATCCTCTGCATTTAAAAATTCTCCCCCATGTAAAATATACTTATATGTAACATGAATGTTGAGTTTGAAGAATATCGATGATTTAATCTGCTCCATAGAAAATGTGTATTCTCTTTCCAAACTCTGACCAAGATGACTGTCTATTGGAGTTAGAAGATTCTTAAATTGCTTAAGATATAGGACTAGATCAGTGTTTTTTAAATTTAATTATTCAGCTTGAGAAACAATATTTCAAGGGAAAAAAAGAAATAGAATAGAGTAGAATAAAATATCAGCGTATATCATACATAGTAAGGATAAGAATTGTTGGTAAAATTTTATGTTTTCTCTCACACGTTTGCATTCAGGTACACATGCACCATGCATATATACGTTCTGTGCTATGATATTGTATGTGTGCTTTTCCATTGTGGAAAAGATACATATTAAACTATTTTTTCCTTAAAAAACAATAGGGAAGAAATAAGACAGGCTGTGACAAATTCCACAGCAAAATGCTATTAAAGAATGGGTACATATTTTCAAATTCTTTTCTTTTTCAATCTTTCAACCCAAATTAAAGTATGAAATGATTTTTTTTTGAAAAATGCTACTTAACTTACTATTTTTCTCTATTACTTATATCTTTTGAGATTGGGCCTGGGAAGTTATGAGTCCAGAGTTGCCTCCTGTAATGAAAACAGTGAACTCAGGGTACGTGGAAAAATATATACCAGTGAATTTACTGATACTATTCTTCAACATATGTTTCATATTTCTTAATTTGGAAAATATTAATATTTAATAAGATGTATTTCTTCAGAAGGCAAACACCACACTCAATTTCTCAACCCCTGAGAAGTCAAGATTCTGACTCTAAGTCTAATCTGATACTTTCAAATACTGAAAGAAGCAAGAGTGGTTGGAGGTGAGTCTGCTTAAGATTTCTTTTTATTCCTTTTTATACTTCTCCTTTCCTTCTGTCCTCCTTCATCTCTTGTTCCTTTCTTAGAATGACATTCAGAAAATTTCTATACTGAATAGCTAAATATGGCAATGTTATCTATGTTTTATAAATGTAGTTAAGAGAGAATGCTATTTAAAACCTGGGTAAATTTGGCAGTGATTATGTTTCCAAAGAATTTTTAATGTTATAATGAAATTTCTGCCAATATTTATCATGAATTTATGACTTTTCTATGGATCATTAAAGATCTAGTTGATAATAGTCAGGAATAACTATTTTAATGATGGGTGTATTTTAAATTAAGAACCAAATGGAATCCTCAATCTTATGCTAGGAAGAGAGTCAGTTCCAAAGTAAATAGAATGGAATAAGAAAATAGGAGATGGATGCCAGAATGCTTATGCATCTGCTCATGCTTATGCATAGGGGGCTCAAAAGATGAAAAAGGCATCAAGGAGAACGGCGAGTGTACTTATGGTATTTGCTATAGGTGCTGCACTTAATGTCTAAATATCATGTAAGAATGGATAGAAAAAGGACATGAATTTTGGGAGAGGGGGTTGCATTTTAGTATTCTTGGGTAAGTGGCAACTATAATTTTGCAAACAAAGTATTGTAAAACAACATCAAATACATATCCTGTATCATTGTTTAGTGTTTGAAAACGTTATTTTAATACGCCTGACAAGAACCTTGGAGGTTAATATTATGCTCATTCTTATTAAAGATACCATTTTTTTAAATGGGGGAAACTTTTAATTAAGTGGTTAACAAATACATCAAAGCAATATTTTTAAATAAAGATTTTATTTTATTTAAAAACTTTATTACTCATGCTCATTTCCTCAGGACCAGTTTGACACCAGGGTCCAGCTGCAAATACTAGAAGAAAATCTGTTCTGAAGGGCATTAGATAGAGAACTAGGTAACAGATTATAATCTGGACAGACTGTATTGGATATTCCAATTTGAAATGAGAGATGATCTATTAGGTAGTTGGACAACAACAGAAAATCCAGGAGCAGAAAATATTTGAAAACTCAAGCAGGCAGTTGGTAATCTGCTGAAGATCTTTTTTAATTGATTCTGTGATTAGACTTTGAACTTAGCTTAGTGTTGCCAAATTTAGCAAATAAAAGTATATAGGATGACCAGTTAAATTTGAACTTCAGATAATCGACTTTTTTTTTAGTTATCTCTCACATACAATATTTAGTACTTAATAAATAAATACTTGTTATTTATTTGAAATTACAAATGTAATTAGGCATCTATTTTTTAAAAGATTTATTTATTTATGCACATAAGAACTGGAGTACAAGCCAGAGGTGTGGTGGGTGAGAGGATTCACCAGAGACAGAGTGCGGAGCAGAACAGGCAGATTAGCTGAACAATGGCATCTTCTATTTTTATCTGACAACCCTTGTTTGGCCTTTCTTAGGACATGGACTTTGCAAAAGCAGTGTAGACTCCCATTCTTACAGATGTAGTATAATTAAGCAAATTATCAATGCATTTTAGTTTACCAGAATTATGATACTGGACAATTAACAAGGGTGATCTTATGCTACATCTTCAAGCTGTTGTGCTAAAGTTCCTACAATAGATCTTAGAAAATTGCTTTTAGTGAAATTAGAGCTGCACTTGGAATCTCAGTTAAGGGGAGATGCAGACTTTACAAATTGCAAATTGAGCTCAACCTGATGAATAGATTGAGGTAGATCTGTAAATTGTTTTTAATGGAAGGTGGGATACATTTTTGTTCTGTAATACTTTTGGTTTTCATTGTAAAATGACATATAATATGAACTGAAATTAAAATAATAGGATTATTTTTTAAAATTTATAATATTTGTATTTTATTTTAAACAGAAATACTAATTCTAATTTTGGGAAATAACCAGACAAAATGATTTGAATACAAGTAAAAATCTTTATATAAAAGTATTCACCAGCCCTTTCTTTATAGTAACAAATAATTAGAAACAATTTAAGTGACAATCCTATGAAATGGTTAAATTAATTACAGTATATACATAAATAAAATGTAGAAATTGATATTTATACATTAACTTTTGACTGACTTCA
Organism: Galemys pyrenaicus; assembly: GCA_019455555.1. Classification (NCBI taxonomy): domain Eukaryota; kingdom Metazoa; phylum Chordata; class Mammalia; order Eulipotyphla; family Talpidae; genus Galemys; species Galemys pyrenaicus. The sequence continues at coordinate 275,592 of JAGFMF010011660.1, read as the reverse complement.
TGTTTTACCATACTTAAGGAGCTGCTCTGAACTGTGAATGATTGAGTTTAGTTCTGTTAGATATGCAAGTCTAGGAGTTTTCATTTGCAGAGGAGATTTAACCATGAAATTAATGATACCTAAACTCAGGGCTTTCATTACATTGTTCCCTTCAAAGGCATGTCCTTTTCCCTGGACCAGAGAAGAAAATAGCAGTTAAAACAGAGTGTAGAACTGGTGAAGTGCTAGGGGTCACCCCGATATCCTGAAGTTGAGGCTGTAAGCATGGCTGACGGGTCAGTCACTTTTACCTTTACATCCACCTGGCCCAACAACAGCTTGTTTTGCGTATCTCATTAAACAGTGTGGACATGGGGCAGGACTGAGGGAGAGACTGATCCCTTCCTTCCTCAGGACCACTACAATTTAGGATTCATAGTCAGGCTGGGATTTGAGGACTTGACTGAGTGGGACTGACTGCAGAGGCAGTATCTGTGTTTGGGGCACATCCAGCAAGATCAGAGTTTCCCAGGGCTTGTCTCTAGACTAGGAGGATCTCCTGGGCAAAAATATTGGAGAAAGTTGCAGAAGTGTTGGGTGTAAGGTGTTGTGAAAGAAACTTTTAAAGACGATGAATAATAAAAGTAATTTCTGCAGCTATGAGAAGAAAGGCAAAATTTTATTTCTGTTCTTTCTATGGGAAATAAAACTGTTGTTATATAAAGAGGTGATCAACGTAGGAAAAATTCTATAGAAGTACATCAGGCAGTTAACTTGTAATAATAATGTTAATAAAATAGTTACTGTTATTATTATTGATAGTTATGACTATAATTACTCCTGGATACTGTTGTATTTGTGGTCTTTATCAACTTTTAAAGTTTTGCAGTTATTTCTGAATTCTCATTTTCTTACCAAATTTTAAATTAAATTTACCTAATAAGTCTTTCCAAATTATACAAGCTTCAGGCCCCATACAATCTAGACTTGGTTTTGGTCACTAGGGAACCTAGATATTTTTTGGAATTTTTCTGTAACAAGGGATGGTTTTTATTATTTTCTCTCTTATGCTATTTCTCAGGAAAATTATTCAGAAAAAATAATTGTGATTTATACTAGATTTTTCCAGTGGAATTCTTAACTAGTCTGCTCAGAAATTATGCTTTTGATTTTGGTCTTTGGTCTCATTAGTGTCAAGTTCTGATCAGGTGATAACAACTCACTTAGATTGATATAGTTTGTAAAATGCTAGAACAGATTAATGCAGGGCTTTCAAACTACATAGTTAAGCTATAAATTTTTTTTCTTTCCTTCTTTCTTTATATATATTTGACATCAGTTGTGGGCCCCATGGATTTCCCATCACCATTTCACCAATGCACCATCACCTCAGTTCTTCAGCTATAAAATTTTTAAGAGTAATCTATTTTACCTATATTTATCCTCTTTGTGATTTAAAATAATTGACAAGTCATTGTTTAACTTTAAAAAATTTAACTTTTAGAAAATTAGAAAGTAAATGTAAGCAATAGTCCTCAAAATCTTACTGCTGGGATACAAAAAGTAGCATATGAAAACCTATATAGTTTAAAATATGTACTTTATAGCACTGGGCTCTGAGTTAGGAGACAAGAATTCTTTGGGTTTTGGATTGCCAGTAATTTGCTATGTGACTCTGGGCAGGTTCTTCCTCAATGAAGCAGTTTTCTTGTGCAATATGCTCAGTGATGTATGTGTTTCTAGCAAGTCAGTACTTACTAAGTAGTTTATAAACCATAAATTATCACATAAATTAAATTTTTCATTAGCTTTTTTTTAATTAAGGGAAAGTATGTAGAAACAAAAACTAATGCTTTTTTTTTTAAAAAAAACTATTATAGCTTCAGAGATGGCAACAAAAACACCAGCTTGAGAACTTGGGATAGAAATGATTTTAGACCTCAATGCAAAAGAACAAATCTAGTGGCAAGTGATGGAATAAATTCTTGTCCAGTGAGTTTGGGATCCCAGCAACAGAAGCAATTAAGACTATCTGAACCTCCTAACTTACCTTACCAAAGAGAAACTGAAGTACTCACACAAAAATATTCGTCAAAAATGTCTGTCTCTACAATGAAAGGTGTAGATAAAAACAGTGCATTGCAAGCACTTAAGCCCAGTATTCAACAAAATCAAATTAAGAAAAAAGTGTTGGGTGATATTCCAGAAGAAAATACTCTCAAGGTAAATTTTAAAGTATTATTTACATTAAAATATGAGATAAGTAAAAACTTACAGAGATAAAAGCACTTGAAATCAATTTCATGGCATACAAACTTGATTGGCACAAGTATGCAGTACCATTGGAGTTGATGAATGTTAATTTCCAAAATATTTTTTTTAGAGGTTGTGAATTGCTGCTCCTTTGTATAGTTGATTCATATTTTCCAGTTGGGTTCTGAATTATTGAGATGATGACAGCTTATCCATTACTTGTAGATTCTCCAAGCTGTTCATATGTCACTATAAGTTTTGTGGGTTTTTTTTTTTTTGGTAGCAGGTATCAGCAAACATTTTGCGTGAAGACTCAGCCCAGATAGTAAATATTTTTGGCTTTGTGGGCCATATTTTCTCTCTTGCAGTTATTCAACTGTACTGTTCATTTCAGCTTTTGTACCTTGAAAGCAGCCAGAGACAATACATAAATGAATGGATATGGCTGTGTTCCAGTAAAAGTTTTCAAAAACAGATGGTAGTGAATTAGATTTGGATTGCATACTGTAGTTTGCTGATCTGTGCTCTATAATCTGATCTTGTTTTACCTTCCCAGTGTTCATTTCCATATTCTATTAATTCTCCAGTGTTCTTACCTTTTCATATTCTTCACAGTTCTCAACACGATATATACTCTGATAAACTATGCTTAGATTTATATTTTTCCCCATATCTACCCTTTGGTCTTAATTCTCTCTCTACTCCTTGCTCTTATTGTTCTTTGTAAATGTCTCTTATGTATTTTCTGCTGGTTGTTTGCTATCTTTCCTCCCTCACCCCCTGGCCCAGTAGGTTCTTTACCCTTTGCCCATCTTTGTGCCCTGGAATAGTGGACCATCCTACATAGTGTATCATCCCATCATGGGAGTCCCTGCAGGACATCAAATGGTGGGGAGAAGTTGGGTTTTCCCTTCCTGCTTATGTGTTGTTTCACAGGCATTATATAACCCCTCCAAGAGTCCAGCTTTCACAGACTTGGTAATTTTATTTCCTTCCCTTGTCATTTCAGTTGAGGGATGGTAGCAGTTCTTATTGTTGTTAGTCTTTGCATGCTTAAGTATCCTGTTTGTTCTGCCCATGCACATGTAAGCAGCCTTTTCAATAAGCCGTTTGGGGTGCATTTTTTTTTCTGGAAATTTGACTGGTTTTCAGTCATATTTCCTTGTACATAAGAATGATCTGACAGAGTCATTTTAGTAACAGTGACTCATGGGAGAAGTCCTCAATAGGAGGCATATGACTCTTGCTTAGGAAGGGGAAGAGATGGGAAGGTAGTTATTGTTAGGGAAAAAATACCCCATTAAATGTTTTTTGACATGCTGCACCATTACAAGGGAAGGTATCCTTCCCGAAAATTAGTATTTTAATACATGCAAAAATGCCACATGCATTCCCACCTAGGGCCTTTATACTTCCTATTTCCTTGTTTCTCATTCAGCAACCTGTTTTTTTTTTTAAACACATAGATGTTATCAATTCCTGATATTTTATTATACATTTATTTGCTTATTTTCTGAATTCCCCATTAGTGTGGAAAAACCTTTGTGTGTATCTTATCTATTTTGTTCACTGTTGTGAGTAGTTATATTTAACATGTAGTAGGTACCAATAAATATCTTTAGAATGAATGAATGAATAAATGAGTCTGGCTTCCCTCCTAGAGGGTGAGCATATTAGGGAAAGGGATTGTATAAATCTGTGTTTATAACAGGATTGGCATGTGAATCTTCAAAATATTCAACAAATAAGTGAAGAAGTGAGTAGCCACCCATGTAAATAGTTTTCATGATTGTTGGCCAAGGTGCATATTAATTTTTCCTCCAGTAAAGTGCTAATTATGCCTTTAATTAGAGAAGAAACTGGACTAAAATTTCAGTAGTTCTTTTAACATATTTTGAACATTTGCCTATTATAAGAACCTATAATATTTACATAGAAAATGAAAGAATATGATAAAAATGAAAGTTTTTTTAATACTTTGTTTTAATATTTTCAAAAGGAAACGCCATCATATCAGTTAAAGTTTAAGGAAAAAGATGATTCTTTAAGAATTATATCTGCAGTCATTGAAAGCATGAAGTACTGGCATGAACATGCACAGAAAGCTGTACTTCTTTTTGAAATATTGGGTAGGTGTAGTGTTTCAAGAATACTTTGGTAGTTCAGTTTGGATAATAGTTATATATGTAACATATGTGTATGTTAAATACATATAATATGTATTTATTAGTAATTATTTTTATTCTATTTTTATGGAAATTACATTTAAGGGGAGAAATCAAACATTGAACAAAAATGAACAATGATGTCAAATATATAAATATATGTAATATTAAAAAATGGACAGTAGTTTTAAATGTTAACAGAAAATTAAAAATTTGCTAAAGGAGATTATGGTTTACTAAGATTTTCTTTAATTTCTGTATCTGTTGTTCATTTGTGTGACATAAAAGGTAATTGGGTATTTGTGATGTTATTCTTCTGATTCATAATTTTAAATCTGCTAAGATTCTTACAGGTAATCTAACATTGAATCTAGTAATACTTTTGCATATAAATTAAATAATTAAAATAGTCTGAAATAACATTTGTAAAGAGTCTTTTACTGATTTGAGTAAACATCCTATAATTAATATGTTATTTAATATTTAAAAGAGGGAGAAATTTTTTAATCTACATTTTGCTTTTAATAACTGTAAAAATTTTAGCTAATTTAAGGGATCAAAATCAGTCTACTATACAAAAATTTACACTTGTTTCCCTTTTTAAATTGAGACCACTGACTTAAAAACAATTGTCTCCTGTGATTTTTTTTCTTACTGAATTAACATTGGTTTATAAGATTACATCACTCTAAGGTGTATAGTCTTATAAATAGAATCAGCATATATTTCGTTGTGTATTTTATGTTCACCACCAGAATCCTAGTTTCTACCATCAGCATATTGCTGACCCAAAAGGGGGAGAATTTTATAGAATGTTTCTGCAATTTGATTATCTAGAGTGAGGAGATAAACAAGAAATAGTAATTTAAAACATATTTCTTTTCATAGTTAAATAAAATAGCATGCAAATTATGAAATATTCCAAGTGTACAGAAATTAGAATATAGTAAATGTTCATATATACATGTTATAGATACACATTTGAAACCCTCACTCATTTTCTCTCTCTAGAGAAAATCACTGTGGTTTCTTTACTGGCCATGCTTTTAATTTACACATATGTAAAATATAGATAGATAAAGTATATATGCATTTCTTTTTAGTATATGTATATATTTAGCTATAATATACATAGAGTATATTTATATATTTCTTTTATTGCTTTATGTTTTAAAATATAAACCTGCATTTTCATTCAGTGTTATTTTTTGAGATTTAGTCATTTTTCTGTCATGTTACAGTGTTGATTTCATTTTAAGTCTCTAATTGTGGTCTCTGCACCAGCTTCTACTCTGCCCTTGTATTAGGATCATTATCAAAGTTCTTTGTATCACACATGTTTATACCATGTTTTTACATTCTTAGGTAGTTTTTTTTTAAGTTTCTCTTTCTTAGAAATTGGCAGATGACCCCTACATATCGTCATTTCTGACTGGGTAACAATTGCATCACTGAAATACTAAACTTTCCAACTGAGGAATGGGATGTGCTGATTAGCTCAAGTCAACCTCAGATCACTCCTGTGTTTGGGAATGGAAGCAGACCCATCCAAATCATATAATTAACAATGGTGTAAGAGTGATTTCCTAAAGGAAAGTCTGGGTATTATTAGGGGAAATGGAGGCCGACAGCTAGGCAGATAGTTATTATAGGACTGAATAATGCTCTTACTTGACGATAATTTCTTACAGGTTTTATTTGTGTTTTGTAGATGAAACATTTGAAAGAAGTCAAATTATTCGCTCAATTTAGTAAGTCAGAGAAGTGGGACTCAAATTCAGATTCTAATTTAGTGCCTTTTCCCCCCTTTAAATCATGATGCTTATTTATTATACATGTGTATTTTATTATTATAATGTAGTAGTGTAGACTTGGGATTAACCACTCCATAAAACATACTCTAAGAAAAATGCTTCAGATGGTCAGCTGTTGGCAACTGTATGAACTTTGGCATGTAGCCTGTTTCTAAGTTAGAGAGGGCCAGTTTGTTTTCTTTAGTATAAAACATCTATCATTCCTTCTTCAAGTATCTTCCTTATTGTAGTTGGAAAAGAACTATGAGAGGTTGATGTGGGAATAATTATTTAAATGTCAACTTCTTTTTGTTAAATTTTATTCACATTTTGCTAGCAATGATTTTTCTCCCTATTTCAATGTTTTAGCTGTTCTTGATTCAGCTGTTACACCTGGCCCAAATTATTCGAAGAATTTTCTTCTGAGAGATGGGAAAAATACTCTGCCTTGTGTATTTTATGAAATAGTGAGTATTAGTTAAGTACTTTTTACAAAACCTCTGCCAACAGACCTTATAACTGTGGGCTATAATTCTGTTGCAGTAGAAATGCTGTTAGCAATTTAGTACTACTTTCAGAATTTTGTTTGGCTTTAGTTCTCATGTTAAAGTTGTTTATTTCAGCTAATATGGAGAGACTACTAAGTGCCAGGTGCTGTGTTGTATGTAAGGGATACAACGTGGAATGTAAGGGTAAATGACTTTTTTCCAAGGAGTTTAAGGTAGAAAGACACACATAAATGTTGCACTGTGGTGTGGTAGAGGTATGTGAAGAGTATTGTAGAAGTAGACAGGAAGGTTGGGACAGACTAGAGGAGATATTTGGAGATGTTGTAACTGCTCCTATTTTAGACATTTAAGGACTTATAAATTAAGCCACAGTCCATTGGGGGCAGGAAAAGGGAGGGAGGAATGCATTCTAAGCTGAGGGGACAGCGTATGTGCCAAGACAAGGCTTGGGTTGTTCAGGAGACTGAAGGTAGTTTATAATTATGAGAAGATAGAGTTAGTAAGTGATTAGGGCCAGGGTGAGGGTAGTGGTTCTGATATCATGGGAAGGCAGAGGCTTATAGGGAAAAGGTTTGGTAATGAGGCTTCGGAGTGACAGAGAATGCTGGAGGTCACAAAGGATTCTGGAGACCTTATAAAACTTACATCCTTTATAAAAGAGTTTGACCTTAATTCTGAAATTGACCTAAATTCTGAAAACAAAATTGCATTTGAGTTTTTAGTTCACCATTTTACTATCCTAAATTAATTCTGCCCGTTTTTGAACTTCATGTAGCTATGGATATGCTACATTTTTTATATCTGTAAGAGTCATCTATATTGTTGCATGTAGGTATAGTTCATTTACTGATACTTAGATGTGCAATATTCTGTTGTATGAATATACCACAGTTTGGTTTTCTGTCCTGTTGGTGGGTATCTGGGTCTTTCTATATATATAGATATTTTTTTTTTTTTGCTATTAGGAATAATGCTCTCTGAAAATTCCTATGTATGTGTTTTGTTATACATATACCTATATTTCTGTTGGGCATGTACCTAGAAGTAAAATTGCTGGATTATAGTGCATATGTATGTTCTAACACAGTGATTGTTGCCAAAGAATTTTCCAGCTTACACAATCAGTGGAGGAGAGTTGTAGTCTCTGTATTCTTATCAGCATTTAGAACTGTCCAGGATTTTATATTCTGGCCATTTTTAGATAAGTTTAATGCTGTTTCATTTCCCTGAAATTCCCTGTGACTAATGAGACTGAGCTCCTTATATGTTTAATGCCCACTTGAATGTCTTTTGTAAAATGTGTTTAGGTTTCTTGTTCTTCTTTTATGTGAAATCATTTGACTTACAGTTTTTTTTTTAACTATTCTGGGTATAAGTCCTTGTCCATTGTGTATATTGCAAATATTTTCTTATATTCCAAGGTTTGCTTTTTAAGATTTAATGGTGACTTTTGAGGAGCAGAAATTCTACACTGTAATATAGTCATTTTAGTAATTATCAATATTTTCCCTTAAAGTTAGTGTTTTTTATAACCATTTAATTAAAGCAGTTGCAGAATAATTTTGTTCATGATTCAGAAGATTTGGAGGTGGCTGGTCTTTTTTCTGGTTTACTAGTCCCACTAAGGCATAAATAACCCTTTTCCTTCCCAACAGTAAGTCTGGGGAGGGTGGGTGTGATTACCAAAATCTCTTTTCTTAATGGCCTGAGACTCCATTTTTTCCCTCCCAATCCTATGAGACTGTCAAAAGCTCTGTTCAATTTCTTAGACTTTCAACTGCCTTGCCTGTAATTGGTGGATACCTCAGAGGAAAAGCATCCCCCAATATGAGGCCCCATTCTGAACTTCTGTTTTCTGACAGATGGGGTCTCTGTATCACTATCTTGATATCTTGCTGATGCCTCTGAGAAGATTTCTAATTAAATATTTCATTCAGCTATTTAAATTTTTAATTGGAAAGTGGATATTAATTACCTAGTTTGCTGTCTTCTCACAGTGGAACTCTGGCAGTCTAACAGAAGTAAACAATTCCTATGCCATTGCATTGGGAATTACTCAGTTTTTAAAAGTAGTGGTTCTCTAGCAGTAAGAAACCAAGGGAAGCCCTTTCCTCTGTGATAGGCGCTCACACGTACCTAGCTGTCATGGTCTTGTCAACAGTGGGGCTCTGAATCAGGTGAAGGAATTGTGGAGTGATTCAAATTACTTGATCATATTTAAAAAAATTGAAATTCAGATGAAGTAGTAAAAACATTAATATATATTTTTTAGGATCGTGAACTTCCAAGACTGATTAGAGGCCAAGTTCATAGGTGTGTTGGACACTATGACCAGAAAAAGAATATTTTCAAGTGTGTTTCTGTCAGACCGGCAACCATTTCTGAACAACAAACATTTCAAGTATTTGTTCAAATTGCAGATGCTGAGATGAGACATTATACTAATGTAATGAATGAAATTTAAATTGTGTTAAGCTGCCATTTTTCTGTGTTTCACTTGTTGGATTAAAATATTCAAATCCTTTAAGTGTGGAAGTTTTTGAAAAATAATTTTACTGTTTTTATAAAACCTGTGTAACTGCTAAAATTCAACAGCCATTTCAGACAAAAGTGTGCACTATAATAGAACTATGTATTTAACATGAGAGAATAATACATTTGAGTCATCCCCAAAGCCAACATCAAATTTAATGGGGAAACAAAGATCATTCATTCTGAAGTCCAGGAATAAGACAAAGGCCCTCACAGTCAGTGTTGTTACTAGGAATTGCCTTGGAGCTGATTGTCCATGAAGTTCATTTAATTATTTCAAATATTTTGTAAGCGTATACTCTGCTGAGCCCTCTTAAAGGTGATGGAGACAAAACAGTTAACAAAGTAACAAATACTCTGAATTTATGGACTTTATGTTTTGCAGCTCAGAAGATACATTAGACAAAAAAATATATAAATTGACATATATAATAGTTATTGTCATTGGCAGATGATATAATTATATAATAAAACAGGCATTTATTATTTTCACAGTTTCAGTAGACCACGATTTCAGTAATGACTTGAGTCAGTAACTCTGGCTTGGAGTCTCTTAGGAGGACCCACTTCAAGGTGGTTTATGCATGTGACTACCAAGTGGGTGCATGCGGTTGGCAGGAGGCCTCAGTCTTACTACACAAACTTTTGCCTGAGCCATCTCTCAAAATGTAGATTCTTCTAGAGCAAGTTACTTCCAAAGCTAGGTCATAAAAGGGACAGTTAACCTTTAGCTTTCTTTTTTATGACTTGCCTTTGGAAGTCATGTGCCACAATTCTACGATATTCTACTTATTGAGAGTGAACCTTTAAGTATGGATCACATTTAGAAGAGGGAGATTAGGCTTCACCATTTGAAAGAAAGCATGTCAAACAAATGGCAGGCATTTTGAAACTAACACACGTTATGAACACATTTGTATTCATGTAAAATACAGTCCTGTTTCATGAATAGACAGGCCAATAAAATAAAGTACCAAAATAGACTCAAGTACAGAGAGAACTTAGTGAAGAAAATTGGGGAAGAGAGATTATATCCAATTAATGGTGTTTGAAATACTGGGAAGAATCTGGAAAAAATAAAGTTGGAGTGAAAATTTACTCTTTTTTAATGTATTTTTTCTCAGCTCTCTTCCTGCTCCTGCAATTTTGGGCTCTAATATTTAGAAATCCTACTTTCTGTGATAGCCTCGGCTGCCCAAAATGCAGAGACCAAGACAAAGTCTTACTTTGAGTAGTTTAGTTTGGCATATTATCTTATGGGGAGAAGTGATGGTTAGAGGGGGTATCGATAGGGAACATGGGGATGCCAATATTGGGGTGACTTACTGAGTCAGTCACCACTAGGAGTGAATAAAGCTTGATGAGATGCAGCATAGGGCCATACATCGAAGTGAAAACAGGGCAAACATATATGCCCATCAGCTCCCAGCATCCATTGTTTAAAGGTTGGTCCACAGAATTAGTTCCCGTGGACTTGCATGTGTGTGTTGTTGAGTTTTTATATGATATTCAACCCCATGGAGTAAGAAAAACTCCATGGAATAAGAAAAATCCTATGGCAGGAATCAGGTGGAGCAGGCATGAAGCTGGTTGAAATCTGGGCAGAGTTGTTTATTGCATTTGTAACTGGAATAAAAGATAATACCGGAGAGAATTGGACTTGGAGCACAAGAAATGTTGATACAGTTCTCAGCAAGGGAAGGCTTCTACCAAGATTGCTTCAGCAGATCTAGAGACTGCTCTCAGACACTTTGGCTTCCGTATGTCACTGAATCAACAGGCAATTAAAGAGTAACCATACCATACTGATCAAAATTAATGATAGAAATTTGAGGTTTTTTTACACAATAAGAGTACACCTGAATCCAGGAGCTTTGAGTGTCCCTTATTAAAGGTTAATGGAAAATGACAGGAACCCAACAAAAGCAACAGCTCTCAGAAGTCAGACTCTCGAGTAATGAAGGTTGAATGTAAAGAATCCCATCCAGCTGAAGTGGTGGCAGAAGGAACGTGGGGTAGAGATATGAAAGATGGAGTTACAAATGTTTGCATTGTTTTTCGGATTGATTGTAGGTTAAGGAGAGCTGAAAATTAGGTGGTAATTTGATGCTTGTGGGCAGTAGTAGAGATGATGGTGGTGGCAGGTGCTATTAAGGATTTCCTATGAAGTAAGGAGCTAGCTGTCCCTCCATGGGATACAGGTCTGGGCTTCCTTTCAATCTTGGCCTCAGGGAGAACTGAACATGAGCTGGGAGGTTTCCTTTTCTCTTATTTTGGTCCTTTCTCTGTTTCTGCACATGGTTGCATCATAGAGATATGATCCCTATTAACTTCAGGTTTCTCTCTACCCTGGGAAATCGGGTTGTCGTGAGAGATTCTGCCAGCCTGTAAAAGCTCTCTAGTGGATGTGGTGGTACTTTGATGGTGGTCCTCAGTTCAAAGACCACGGATGGCTTCTTGTTGCCCAGCAGGATAAAATCTCCTCCACACACAAGGTATTTTAGAATATTCACCACCTGGCCCTTGCTTGTTTTATGAGTTCTCCACCCATCCTCCTTCCCAAAGAACACTTCCCAAAATGTCAACTCCAGTCCCACAGGACTACGTTCTGTCCACTCACGAACATGCCGTGACTGAGCATCCACACGAGCTCCTCTCCACCCCCACCTTGACCCAGAGTGTAGTCAGGTGCAATTGGTGACTGTCATCACCCACTGCTCAGGGACAATTTGTCCAAGAGACATCCTGGGTAACTGCTTTGTCTTTAATGAGTCCCTCCAGGATCTGGACTCGTGGGACCCAGGCTCCCCTCAGGCCCAGGGGTGAGTGGGATGGGAGATGTGAGACGGACGTTTCAGATACAGGTGACAACTGCAGAGGCTGTTCCTCGCGTAGTTAGTGAATAAAAGGGCGCAGGACTTGGGTCAGGGTCCTGGAGGAGCTGCCCTGAGACACGCTGGGTAAGTTGGGCAGAGGGAGAATGCTTGGGTCTGTTGAGATCCTGCCAACCGGAGTCTCTTGATATCCCTGGTTGGAAAGTTTTTCATTTATGGCCCTCCTCATCTCACCTCTCTGCCTCCCAAGAATCTTGCACATTCTAGAAATATTTTGAATAATATTTACTACTTACATTTTTATTGCTAATGAAATTCATAAATATTGCTTATTTTTACAATCATGAGGTTGTATCACTATATCTGTGAGGTATTTTAATAAAGAAATTCTTTACTATATATTTGAGTTAAGGGAATTTAAAATAGTTTGAACAGACCTACTTCCTCAGAGATTCTGATTATATTATTAGGAGAGGGGGCAGTAATTGTATTTTAAAAATGTGCTGTTTGCAAAGTGTGATTCACACACCAGAACAGTTGGCACCACCAAATGTAAGATTTGTGTTTATAAAATGTAGAATTTTAAGCACCACAAAAGACCTACTAAATCAAGCCAGCACTTAACAGGGGTATTCAAAATGATTCAGCAACGTTGGACTCAATTATGTTTCTTTACAGAGGATGTCTTATATTTTAAACTAAGCTCCTACTTAACTTTCTTAGTTCCAAGACAAGCTCGGAGCTATGATACCTGGGAAGTACTGGAGAAAGATCTCAAATAGAGATGATCTTTATTTGTTCCTTTTCTCCAAAATTATTGAACCTCTCCTTCAGAGTAATTTTTTTCATAGCAGTATCACTGAATCTTGTTGCTATCAACACAAGATAAAAAAAGTACAGTATAGAGGTTTATACTGGGTCATCTGTTTAGGATAAAGAATAGTGTCATTTAGGTGATCAAATATTTTCCATGAATCTGTAGTTACATTCAGAAACTGTAAAGAGCAGTGAGGTTTTTTTGTTTTGTTTTGTTTTGTTTTTCTGGGAGGATCTAACAGGAACAGCTAGTTTGACTTAACAGGACATTCCAACTTCATTGTCTTTAAAGTTGAGGAATGCAGGTCTCTGCCTGAAGGACAGCAGTCAGCACTGAGCACACATCCATCCTCCAGGCACTGCGGCAGGCCTGGTGCTCCTGCAGTCACAGGGAGACAGGGTAGCTCACCGTCGGGGGCAGGACAGCTAAGGACAACCACCCAGCCTCTGCGAGAGGGAGGACGAGCACAGGACCCTGGGCCAGCAGCAGGCGCCCCCCTGACCAGGGGAGGCAGGGCAGGATTAGCTGAGCAAGTGACATGTAATGTACCTGAAGGTAGGTAGGGCAAGGTGGAAGAGGTGAAGAGGAAGCAGAGGGAGGAGTATGCCAGGCAGAGGAAGAGCAGGTGCAACAGGCTGGACGTAGGAGAGGTGACTTTTCAGCCCAGCGTTACTGGGAGTGGAAGTGAGTGTCATCGAGGGAGAGTGAAGATGTGGAGTGGCTACAGGTCAGGTCATAAAGCACCTTTTGTGCCCTTGAGATAAATTTTGTCTGGGAAACCGAGAGGCCTAAGTGGGTGCAGACTCCCTGGAGCTGGAGACTTTCTGCCTGCTCTGCTCCTTCCCTTAGCCCCTGTCAGCTCCAGCCCCCAGAGTCTGCGTTCCATGGCTGGTGTCCTGGGTGGCTCTGCTCTAGAGTGGCGACAGCTGCTGGTGCTCCTGTGCTCACCTCCTGCTCCTTGCTCTGCTGACTGTGGGTCTGGCCGGTGCTGGGGGACGGCTGACCAGACGCCGAACCATCTGTGTTGCAAAACATGAAGATAGTTTAAGGATTTTTTTCAAGACTGTGAACTAGGGGCTCATCCTGTCGAACACCTGAATGACAAAATAAAAATAAAGTTTGGCCTGGCGATATCTCCATGAATGGATGTGGATAAGAAAAATTAAGGATCACGAATGTCTAGTTGAAACAGAGTGGATAGATGTAAAGTAAGGACAGAACCCTGATGACTAGTGGGATTAAAGTTACCCATGTCCCTTCAGACTCTCTGGGCCTCAAGCATTATTGACGATGGGAAATTGCAGTATCAGGAGGGCACGGAGCAAGTTCTCAATGATTTGAGCAGACGGGTAAAGGAGGAGTCCTGAGGTCCTCTGTGGCTTTTTTAGGGTTTTATTACACTTTCTATCATTGTTGACCAGGTACATGGCAGGCAGGGGTGCTGGGGGACCAGGAGGCTGGCAGGCCTCCTAGGCCCTGGCACATGTTCACTAGTCTCTAGTGCCTCTGCTGCTACTGCTGCCTTCCTCTCAGTTGTTGCTCTCTCGCTCCTCTGCTCTCTGCTGGCGTCCTCATGACCCACCCATATATGGTCCATGTCTCAGCCCAGGTGCACCCACTTGCGCATGCCCACACCCTACTTGGGGGGTGCCCGTCATCAGGCATGCGTGCAGGACCACGGGTGTCCATGGTTAAAACCAGTGGTGGGAGGGTGGAAAAACCTGATCACTTTTCTATTTGCCCTATAGAAATTCATAGCCCAGGGTCTTCATCGGCTGTTTCTGTAAACTTTCCTTCCTGTTTCAATTCTTAAATGTCTTGGGATCTTTGTTGCTGTGATTTATAAGTGAACAAGTAATGTAGTACTAATTCATACTGGAAATGCAGATAAGTGATATAAGGAACATATACCTCACAGTACCTGTAAAATGATCAAAATGTGGGCCTCCCTGGTGGCACAGTGGCTTGAGCACCGCACTATGACGCATCTGCGGCACAGCAGCGCAAGTTTGATCCCCAGTCAGGGAGGGGACCACATGGCGCTGCAGACCTCTCCTGTCTCGCCCACTGCTCCCCTCGGCAGTGTGTTTTAGTAGATCTGCCTGTTCTGCTCCCCACTCTGTCTCTGGTGACTACTCTCACCTCCTGCGACTCTGGCCTGTACCCCAGCTCTTGTGTGCATAAATAAATACATCTTTAAAAAATTATCAAAATGTAAACTTTAAAGTTTGATGCCAGCTTTAACACATTAACAGCCGCTAACATTGGTTTATCTTATGAGTTGTCCATTAGAACATCTGACATGCGTACTAAAGTAGTGAGTAATTGAATAACATTTGGTCTTCAAATAATAGCAAAATATTAATTGTACTAGTAAAAATCTAATGTTTGTATCCTATCAAGTAATACTAATTTGTAGTCAACAGTGAAGTTCATCTTTTGGTTGTGCTGGAAAATTCCTATTGTATTTGAATACCGATCTCTGTATTTGGTAAATACAGAAAACATTTTCTGTATTTGGTAAAGGTACATTAAAAAAATAAATTTTGTCTTTCTCTTAAGAGCACTGGGAATTCAAGAAGACTTTAGGAGAAGTATGATAAGATTTTTACCGTAGAACACCAGGGTGAAGAGACTGAAGGTGAGCGTGGATGCAGGGAGAGGAATTTAAGAGGCTGTTTGAATAGCACAGACAAGATACGATGTGAGTCGCGGGATATAAAGTGCATGAGAAAGAATTAAGTGGCAGAATCTATAGCACCTGATTAACTGGATATTGAGTGACCGAGAAGAGGTTGAGGAGATGAAAGAGAACTCTTAGGTTTTTGACTTGAATCTGATTTCTTTTACTGAGATAAGAGTTTTGGAGGATTAGATTGGGAGAGAGGCAGGGTTAAATTACTAGTTTCACTTGGGATCTGTTAAATTAAAGATGCTGCCAATTTTCCATAGAGAGATAATGATTACACGATTCTGAAGGTGATAGAGGTTTACCCATGAGGTTTTGATGGTAATTGATGCCATGGGTAAGGAAGCAGATGTAGAATTATAAGTGAACAGTGTTTTTGAAAAAGCCCTAGGAAACGCTGATATGTAAGGAATAGTTACAGAAGAAACCAATCACAGTTATTGAGAATGAATGAACTGGAAACTATCAGGCGATTGGTGTGATAGCATAGAAACTAAGAGATGAGAGTGTTTTAGAAGGGAGGGAGGAGTCTTTATTGTGACTAATTGTGGTGCCAATTACTGAGAAGTGAAAATAAACCTGGACAGTGTTTTGGATTTAGTGATATGGAATATTTCTGGTTTTAGAGATCGGTGAATCAGATAATGATGGTGAAATAAATGATTACAGAAAATACAGTATGTATCACAGAAATATGTTCACTTTTATTCAGGTTTTTAATGGACACTGCTATTTCTCCTAAAGATACTGGAAACAGAGCATGACAGGAAGAAATCAAACTGTCATATCAGAATTTCTCCTCCTGGGGATGCCCATCAAGCCAGAGCAGCAGAACCTGTTCTATGCCCTGTTCCTGGCCATGTATGTTACCACTGTCCTGGGGAACCTCCTCATCATCGTCCTCATTCGCCTGGACTCTCACCTCCACACGCCCATGTATATGTTCCTCAGCAACTTGTCTTTCTCTGACCTGTGCTTCTCCTCCGTCACGATGCCCAAGTTGCTGTGGAACATGCAGAGCTGGGTCCCTTCCATCCCCTATGCCGGCTGCCTCACCCAAATGTACTTCTTCCTGTTTTTTGCAGACCTGGAGAGCTTCCTCCTGGTGGCCATGGCCTATGACCGCTACGTGGCCATCTGCTTCCCTCTGCACTACACCACCATCATGAGCCCCAGGCTGTGCGTGTGCCTGGTGGTGCTGTCCTGGCTGGTGACCGCACTCCACGCCATGTTGCACACTCTGCTCATGGCCAGGTTGCGTTTCTGTGCAGACAGTGTGATCCCGCACTTTTTCTGTGACATGTCTGCCCTGCTGAAGCTGTCCTGCTCTGACACTCGCGTTAACGAGCTGGTGATATTCATCATGGGGGGCCTCGTTCTCGTGGTGCCATTCCTACTCATCATCATGTCCTATGCTCGAATCGTGTCCTCCATCCTGAAGGTCCCTTCTGCCAGGGGCATCCGGAAGGCCTTCTCCACCTGTGGCTCCCACCTCTCCGTGGTGTCGCTGTTCTACGGGACGGTCATTGGCCTTTATTTAATCCCTTCGTCTAATACCTCTACTGTGAAGGAGACGGTCATGGCTATGATGTACACTGTGGTGACCCCCATGCTGAACCCCTTCATCTACAGCCTGCGGAACAGAGACATGAAAGGGGCCCTGGGAAGGGTCTTTAGCAAGAAGACAAGTCTTTTCCATCCATATATTCACACTTGAGAGTTTTTTATATATCTTTATCCAGTAGATGTATTTTTATTAGAACATTATTGCAGATTACCCCCCTCACTTAGATACTTCTTAAGAAGACATGTTGTTACATGTCATGTGTAAAAGAGATACAATGAAACAGCAGAGCAGAACCCTGGAGAAGGTCTTGGTTACCCTCCAGCTAGGCGGTTGTCTTTGTCTTCTCCAAGAGATTCTGGGAAAGTATAATTAAGAGACACTGTTTTAAATGATTTTTATGCCTCATATTCTTGAACTAATCTGTTATAGAAGATTAACTTTCTTGAGCCAGAATTCTATTATAATTGTGGTAGCATTTTAAAATAGTTTTTAGATTATTAGGTCAATACTAGATTCGATCCAAACATTCCAGCCTTATAATCTTCCGCTAAATATCTCCTGCTTACCTCCCCGTGAACCTTTTGTTTTGCCATTATGATTTATATTTGTGTTTACCTGTGTTTTCTGAACAGGCATGGATGAAATAACCTTTTCTTACCCTCTTGTTGCAAAAGTGCATTTTGTCTATATCTGAGAATAGATAATAATCAGGAGCCCTAAAGTTAATTTTCTTAGGAATAAGGGAAAGATACCAGAAGCTGCTAAACAAGTTCAGCATTTAAGGAGGGTTCTTTTCAACTTAGTTTTTGAACTTCATAAATGAACTTTATACACACGTTTTAAATCTGCATAACAAATCCAAGGAGGCAGAGAAGACCTTCTCACTGTTGCACAGACTGAGAATCGATGGCATTCAGTGATCTGCCATGTCGCACAGTATGTCCACTGCTGTGTCTGTGTGCGAACTGAGACCACCTGACTCTATTACTTCTTCTCATTTTCTTCTACTGCAAAATGAAGGGAAGCAGCCAAAACAATGATGACGACAATAATACTGAGCTCCATTTATGGTATGGACTGAGGCTTAGCCTTAGTCCATTGTGTCCTTAGTTGACCTCTCTAAGTGATGGCATCCAGAGCTACCTCGCTAATCCTCCTGTGCTTCTGGAGAACTCCAGACGATCTGAAACCCAGACCTTTCTCCCGAGTTTTTAACTGCTAGTTTCATCTGGCACCCCTGCCCTGGAGGCTCCATGAGCAGTTCAGTCTCAACCTGCATACCATGAACTCTTTGTCTTTAAATATCCCCATCTTGATTTATAATGTCACCTTCCATCCAGTTACTAAAGCATCCATTTCTTTACATGTATATATACTCACAAAAGTAGATTATAGTAACAAAATTTTGCATTATGCTTGTCCATTCAGTATGTAATTCCTGAAATATTATATTCTCCATGAAGTAGCTAAGCTGACGCCAGCTGCTCTACTGGTTAAATACTGAAATCTCAGTGGCACCCACAATAGAAGTGTCAGTGGCAAGATAGAAGAGTGATATTTAAATTAAAGCACTTTTCCTACACCAGAAAATCCAATTAAAAAGGCAATGAAATATAGTCCTTTTTTTAATTTATGCTAGAACTGGAGTGTAGGCCAGAGGTGCAGGGTGTGAGAGGATTCACTAGAGAGTGGGGAATAGAACAGGCAGATCGACTGAAATACACTGCCGAGGGGAGCAGCGGGTGAGGCAGGAGAGGTCGACTGTGCCATGTGGGTCACCTCCCTGACTGGGGATCCAACTCATGCTGCAGTGACAGCTTATAGCTTGCTAGTGCTTCAACCCCTTGAGCCAGCAGGAGGCCTTAGATCTTATTCTTAATTACAATGAAAATTAGGTGCAAGAATTACAAGAAGAAAGCTATAAAACTTTAGAAAGATATAAAAGAATGCCATAAGCAGCTATCTATAATAACCTGGAAAGGGGGTCTCATTTTAAAAAGCTTTTTGAAGAGTAATTTTTATATAGTAAAATAAATTCATGTAAAATTGTGCATTTTGATGCATTTTGAAACCTCAGTATTCTAACCTCAGTTTTCCCCAAATACATTTAAGAAATCCAAACCAAATTCTCAGTGGAATTATTTTGTGGAAAACGATTAGCTTATTTTGATTTAAGTCTGACATATTTGACCACATAAAAATAATAAACCTTTTTGGGACAAAAGATAAATAAACTTAAAAGAAGAGAATTGACTGTAATATATTTAACAGATACAAGGTTAAAATTCAGAATCTACAAAGAGCTCCTACAAATAATATAAGACTGAAAATTAAAACTAGTATAAAAATATAACAAACTATGAAGTAGGAAAATGAACAGAGTATTAACAGAATACTCATAAAGAATAAAGAATGTTAAACAATGTTCAATTTTAATGCTAATTAGGAAAAATTTTTAAAATAGATGTGATAAATAAATTAGCAGATAATGAACAAATTTATAAATGATTGACCTTCTCTGGTAATAGCAAGGATGTAGGAATAAGGGCACGCACGTCATTTTCAATTTTCTTGAAGTATAATTTGCATGTAATAAATTGCAACTATGTTAAGCCCAGGGTTCTGAGGTTTTGACAGCTAGAAGCATCCACATACGCTCTACCCCACTCCAAATCTAGAGTGATTCCATCACCTCACAATTTGCTGTGACCCCTGCTGTCTTCTATTTCTTATGTGATCTGATTTCTACTTATCAGGTGTCTATCAGTATAGATTAGATTTACCTGATTTTGAACTTCACACAAATGGAATCATTTAGTGTACCTTGGGTCTTTAGTACCACGTAGTGTTTTATAGGTTTAGCTGTATAATTCAGAGCATCAGTGTTTTTTTAAATATTATTGAGTAGTATTCCATTGTACAAATATAAATACAATTTGTTCACTAGTTCACCTTTTTGTGTCCAATTTTTCTTTTAAAATTTTGAAGTAACCTTGTATTATAAAATTACATATGTTTCAGGTGTCACCAGAAATCAACATGTGTATATGCTGTGTTAAATTCATCATTAAAGTCCAAGTCTATCCTCCACCATACAAATATCCCCTTTTTCCTAATGTGCCCACCACCCTTCCCCCTTCCTTCCTTAGTCTGCACTCTAAAAGTTTACTTTTGTTTTATTTAGTTCACCCAGCTTTGGTTTTCTCTATATACCACTTATGAGTGGACCATAGGTGTTTGTCTTTCTCTAGTTGCCTGTTTCACAAAGTCATTCATGTTGCTGCAAATGACAGGATTTCGTCTTTTTAAAATAACTGCATCTTTTTTATCCATTAGCGGATTGAAAGGCATTTGGGTTGTCTTCAGTTCTTGGCTCTTATAAAAAGTCTGCAGTAAACATGGGGTTGCATATATGTCTCCAATTAGATTTTGTATATATTTTGGGTAAGTGCCCAGAATTAGGATTACTGGATTGTAGTGCAATTTTGTTTTTAACTTTTTGAAGATTTTCCCTTGCTTCGTTGCAAGCACTTGGCCCCTTTGTCATACATTAGTTGTCTGTATTGTGTGAGTGGTCTTCCTGCCTCTGATCTCAAACACCTTCACTCTGTTCTGTATACTACAGCCAAGGACATTTTTGCTAAAAATGCAAATCTGATTATGTGTCTCTTATGCTTTGAATAACTCAACAATTTTCTTTTTATCTTTATATTCAGTTCATATTCTATTTTTTTCATTTAAACTTTTTAATTTTCTTATATTATTGTTCATTTTTATACAATATTTGATTTCTCCCCTTGGGTGTAGTCCCTGTAATTCTCCCATTACCACATCCCCGTGCACCATCACCATGGTCCTTGTGCTGTTCCCTCCCCTGTTCTGCCCCCTCTCCCTCCCGCTCCTCTACTGTATGCCTCAGATCTATGGTTTGCCTGCAGGTTTTGTCTTTTTTTGACCCTTTGTTTTGCTTCCCTATATTCCTCCTATAAAAGTAAAACCAGCCTATGTTTTTCATTTTCCTTCTGGCTTATTTCACTGAGTATGATCTCTTCCAGCTCCATCCATGTTTCTGCAAGTGGCATGAGTTTATCCTTTTGATTGCTGAGTAGTGTGCCATTGTGTATATAGACCATATCTTCTTGATTCAGCCATCTGCTTTGGGGCATTATTTCCATGTCTTAGCTTAAGTAATGCTGCAATAAACATAAGAATGCCTCAACAATTTTCCACTCCTCTCTGTGTAAAACACAAACTCCTTACCTTGACTTCCATGTCCCTTTGGGACCCTACTCTGCCTCCCCAGCTTTGTCACTCATCATTCCCCTTCCTGACAGCCCCTGTGCTCTGCCTTCCTCCCAGTGCACACACTGCACCTCAGCCACTGTGAACTTCCTTTACTTTGAAAAAGCAGCAGACTTGCTCACCTCTAGGGTTATCCAGATGCCAATTCCTCTCTCTTGACCCTTTTATTTCTTTTCTGTGAAAATGCCTCAGATTACACTGAAACTTCATTAAAAAGCAAGATGTCAGGCCTTCCTGGTGGCACAGCAGGTTGAGTGCCGCACTGTGAAGCATCCCAGCACAGCAACACGAATTCGATCCCTGGCCAGGGAGGGAACCCACATAGCGCAGTAGATCTCTCCTGCCTCGCCCACTACTCCCCTCAGCAGTGTATTTCAGTCTATCTGCCTGTTCTGTTCCCCACTCTGTCTCTGGTGAATCCTCTCACCTCCCACGCCTGTGGCTTGTACCCCAGCTCTTGTGTGCATCAATAGATAAATCTTAAAAAAAAAAAAGCAAGATGTCTTCTGTGACCTGCTGGTTAAAGTGAGATGCCCTGATAGACATTGTTATCTCATCATGTATTTCCTCTATGATACAATTTGTAGAACTTGTTGTCTTATCTGCAGGTGACTATAAGCTCCTGGAGGGCAGGGACCACGTCTACCTCAGCCGCAGCTTTCCTGACAGTGCATGGGCCAGTGCCTTGGAATCCTAGTCACTGAGTAAATACTTCACAAAGAGATGCATTGATGAACAAATGGATTACATGTTTCCTGGGTGAAGTAATCTGCACATTGCCTGCTCTCTAGGAGTCTGAATTCCCGCTGAGGAGAGGCAGCTGATATATATGGAAACCATCACCGGACAATATAAAGAGCAGTGCTCAAGTGCTTCAGTATTTGTTTATAGGAACTGTTGCAGGGGGTCAGATACTACAGGAGATAGAGGGGGTGTTAGTGTGCACTGTGGGGTCTGGGAAAGCTGCCTAGAGAATGTCAGACTTGTGTTTGGCTAGAATTACTCTGTCTGTGGACATGACTTAGTCAGAATGTGGCTCAGAAGGGTACAGGAGTGAGGGGGGCAGTGAGGACTCGGTTTATCACTAATGAGTTTCATTGGGACCTAGGCATCCCAGGGGTGAGGGCACTAGAAGAGAGGAGTCAGAAGACAGTGGTAGGGACTCTGGCTGGCAATGCACGAGCTGGAAGTAGCAATAGAAGCAGACTCAGGAGCCACACTCAGACAAGCTGGGTAAGCTGGGAGGGAGCCCAGGTGAGGGAGTTATTCTGGAACCCCGCAGGGTAGGTTGGAAGTTATCATTGTTCTGTTTTCTCTCTCAACAGCAATTCCCTTATCCAGGTGTAGTTGGAGATCACCAGAGCTATTGATGGGAACTAACACATTGAATGTTGTGGAGTGTTTGGTGCGTCATCTCTACCAATCATTCCAAACTCACACTGCAGCAAGGCGTGTAAGAGTCACTGACAGTCCAGTACGAGGTTGACAAGGTTCAGCAATTAGCCAGGGCCCCAGGCTAGCGGCAACGGACTCCTCTGGACTCCTGAATATTTTGCTTGAGGGCCAGGTAAAGGACGTATAAAAGTCACCCAGGGAGCCCCTTCTCAGAAACCAGGGTTTTTTGTTTTTGTTTTCCACTTCCATCGCGCGTTCCTAATAGATCTTTGATTAGGAGTAGAGTCAACTCAACCTGGCAGGAAAACCTTACTCTTGGTCTCCTCTCTGTCCCTTTTGGACCAGAACTTCTTCCACCCCACATCACTCCTCCAGGCCTTCTCTATGACACCCAAGCCCTGGTGCCTTGGCTGGGAAAATGCTGCAGCTTCATTGCGGAACTTAGCGCGGCCAGGCTGTATCTCCCAGACGGCAGTGTTTTCTACACGGACTGCTTGTTGCCCCCTTCCTCTGGCGTGACCGATTAATCTGCTGTGTTCCCTTGAAGCTGATGAGAAAATTCACACTAAGGGAGGCTAATCTCCTCGACCAAGTTCATGGAGTTGTTCTGGGTGTAGTCAGGCGGTCCCAGGTGGCTCCAGGGACTTAGCACTTAGACCCCGAGCATGCTGTACTAGGGTCCTCGTTCTCAGCTCCTTCCCCTACTCTCCCCGGAATGTCCATCTATTTCCTTCTAACTCTTACTTCTCTAACAACCCTGGGTGCATAAAGTCTTACAAGGGGGAAAAGGATCAGTTTTCATGTTGTTGTGTTAGCATTAATCTGTGTAACAAAACAAAGCGGAAGAGCCATCTTTCCAGTAGTTGCAGTGGCAGGAAATGAACCCCCAGCTCTGCGGGGTGGGTTTTACTGCTGATATGGCGAGGGAACTTCTATTGCTTTCTAATCTCAGTAACCTTCGTGCCATTCTGCAGTTAGAGCAGCTGCTGTGGGTGTAAATGACGCCCCGACTGAGGTAGGCATGGAGTACAGACTAGTATCAATTTTGTTTTGTTTTTCCTTTTTTTTATTTATATATATTTGACATCAACTGTAATCCCTATGTATTCCCCATCACCGTATCACCAGGGCACCATCACCTCAGTCCTCCGTGCTCCCATCTGCCTTCACCCTTCCCCCTCTCCCCTCCCCACCAAGTGTCCCCAACTTGTCTTTTCATTTTTGGTTTTTGTGTTTTTATTGTTATTATTATTATTATTGTTCTTATTCCTTTCCTTGATCCTTATTTGGTTCCCTTATATTCCTCCTAGGGGAGGAACCATCTGGTATTTTTCTTTTGCCTTCTGACTTACTTCGCTGAGCATCATCCCTTCCAGCTCCATCCATGTTCCTATGAATGCGTCTAGTTTTTCATTTTCGATTGCTGAATAGTATTCCATCGTGTAGATGTACCACAGCTTCCCGATCCACTCATCTGTTTTTGGCATCAATTTTGATTCATCATCTCCTTCCCGCATCCAAGGTGAGTGGCTGATAAGCTGGGTGGGTAAACAGATATATGGGCCTTCCGTTGGAATCAGACTGCTGGGAGCAGAGCAGAGGGAAGGACCAGCTGGTGGATGTTGGTGTCAGAGCCCCTGCTGTTTTGCTTGTTCCAGGTCATGCTCCTCAATGCTTCATGCGTCCATCCTCACAGCGTCCATCTTCTTCCTCCCTGTGGTAGACTTACAGGGCCAGAGCTCCTGTGAGAGCTGAGTCTGAGGAAGCATTATGGAAGATCAGATTAGGAGGTTTATTGTGGTGATCACACCCTGCCCAGGGTTTGTTTCTCTCTGTCTGGCCTATGTAGGAGCTGCCTCAGCAAAGGCCCCAGTTTGCCTCAGGGGCCGACCTTGCCTGAGGTGACTTCTCGGCCTGGGTCCTGCCTGAGTGACTCACAGCTGTGTGTGAAATCCTGCTGTGGTCCTCCCAATCCAGTGGGCACTTATGCCTGTTCTCTCCAGTGACCTCAGGACCCAATTTTTTTATTCTTGATATTGGGGATTTTCTAGTACTTCTGGGGGTAAAGGGCTGCTTTCTCAGTGGGCTTCTCATTTGCTTGTTTTACATGAAAGCTGGTTACTCTGAGGAAATTTTCCTCAATCCTGTTGGCTTCATTGGATTAAAAAATTCTAGCTGTTGGCACCCTTTTCCATTTCCCAGCCCTGCTAGTCACTTACATTTTTTGTTTGTTTTACTGGTTATAGCTTATGCCAGAAAAAAGCTGTTAAAGGGCAGGGAGAGGAGCACCCCAGAGCCCCCAAACCTGCCCTCTCTAAATGGGTTCTGCCATCCGCTGCATTAAGATAAACATATAAGGCCTTTAATGGAAAGGAACTTTAATACAATTAGGGTAAATACAGAAAGGACAAAGAACACAGTTACTAAGTTAAGCATCCAAAGTTACCCATCTCCTTGAGGGTAAAAGTTCAGCCAAATAGGATTGGCTCAAAGCAAGGCCCAAAAGCCTGCCACACGGCTAAAGGACCTTTCAGTAGAGACTCATAGAAAAGGGTCAGAAAAAGTCAGACAAATCCGGCAGGAAAAGAGTAAAATCAAAATCAAAATGAAAGCTGCCATTGTTAACCTCCCCATGGGTCTCTCACCCACATCTGTTTTAGCCAGTCCAAGACCAAAAAGCAAGCGCAGTTTCTTCACATGTCCCTCTGCACCACGTGCCTCCTCCAGGTCTCCTTGCTGCTCTCCATCCTGCTTCCTCCTTCCTCCCTTCCTTCTGTCCTCTTATTTCCTCTCTCCAACATCTGCTTATCCTTGCCAGCTCCACCCACTTAGGGAGGAACTGGGATTCTGGAACTTCCCCCTTTCCTGGGAACTACCCTGTTACACTCTCATCCAGTAGGGCTACAGCCCCAATTTGGGCAGGTCGTAACACATCATATTAAGGAAGCAAGCTTTTGTTTTACTCTGAGCTTTGATCAGGAATTGGTATTGATGTTTTTCAAATGCCTCCTGTTGCTACTGAGTTAATCCTAATTTTCTTATTGGACAAAGAAATGTGATTTCAAATATGAAAGACTGGGATTATTGGTGATTTGATTTTCATATCCAGTTTCATAGGTGGAATGGGGCTATAATTTTATTCTTCGTGTCTTTCCCCCTCCCCTTTTCAGTAAATTATGAAGCTTTCTACTTAATTTTGGGTTCTGGAATACCTTATGGAGATTCTGGATAGTATTTGTTTCTTGAAAGCTTCAAAAATCTGGATAGCTTCTTGGTCCAAAAGTTGAAAAATTGCAATATAGTTTATATATAGTGCAAAAATTGAAAGTGTACAGCTTGCTGAATTTTACACCCATGAAATCACTGCACATGTGGATATATCACCCCCAAAATTTCCCTTATACTCTCTCCTAGTCAGTGCCCACATAGGTCCATACGTAACCCCTGTTCTGGATCCTGTCACCATAGATTAGATTTCCCAGCTCATGAACTTCATGTAGGTGGAATGATCTAGAACAATTTTTGAGTCTGTAATTTTTGTTCAATAATATATTTTTGAGATTTGTCCCTTTTGTTGTTTGAATCATCATAGTTCATTTTTTTAAGTAAGGTATGTCATTAAAATGAATATGCCACAACTTGCTTATGCATTTTCCTGCTGATGGATGCTTGGGTTCTTCAGTTTTAGCAGCTATAAGTAAGGCTTCTGTGGAAAATTCCATTGCACTACCGTCTGTGGATATCTGTATTCATTTATTTGGGGGTATTTCAGGAATAAAATTCCTGGATCATAAGTGAAGTTTTAAGAAACTGCAGTTTGCAAGGTGATTTTACTATTTTACATCTTTACCAGCACTGTAAAAAAGTGTTAATTGCTCCACATCCCTGCTAACATTTAATACTGGAGTCTTTTTCATTTTAGCTATTCTAGCATTTCTCTGATGAATAATAAATTGAGCAACTTTTCATATTTTTTGGCTTATGCACAAAAAATTATCACTTTATTGTTTTCATATTTGTTGCCTAAATTCATATTTAATTTTTTTCTACTTATACTATTGAACCAAGTTTTGCAATTTGTCTCATTCAGATTTTTCACTTATTTGAGGAGTTTTAAAATTTTGCTTTTGTGACTTTATCCTTTTTCTTATTCTTTTTAATAATTAGATTGGCCAATTTTATCTATGTTGTTGAACTTTTGAAAAAACACAAATTATTTTATCAGTTTTATGACTTCGGTGTTTTCCATTCTGTTAATATATACTTTTAACTTTATTGATCACTTAGTCCTATGTGTTTGAATTTTGAGCATTCTTTTCCTGTACTTTTATCTTAATACTTTATTCACTCATTTTCATTTTTTCTAGCTTATTAGTAAAAACTGGGTCTACTACTTATATTATACTAGTAAAAACTGGGAAAATTACTTTTCTTCATACAATTTTCCTCTGAAAAGAGCTTTGTTGATTGCTTTTTTGGATATAAATTCTACTTGAGAATCTTTTGTAATGTCTAAGTGCCTAACATTTTTGATTAACTTTTTAAATTATGGCATTATGTTCAGATAGTGTGGTCTTTACAACTTCTTTTTTGGAGATTGTAACTTCTGCCAGAGCTTAAGTTACTTTATTGTCTATCTTGTGGTAAGCAATACTTGTAATTGATTTTTTCTCTGAAATTTGTCTTTTCATACATAATTGTGTAGCATCTAAAGAAGGTCAAATATCAACTGCAAATCATAGACATTCTGCAGGGAAGAGGGAGGGAGTGGGATCAAGGCAGGGGCGGGAAGAGCACAAGGGACTATAGTAATGGCGCACGGGTGAACTGGTGGTGGGAATTCTATGGGGACGACACCTAAAAAAGAAAGCAAACAGTGTAAGAAAAATAAAATAATTTTAAAAATAAAGGCGGATCAAATATGTAAGTAACAGCTTGCTCACAGTGGGCAGGATAAACATGGTCCTTGGGTCCTTGCCCTCATGGAGGGTCCTCTCTAGAGGTTTTATCATGTTAAGTAGCTCTTATGAGATTTACCCTCACGACTCCTCATTTGGGTGCTGGGACTCTAATTGCCCGATGGGGGGAAAAGTCACCAGCCCTTTGGGTCCAAGGGATCCAGAGATACAATGGGAAGCTCAGCCTTGGTTACCTGTCTGGTTTCCTGAGCAAGTACTGGTAATTTATTTTTTTCTGTCTCTGAAATTAATCTTTTCATTAAAATAATCAGTTATGGCTAAACATTACAAAAATAAATATTAAAATACGGTATTTTTAAAAAGATTTATTTATTGGGCCCTCCCTGGTGGTGCAGTGGGTTAAGCAATGCACTATGAAGCAAACCGCAGTCACTGCAGCACGAGTTTGATCCCTGCTGCCAGTCAGGGAGGGGACCCACATGGTGCAGGCAGACCTCTCTTGCTGTGCCCGCTGCTCCCCTCAGCAGTGTGTTTCTGTCAATCTGCCATCCTGCTCTGTCTGGTGGATTCTCTCACCACCCCCATATCTCTGGCTTGTGCCCCAGTGCTTGTATGCATAAATAAATAAATAAATAAATAAATATTTTTAAAAGAAGATTTATTTATTTATGCATACAAGAACTGGGGTACAGGCCAGAGGTTTGGGGGGGGTGGTGAGAGGATTCACCAGAGACAGAGTGGGAAGCAGAAGAAGTGGATCTACTGAAATACACTGCTGAGGGGAGCAGCGGGTGAGGCAGGAGAGGTCTGCTGTGCCTAAAATATGGTATTTTTAAAAAGTTTTACTCGTTTACAGTTTTATTCTGAATCAAGGCTTGTTGTCTCTCTGCCTTCCTATAGGCATTGCCAGGTTTTGGGAATCCACTAACCACTCCCCAACCCTCCCTCTGCTCCCCAAAGACTTGTCTTTTTGGTTAGCTGGGAAGAAGTTTCACTTCACCTCCCAATTCTGGCGAAGACATTAAAAAGGTATTTTTTTTCTGTTTCACTTATTTTTTTTAACTTCACATCTTTTTATTGCACTGATATCTTCCCTACCCCATCACCCCTTATGCCCCCTGGGCCCTTTCTCCATCCCCCTCTTCCTCTTAACCTCAGAAACCACCTTGTTTATTAGTGCTTGCTAGTTTTTTAAGTATTGCCTTGTTGAATCATCTACAATGTAAATGTCCAATATTTTTCTTTATCATTATGACTTTTTTACTACACGTAATTCCCTCAAACTCCTTCCATTTTGCTGTAAATGGCAACATTTCAGCTTTCCCTCAGTCTGAATAGATTCACTTGTGTGACTATACTGAGCTTCTTGGTCTAATCCTTTGTCATGGGTAATCACAGTTGTTTTCTTTTTAACCAGAAAATTCTGTCCTCACACTGGGGCTCAGGTTTTTGTAAATAAAAGGCAGGAAAACATGTGGACTATTTATACTTTCCAGCCACATTTCTCTCCTAAGGCAACAAGCACAGATCTCACTATGAATTTCAGTAATGAGAAATGGAAATGAACAAGGAAATAAAACCTTTACAGAACGTCTCAGAAGTTACTCTATGTGTAATTTTCAGTATGCTCACAAACTGAGAGAGTTCAAGGGTCCTTTAGCCTCCCTCTCCTTGAGCAGGTGGATTTACACCACCCATTTCCTGCTTCCCCCGCTTTTGGACACCTCTACCCGAGGGCAGTCTCCCGCTTGTCCTCAGCCTCTGTTCTTTGACCCAAGGAGGTGGTTATATTTATGGAAATGCTCAAACTCATTGCAAGTGTCCATTAGAGACACCAGGAAAAACCATCTCCACTTTCTCCCCCAGATGGTTTTCCTCCTAGGACTTATTCTGTTTGTGCTCCTGGCTGAGATTTTTTCCTGAATTGTGTAACCAGTTCCAGAAGTACCCAGGTTAAAAGTCAGGGTCTGAAGTTAGACTGTTGGGCTAATATTCCAGATCTGATGCTTTGTAGATGTGGGAACTTGGGCAAGTTATTTAATTTATGTAAATTTCAATATTTTATCTAAAAAATTGAGGGTAATAGTACCTATTCATAGGGCTGCTGTAAAGAGTCAATGAGTTGATGCATAGCTTTTAAAAATTTTTTTAAATTTAATTAATTATATTTGACATAATTTGTATTCCCCAGGGAGTACCCACCACCATTCCACCTGTGCACCATCACCTCAGTCCCTTGTGCACCCTCTGCCCTCATCCCTGTCTTTGCCCTCCCCTCCTTCACCTCTCCCCACCCCATGGTCCCTTTGGTTTATCTTGGTTTTTTGGTCTTGTTGCATTTTTTTGTTTGCTTTTGGTTATAATTGCCCATTTCCTTGAGCTTATTCTTTGTTGTTGTTGTTGTTCTTTCATATTCCTCCTAATAGTGAGGCC
Source organism: Galemys pyrenaicus (assembly GCA_019455555.1). Classification (NCBI taxonomy): domain Eukaryota; kingdom Metazoa; phylum Chordata; class Mammalia; order Eulipotyphla; family Talpidae; genus Galemys; species Galemys pyrenaicus. Next base: position 245,405 of record JAGFMF010011660.1, on the reverse strand, counting down.
ATCTGATATTTTTCTCTTACCTTCTGACTTGTTTCACTGAGTATAATTCCTTCCAGTTCCATCCATACTTCTATAAATGTCCCTAGTTTCTCATTTTTGATTGCTGAATAATACTCCATTGTGTATATGTACCACATCTTCTTGATCTGTGTCATCTACTTTTGGGCATTTGGGTTGTTTCTAGGTCTTACCAATTACAAATAGTGCTACAATAAACATAGGAGTACAGGTGCTCTTTTGGATCAATGTTTTTGTGTCCTTTGGGTAGATTCCTAGGAGCAGGATTGCCGGATCATTTGGCAGTTCCATTTCTAGTAGACTGAGGAACCTCCATAGGGTCTTCCATAATGGTTGGATTAGCTTGCATTCCCACCAGCAGTGTATTAGGGTTCCTTTTTCTCCACATCCTCGCCAGCATTTGTTGTTGTTGGTTTTTTTTGATGTGTGCCATTCTTACTGGTGTAAGGTGGTACCTCATTGTGGTCTTGATTTGCATTTCCCTGACTAAGAGGGATGCTGAGCATTTTCTTATGTGCCTGTTTGCCATGTGTGATACATAGAATTTAATCCCAGTGTTTGGAGAGAGCAAGCACTGGCGGATGTCTTCATGGTCTTATTATCACTATCCCAGTCATGGTGTTCACCACCATCACTCTCATAATCACTATCATCATTCATGAGTAGTAAAGATGGTGACCAGTTTTATGGGTGATATACTATTTGCATTTCTAAGTTAGAGGCATCAGAAGTGTTTTCTTACAAAATGTCTTGCCTGATTTCAGGTACACCATAACTACCATGGTGTAGTTATGGAACTCTCTTATAGAAATCTGGTGATTAAATTTCACCCATAACTTCATATGGTTTGTAGTTTTTCTTCATGAAAATATTTACATCCTTGGGAGAGGATAACTAAAGTACTGAACTTAAACCCTTTTGATTTATAGGTACTCATTTATAAAAGTATCTTTTGAGTTCTGCAATATATAATATATATATGAATGTAAATATATATGTATATACATATGTATGTCTATATAGGTTCATATTTTCATACAAATTATTCTTAATTTTAAAAAGGCAAAATGAAAGCAACATGAAAATGGGAAATGAAACTGTCATCTCTGAATTCCTCCTCCTGGGCCTGCCCATTGAATCAGATCAGCGAGACCTGTTCTATGCCCTGTTCCTGGCCATGTATCTTACCACCGTCCTGGGGAACCTCCTCATCGTCGTGCTCATTTACTTGGACTCTCACCTCCATACACCAATGTATTTGTTTCTCAGCAATTTGTCTTTCTCAGACCTCTGCTTCTCCTCTGTGACCATTCCCAAATTGCTAGAAAACATGCGGAGCCGGGTCCCTTCCATCCCCTATGCCGGCTGCCTGACCCAAATGTACTTCTTCCTGTTTTTTGCAGACCTGGAGAGCTTCCTCCTGGTGGTCATGGCCTATGACCGCTACGTGGCCATCTGCTTCCCTCTGCACTACGCCACCATCATGAGCCCCAGGCTCTGCGTGTCCTTGCTGGTGCTGTCCTGGGTACTGACCACTTCTATCTCTTTGTTACACACCCTACTCATGGCTTATCTGTCTTTCTGTGCTGATAATGTCATTCCTCATTTTTTCTGTGACATGTCAGCTCTGCTAAAGTTGGCTTGCTCTGACATTCAGATAAATGAAATGGCGATATTTATCTTGGGAGGGCTTGTCATTGTCGTCCCTTTCCTGTTGATATTTTTGTCCTATGCACGGATTGTGTCCTCCATCCTGAAGGTCCCTTCTGCCAGGGGCATCCGGAAGGCCTTCTCCACCTGTGGCTCCCACCTCTCCGTGGTGTCATTGTTCTACGGGACAATCATTGGCCTCTACTTGTGCCCTTCTGCTGACAATTCTACTTTTAAGGAAACTGTCATGGCCGTGATGTACACTGTGGTGACCCCCATGCTGAACCCTTTTATTTACAGTCTGAGGAATCAGGACATAAAGGGAGCCCTGGGAAGAATCTTTTCAAAGAGGACAGTCCACTTTTCTCTGGGGCAGTGACTAAAGGTGAAAGTATATGTTCACAGAGTAGGTGTAATGTTCATATGAGTACTCTTCTGACTAGTCTAATAGAATCTGCCCTGAGCACTGCTCATGTAGCCTTCCTGACACTTCCTTGGGAAGCACTTCCTGGTGTCATGTGGGGAGGGTCCATTGTACCCCTTGGGTGTACACTGAATGTCGGATGTGATGTAGCATAAGGACTGACATGTAGTGGACACTCAATGATTATTATTCAATGTTGAATAAATACCGCTCTAACCTTGGTGTTTACTGCACTCCTAGAATGTACAGTAGTTTCTAATTCCCTAAGAAATGAATCCAAATTTCCTAGCCACATCAGTGCTTTGCTTTTGCCAAATGTATCTAATCAATAAAGAATATCTTCCAATTTATTATGTACAAACTTGGTAATTTTTTGTTCTCGAGGGTCGTAATTTCTACTCTTGCTAACTCATTCAGTTCCTAATTTTATGTCCAGGTGTTGATTCATTCACTTGCTTAAATATCACATTTTTTGAAAAAAGATTTATTTATTTATGCATACAGAGCTGGGGTACAGGCCACAGGTGTGGGAGGTGAGAGGATCACCAGAGACAGAGAGGGGAGCAGAACAGGCAGATCTACTGAAGTACACTGCTGAGGGGAGTAGCGGGCAAGGCAGGCGAGGTCTGCTGCGCCATATGGGTGTCCTCCCTGGTTGGGGATCAAACTCATGCTGCTTGCCGTGGATGCTTCATAGTGTGTTGCTCAACCCACTGTGGCACCAGGGAGGCCCTTAAAGATCACATTTTAAAATGTCTTTCCTTTTAACCTGTCATTTGTGAGTTAATGACATATTACTTCTTTTGAGAGTATATTTTGGATGAGAATTCTTTTGAATTGAAGTTATATTATTTGGAAAGGACTGTAGATTTCTGTTGTGAATTATTTAATTTATAAACAGAAAAGTGGCAAGCCATTTGTAGCCTACGTAATACAACAGTAACAGAAGGACTAGAATTTATTTAGGACTCACAGGTAGATTCTTTTCTTCTTTGGGATATTATGTCAAAATTATTGGACTCTTTCTTTATTTCTTTTATATCCAAGGATATGATAAGTGTCAGGAGGATAAGCGCTTTAATGCACTTATGTGCATTATGTCATGTAAAGACATTTGCAAATTGCCGAAGACCAGCTCTGGCTGAAGGCCAGGTCCCGAAGGATGAAACGGATGAAAAGGAGTCTTCAAGTGATAAAAGGGGAGGTGAAGAGGGAGTGCGAAGACACAGACACCCAAGGTGCAAGTAGTTTTATTTATACATTATAAGCAAGCAGTGGGATTACATCAGCAGGTGTACAGAGCAGGAAGTTAACAATCATTACATTTTTTTTTCTTTTAAGAACAATTTGGGGTCTAATGATCTCCAACTAAGATTTATGACATATACAATTTACGTGCAAAACAACATGTTTCTATTGATATTTTGATTTCAGTGGTTATACAAGTTATTTATTAATGTTAAAATAGGTATAGCAACTTTGTGCAATCACAACTTAATGATTTTGTTTTTACTCTGAGTATATGATAGACTACTAATCACAAGATCTAAGATTAAAGTAGTGTTAATGCTAAAAAACTATAAACCCCCAATAAAAGGGAAATACTAAAATTAAAACCTAAATTATATCTAGATTCTATATAATCTTTAAAGGGAACCCCTAACCTCAACATATTCTAAACCTAAAACTTACAATCACAGTTTAAGCAAAACAAAGGCAAAAGGAGGGGAAGTGGGGAGGAGGGGCTAATGTGACTCATGCATCACCTAGGAAATGCAGAGCCTTTCATAGTGACCCAAGTTACAAAGGTCATGCTTAGGTCCCCAAGGTTTGTTTCCCATAGTGAATGTTTAAGTCTGGGAATTTTCCTAATAACTAACTTTAGAATTTGTAGAATAACAACATTCCAACTGCATCTATTTTACCTGGTTTTATGGTATTGATTTTCTTGAATTTGCATTATGATATTAGCCAATCAGAAGTACGTCATCAAAATGCATAGCAACCAATTACTTTGTTTGGTAAAAGAGCCAATTGTACAAGCACCCCCATGGATAGTTTTCCAGTAAGTACATTTCTAGAGTTTTACAAAACTTTAATTATAGAATCAGCCAAAACAAAACAAAAAGGAATCTGGCGGGGGCCAGCTGTGGAGCCACGATTTTTCCAGATAGTTCCCTCATGGCGGACTTTTGTCTCACCGCACGAGTAGCATGGTCCCCATCAGCAAATGTTCCTTGAAATGAAATGCCTCAAAAAAATCCCACCTTTCGAAATAATCTTCCTAATAATAACAACTTTGACTTTGTTTCTTTTTCAAATTTGTTATGAAAAGAATGCACTCCTAAGGAATGTATTTCTTGGCATAAAAACAACAAAGAAATGATACTACAGAATGTAGGGTCCCCCATAGTCTGTTCTCTTCCCATGAAGACAGTTAAAGATTGACCAATAGTCCTGCAGGTATTTCCTATGCACAGATTGACATTTATATATGTATGTGTATATGGACACACACATGTATAACAAGTAAATAGGACTAAATTATACTTGATATTTTCTTATTGTTTCTACTTAAAAATTTTTTTAAATTCATCATTTCCTACAACCCAAATGCCCAAAAATAGATGACCGGATCAAGAAGATGTGGTACATATACACAATGGAATACTATTCAGCAATCAAAAAGATAAACTAATGTCATTCACAGCAACATGGATGGTGCTAGGAGGGATTTATGCTCGGTGAAATAAGTCAGAAGGAAAAAGAAAAATACCGGATGGTTTCACTTACAGGAGGAATATAGGGGAACTAAATAAGGGATCAGGGGGAAAATAATAACAATAAAAACCACAACAAAACAAAACAAAAATAAACAGACAACGATTAATCAGAGACATTCTGCAGGGGTTGAGGAGAGAGGGATCAAGATAGGGACGGGAAGAGCACCAGGGACTATGGTGATGATGCACAGGTGGATTGGTGGTGGAAATTCTATGGAAACTACACCGAAAAAGTAAACATTGTATTAAAATGAACAATGATGTAAATTATATATGCAAATAAATTATTAAAAATAATTCATCATTTCCTATAAGAACGTTTAATTCTTTTGGAAGTTATGTAGTGTTTTGTTGAATGGATGCATTCCCATCATTTATTTAAATAATCTGGTCTTGATGGGCAGTGAGGTTAGCTTTAGTTTTTGATTATTTTCCACTGTGTTCCATTTCAGTTTTACTTCCTGATCCAGATAGTTTCTTATGAACTTCAGCTCTGTCTATAGACATATCCCTAGAAATGGTTGTATGGGATCAAATAATATGAACATTTTATAATAGGGTAGAAATTGTCAAGTTGCTTCCAGGGAAGTTTTGCTAAAATAAACACCCTTCAAAAATAAATAAGACTGGATGTTCCATTACAATAGTCTCAACACAGGATATTTTGCTTTCAAAATATTCACCAATCTGTATTGAAAATATGAGGTTTTATTCCTTTTATCTTAAATTTCTGTACCTGTAGGTAAGGTGACACAGCTCTTTATATAGATCAGCCACTTTTCCTCTGGTGTTATTTCTTCATGTCCTTTGCCTTTCTTATCATAGATAGGGTCATTTATTTGTCTTGTAAGTGATATTTCCCTTAGTTTGTTATTAATCCTTTTAAAAATATTAATGCATACAGGAGCTGGGGTGCAGGCCAGAGGTGTGGGGGATGAAATAACTCACCAGAGACAGAATGGGGAGCAGAACAGGTGGATCTACTGAAACACACTGCTGAGGGGAGCATGGGTAAGGCAGGAGAGGTCTGCTGCGCCATGTGGGTCAGCTCCTTGGCAGGGGATCGAACTTGTGCTGCAGTGGCTGCAAATAGCTTCATAGTGCTGAGACTCAACCCCTTGAGTCACCAGGGAGGCCCTGTTATTAATCTTTTGACTTTGCTAAGATGTGTTTCCCTTATTGAAGATTGTAAATTTCCAAATAGACAAATAGGTTGATTTTTACTTCAATATGCAGTTTTCTTTGACTAGCATAGAAAGGATTTTTCTATTTCAAATTTAAATTATTCCATTCTTTTCCTGTTTCTTGTACAGTTTTAGCTTCTACATCTCTGTTATCCATCTGAAACTTGATGTAAGGCAATTGCCCTTTTTTCTCTTCTTCCTGTCCCAGTAAGTCAGTTTGTCTATTTTCACTGATGTAAAAATATTAGCTGTACAAAATACTAAGTACTTCTACACACTGGAATATATTTCTGAACTTTCCTATATTATTTATGTACTATTATGTGCCATTCTATTTATGTACTAGTACCAAATCAGGTATACTTTCATAATAATACATTGTAAATATCTTGTGTGACAAACCTTCCCCAATATTTTGCTCATCCAACTTTTCTGATACATTTATCCTTTTAGGTATGGTTCACATCTGTTTTGTTAAATTCCAAGGAAAGACTGTTGGAAATTAATTGGAATTACATTGCATTTATGGATTTCTGAAGAATTGACTATACAGTTGTTTTAAAAGTTATATAAGGAGTATATTTCCATTTATTTGAGTTTTCTTAATAGAATTTTATAGATTTTAAAATTTGGTGCCTGTATATTATTTTCCAAATTTATGTCTGGGAATTTTATTTTGAAAAATGTTGGGAGGGAGGAACCACTATTGTGGTTTTGGACAGGTAATTTTGAAAGTTGTTGGTTATTTTGTGCATCAATTTTGCATTAGCTGCCCTTACTAAATCCTCTGTTTTCTAACAAAGATTTTCAGTTAAATTATTTTGGGCCTTGCAGACATACAAAACTAACATAAGTGCTGATAAGTATTCATACTCCTTTCAAATATTTAGTTCTGTTCTTTTCTTTTTAATTACATTGTCTACCACTTCAAGAATAGCATGTAATAATATTATTCCTAATGAGTTTAGATGTATTATGAGACTTTGCTTTTGTCCCTCAGCAACCAGTGAGGTGAGGGGATGATAGAATTTTCCATATAGTTTTGGGTATTGGGGGGTATAGTGAGCTTCCCCTACTTGTTGGGAAGAACTCTGGCAGGAGGCAGCTTTGCAGAAGAGCGTACTGCTACATACAGCAGCCACATCTGGGAACCTGTTTGAAATGCCACTTCTCCTTCCACATGCACAGACATGAAGCTTCCCAGTCACTGGGGCCATGCAGTACTGAAAAGCTCTGACACATGCTGGTGGAATGCAGACAGTGGGCTGGAGTAGGGAGCGTGTGTCTCCAGAGGCAGGGTAGGGTGTGAGGAGACCCTGAGCAGTGGCTTTGGTTAGATCCAAGTCAGATGGACGATATGACTGAATCAGTAGTACCAGTGAACCCTGAGAAAGCCTCAGCTTCCCCTCAAAAGAAAAATCACATGTAGTTTAGCTAAGAGATGTCAAGTTCCATCAGCAGCGACATTAGCAGAGGCTCCTGAAATCAAGAAAATACATAAGATTGGAAATCCAGAAAACATGTGAAGTCAACACAAAGAAAATGAATGCATTAATAAATAAGAAAAGTGGGTTGAGTTGAAGACCCAAAAACAAAATAGTAATAGTTATCAAAATGTTGGTTCTTTGGAACTATTACTGTAGCAGATAAAATTCTGGCATGTACGACAAGAATAAAAAGATTAATAGTATAAAGAAACCATTTTAAAATCATGAATACTAAATATAAAATGTGGGCAAAATTATATTTTAGATATAAATGTTACTAGAATTTGTTCAATATGATGAAAAATATTGACTGGATTACAAATCTTTGAAGAGAATGAGTGTCTTAGTTTACTAATTTTGAGAAAGATCGTTTGGTTTCTCTAAGTTGTTTTTTCCTCTTAAGTAATGAGAATAATAATGATATCTTTCTCCTGTAATCTTGTGAAATTTAAATGAGACAAAGACAGGACAGGGGTGGATATACAGTAATTCTTCAGTAAATGTTGCCTTTTATTATTTTTATTATCATAAGAGTATATTATTATACCTTATGATATGATATTATTATACCCTTATGATAATAAAACATCCAAAAATTTAGGGAATGTTAAACCACAGATCATTCAATACATATGATTTTATATCATGAAGTTAAAAATGAGGACTTTTTTTTTTTTGCAGTGATAAGAAAAGCTCTCCTAGACATATTGTTTTATGGAAAAGGGAAATTTCAGGATATATAGAGAATACTATCTATGTTACAAAATGATAGACAATAAACGGATACAGAAGGAGGAGAGCAGAGAGAGAACTGAACTGATATGATAGCTGGGATGGCAGTGGAAGTTGGACTGGACGGTAGCCAATTTTATCTTTAAAATTTATCTTTATCCCAACTTTTGAATTCTTGTCATGAAAATAGTGACCATAGTATTGAGAAAATAGAGTAAAAATTTTAAAAATACTTTAGTAACTAGATTGTTAGTGAAGTTTCTGCAAAAGGCGTCTGCAGGGGTGAGGTGAAAGCTGCAGCACATCCAAAAACAATCTCTTTAAGACCCTCCCCAGACTTCTCCTGCTTCTCAGCTTTCCTCTGTGCCCCCACTGCTGCTGGCCACACTGTTCGGTCCCCCTTTCCATGAGCTGCAAGATTCATTTCCTGCTTCTTTGTTTTCTTTCTGTTTGTACAGAATTTAAAGGTACACTCTATTTCAAACATTAAGACAATACAAGAACAAACTTAACTGGTCACTATGTGTCCATTCCTATGAAAAATACACTGTCACATATTTTGCTTCAGGTCTAATTTTTAATTTCACAAGAAATAAAACCGTAACATCAAAATTGCTAGTGCGTTGCAAAGCAAACAAAACAAAACAAAACAAAACAAAAAAACCACAAAGAATTAAACAACAGCAACAAAAATCAAACAAGTAATCCCTGTTACTGAAATGCCAGTGATCCAGACCTACGGTCACAGCTCTTGGGCTGCAGCCTTCCATCTGAGCCCTCTTTTCAGGGCCCCCTTGACCTCTTTGTTGCGAAGGCTGTAGATGAAGGGGTTCAGCGTCGGCGTGACCACTGCATACACCACGCTGGCTAGGCGGTCGTACCTGGCCGAGTAGGCAGACGATGGCCGGAAATAGACAGACAGAACCGAGCCGAAGAAAAGCGACACCACCACCAAGTGGGCCCCGCAGGTGGAGAAGGCGCGGCGCCGGCCCCCGGCCGACCGCACCCCCAGGACGGTGATGAGGATGTGTGTGTAGGAGAGGGACACGAGGAGCAGCGGGGTCAGCACCACGGCCAGACCCTCGGTGAAGATGGCAGTCTCCGCAGCCGTCGTGTCCGAGGTTGCGAGGCTCAGCATCACTGTCATGTCACAAAAGAAGTGGCGCACAGAGGCAGAGGGCGGGTAGGAGAGCGCGGAGATGAGCAGTGTGTGGAGCAGCGAGTGCAGGTGGGCCAAGACCCAGGACGCCGCGACCAGCGCAGCGCAGCGCCGAAGCGTCATGATGGTGCCGTAGTGCAGGGGACGGCAGACGGCCACCGCGCGGTCGTAGGACATGGCTGCCAGGAGGTAGCTCTCGGTGATGCCCAGAGCCACAAAGAAGTACATCTGGGCAAAGCACCCCTCGAAGGACACAGCCTGGCCAGGGTGGAGCAGGCCGACCAGCAGTCTGGGCACCGTGACGGTGGTGAAGCAGACATCCACCAGGCTCAGGTGACCCAGGAAGTAATACATGGGGGCCTGGAGCGCCCCGTCGGTCCTCACCACGGCCACCATGCTCAGGTTGCCCAGGCCGTTGAGCAAGTAGACGCCAAGGAAGATGAGGAACAACAGCGGGTGCACGTCTGTTCCATCCATCAGACCCAGGAGGAGGAACTCTGGCGCAGACGTGAGGTTGCCCAAGGCCATGGGGTGCCTGCACAGGCCGGGGTGCTGGGGGAGAGACCAGGCAGCAGACCTGAATCCTAGCACCTCTAGGTAGCCTTCTGCATGCTGGGGCTCCATGTAATACTTGTTCGTTCTGCTTGCTGATATGACTTGCAAGTCACTTTGCTCACCCAGTAAATCTCAGAAAGGTGTTTTAGGATGGTGAGTGGGCTCAAGCTTTATAGTAAACCAGATGTGATTTGATTTCTGATTCCATTACTCAGGTATTGTGGCTACTCGGAGCCTTAGTTATTTTCCTCTTTAATGAAAAAAATACTGATAGCTACCCCTAGCGCTGGTGGTAAGGATAAAGTGGACAATAGACTTAAAATGCTTAGCACAGTGCCCCCATTTAAGACATACTGTTTATGGACTTAAACTGTAGATCTGTCCACAAACTACTATCTATTAGACACATCACCATTTACTTAGTCAAGCAAGTCAAAATGAAATTGGGACCCAGGCCGTCTGAATGCCATATGGTTATACCAATGTCTTCATAAAATATTCTACTGCATTTGCCATTCATTTGTTCACCACATATTATGTGCTAGCTCAGAAACTGGCAAGACTTTTCTATAAAGGACCACATAATAAATATTTTAAGCTAGTAGACCATTTAGTCTCTATTGCAACCACTCTGTCTTTGTAATATGAAAAAAATCCATCAATAATATGTAAATGAATGGCTATGGCTCTTTTCAATAAAACTTTATTTACAAAACAGGTGTGGGGGGGCCAGATTTGGCCAGTGTGACATGGTTTGCTGATCCCACTGCTAGGTACTGTGGGGGAACAGGGGCATGAGTGAGAATTAATTTCTGCCCACAAACAGCTTGACCTAAATCAGCTTGCATAATGTTTTGACCTTTGCTAAATTTTAAGAAACAAGTGGGAGAAAACTATTCTACCATGAGGAATTTGGAAAAAATAAAAAGGAATGGAATTTGAACCAGGTCTTGGAGAACTAATAGGATTTCACTCAGTAGGATATGATGTGGGAAGGAGAGAGCATTCCAGATAGCTGGAAGAGCGTGTGGGTTGCTGGTAGGGGAGGCATGGAATGAAGATGGTAGAATAGCTACATTTGACACGGGACAGGACTGTTTTTCCTCTGACCTCAGCTGACAGAAAACATCAGTATCTCAGTTAATCAGGTGACTTCAGTGATATTGGAAACAAAGCACTCATTTTGCCCCCCATTTAATTTCTTCCTTAAAACGCATTCTTTTCTCTCTTTGCTCCAAAGTTTCTAGAAATGTTGTCATTAGTCTCCCTGGTAAGAGGACTAGACTTTGCTGAGATCCCAGAGATTGGTTCAAGTCAACCCTTAGCAGGATGCTTCATATAGGAAAAGCTACATTTCTCCATTACAGAATTTACCCAATAAATATTTGTTGAGTGCTGCTTATTAAAGAGCAATGAGTGAAAACAGAAAGAAAGGGGAAGGGAGGAGATGATGCGCAAAGTGCAGTGTCCACTCCTGTCATTTCTAGGAGAAGCTCCGAATCTGTCCTGTTTCAGTTTTCTACTTTTCAGTCACCATTCCCCATTGGCTGTTCCAGGGAAACCGTGTGCTTATGGCAACCCTACCTCTGTCCTGGTGTAGAGCTGCAGTGTTGCAGAGCCAAACTTTGGTATACTCCAACCCACCCTCTTTTCTGGTGCAGGAGCCTCCTCTGCAGAAGTCCTTCCCTTCCCACCTCCCTGTGTACAGCTTGGGAAAATAGAGGAAAGGATACTGGCTTTGGAGTCAGAGCTGCCTGGGTTTTAGTCCTGATTGGCTGTGCAAACATGGACTTATCTTCATTTCCTCTTTATACTCTTCATCTATAAAATGGGCATATTGCTTATTCCTCTCTTACGTGGTTGATGTCAAGACTAAGTGAGGTGCTGCACATAACAGAGGGTGGCTGCTCAGTTGACATCAGTTGTCTTTCCCTCAACTGCTAGTGGTTTCTCCTTGTTCCCCGGCGCCACTGGCGGCAATCCAGTCCACTGATGGGGGCTGGAGTCATGGCTTTGTGTTCTTCTTAATCTAGGCTGAAACCCGCCCCCTTGTAACTACAGATGATGCCAGTTTTGGCCACTGGGGCCTGCGAGCCAAATCTGCATTCTCTAAAGCTTTTCACAAACCAGTGGATGAGTCTGCTTTAGATCGACTGAGTCTTCTTTTCTCCAGCCCAAAACACCCTCAATGCACTCGATTCTTTCTTACAGGATCCAGTGACCCAATTTCCTTTGGTTTCCCAATGTTGTTCTTAATGGGAGTTGAGCTGAAGTTGGGTTTTGTGGCGTTCCCTGGTAGTGGACTCACAGCTCAGCTGTGCACTTCACACCCCCTTGCTGAATGTGACTTTGGGGCTAGCACTGTGTTGGGCTATAAATCTATAGCCTATTGTCCTTGCCTTCCAGACATGCACAATGTAATAATACCACACTAATGGTCTGACTAAAGTAGGAGTGATTTCCTCTCCTTGGCTGAGTCAGGGAAGATTCCAAAGAAGAGGTAAAGTGTGACCTGAGTTTAGAAGAATGAGTAGGAGGTGACCAGATGGATAGAGAGTTGGGGGGTGGTAAGGGCATCTGAGGATGGTTGGGGTGCAGAGAGAATGAGAAGGCAGAGGCAGATGTTCTATGAAGTGGGAAGAGCTAACACGTGGCCTTTGCCTCCCTCCCAAAGTAAGGCAGAGTAGACGTGGGTGGGAGGAAGATGGACTCAAAGCAAGAAGACAGGAGAAGAGTGCTGTGTTCTCTCACCTGAACAGCAGCATGCTAGGCTTCAGCACTGTCTGCGGAGTCTGCAGGCTGGTCTCCCTCCTGGCCAGAGGTCTCGAGGCTTGAGGGCAGATGCATTGTCATCCATTAGTGCTCACAGACTTCGGTGTATTTCTGGAGAGCTGTTACAGTGGCCTTTTGAGAGAGAGAGAACCAGAGCTATAAGGGTCTTAGGAATTCCTGAGTCATGTCCTCTCCCCACGTCTGCTGTGCTATCAGGCTCTTTGTTGCCCACGGCTTCAGCACAGACTGCCCAGGTTCCTCAGAGGAGGCTTCCAGGTGGCTCCCCACATTCTTCTCCAGCCTTAGCACCAACTACTTCCCCACACTTCCCCTCCCCCCATCTGGCCAGGTCAGCCTCTTGTTTACACTTTTCTCACATGCTTGTCCCACACTGCTCCCTACCTGACTGCTTCCTACCTTAGCCCAACACTTAACTCCAGCTCTGCCATTTCCAGGAAGCCTCTCTTCTTTCCAGAATCCTTCAGCTCACACATGCCTCCCCTACCATCTTCACTGTGTAACTCATTTGGAACTTGCCGTCAATGGCTCATGTTAAAGTGATTTTTTCTCCCCCTGCTCTGTTGCTCACCTTTTGCAGGACAGATATTAATTGTTTGTTCCCACTGACTGCAAGGTCAGCACCAGCTTTTCTATTATTAACTCTCCTGTCAGGGAAGGCTCCAAAGAGCAGGTGACATTTGAGTGGGACCAACTTGAAGGACAAGACATTAACTAGACAGATAAGGGTGGAAGGGAATTTCAGAAAGAATTCTAGTATGCACTGAGGAAGTGACATGAGAAACCCCCAAAAAGTTACTTAACCTCTTTGGGTTTATATGCCATTAATATATAAAACAAATAGTGAGTGTCAAAGCCAGTTTCCTCCCCCCTCCAGCCCCTAAACACTCAGCGATGAGTGATCTATTGACTCCCCCTAGATGCCTGGCAGAGGACTGGGTCCCTGGATGTTGAGCTGCTATTGTTGGTTCAGATTCCTTTGCTGAGGTCTAGGTATGGCACATGCCATGGATAGGATGGATCTACTTAAGGTCATGAAATGAGGCAGGAATGCTTAGGATCTAGAACCACAAACCCCACCTCCCAGGCACCTTGCTGCCCCTAAGCGCTGTGCATAAATGTTCACCTTTGTAGCAAACTCTCAGATGTCATCAAGACACCTGCTGATGCATCCAGATGCACGGACATGCCAGAAACATATGCCTGTCCACTAGGATGGGAAAATACACGCATGGCCACACACGAGCACACACTTCCAGTCGTTGATCCACAGTCACAGACACATACACAGATCTACTCACAGAGAAAATACAGACATACATGTCCCATGGACTTGCAGCCCCAGAAACAGACCCCTACACACTCACGCAGTGGCACAAAGGGGCCTCCACGATCTCCCAGGCACCTGAGTCTCTTGCAAGAGTCTGCACACAAACCCTGGGCACTACTTCCTCCTTCCTGCTGCCTCGTCTCGGGTGTCTGTCTGCCTCGACAGAGCAGGCAGCAGGCAGTGGACAACCCGGGAAACCATTACTGGTCCTCAGCGCTCACAGCCCTGGGGGTTTCTAGTCGATTCTTCCAGTCCAGTCTCTTACAGGCAGTGCAGCTTCTTCTCTCAGTGGCACACTAAATGGCTTCTCCCCTTTCCTGCTCTCCTCTGCCGACATCTCAGTCATTTCAACGGCTTTCCCGGCAGTCTCACCTGTTGTGTCTCCTCTGTGCCAGGCAGGGCTTGAGCCCCAGGCAAGGAGGGCACTCAGAGCTGCATAGGCATGGTCAAAGGGCCGGCTGTCCTATCTTGGCATCGGTCAGCTGGAAATGATTCTTAGAGGGCATCTCACCCAACCCCGAAGTCACAAAGGGAAGGAGGGCAGGGAGCACTGTGCCGGCAGACATGCAGCAACTTGGGGAGAGGGCCTGGGTTTGCACCCAGGCCCCTGGCTCCTATCTATGGCCTGTCCACTTCCCCGAGCTGTCTGCCAATGTTCTTTGCTGCTTCTCATTTATCTCTTCCTCAGACTCTTGGTTTCCCCATCTTACCTCTTCCCCATTGACAGACAACTCACCTGTGAGCTGGGTTCTGTTCTCCCTATCACAAACCAAGAGGTTGATCTGCTTCAGCATGGGGTAGTTAAGACAGGTATCCCCAAGAGGAAGAGGTACCTCAGCAGACAAAGGTGGGAGGAGAGGAGGTCACCTACTAATTAATTAACCAGAAAGCTCCTTGGGGAATGCTGGTGGCCTGTGCACCACCGGCCCCGCTGAGGGCCCCTGGGGCTTTAGTCAGCCTGGTTTGCCTCCTACCCTGTGAGACAGACTGGGAGGGAGAGAAGAAACCAAGGGTCTGGGGACCAGAATTAGGATGGACGCCCCTCAGTGTGGTGACAGCCACCATGTTCAGAGGAGGTAATTCTTCCTCTGCCACCTTCTAGGAGGCAAGGACAGCGAAGAGGGCAGGCAGGGAGAGTTGAAGCTGGGAGACCTGGTCTCTTCTCCCCGACTTTCCCTATGCCAAGTTGCAACCGTCATCTCTTATGCTGTGACCTCGCTGTGGGATTCCTTTGCTCAGTGACGAGCTCTTTCTTCCGATCCTGTGGTGAGAACAGTGAAGTAGAAGTAGGGCTGTAGCTCCCCACTTCACCAGCATGGGCCCCAGAGGTGTTTCCACAGCCCCCAGGCTCACCTGACTCAGCAGCCAAAGAAGGGAGAGGGGCTGGAGTTGCTGGCAGATTCACCCCAGACAGCAGGACTGGGGGGCGTGTGTGGAGCTCTGTTGGTGGACCTCAGGGTTGCTGCATTTTGTTGCCCCAGAATCCAGGCTGGAGATGTCAGGATCCCACTCCAGCCCAGCTAAGATTTCCGCTCCGAGGTCTGAAGTCTTTTCACTGCCCTGTCCTGATTGACCTCGTAAAACAGTGCTCCTAGATCTAGAGGGGCTGACCTAATTCCCAGGCTGGAGTCATTTCTCTCGAGGGTAGTCTCTCTCTCTCTACCTGGTGTGTCTTTTACTGCTTGTGGATCTGGTAGCCACATCTCAGGGGTGAACATCCCAGATTGACTAGTCACTCGTTTGAGAACTCATTTGAAGCAGTGTCCAGGGGGCTGGGGGGTGGAGGTATGTGAGGGGGGAAGCGGGGCCTGAGCTTGGGGTGGGGGAAGCTAATTAGGGAAACTAGTGTGAGCTCCTAAAGTTCCAAAGTGAGTTTCTACAAGGACGCCTCCTCTCTACCTTGGACTGTTGTGCTATGTAAAACACCTGCCTCACCCCTGCCCGGGAACAAAGCGGAGCTACCGTCCACATACTGAGCATGCGCCCCGAACAGAACGTAGAGCACCTGGGCCCAGGCAGCAAGCGCAAGCTTCTCAGGACACGGCTCTGGACATGAAAGTCCTAAGGAATAGATCCCGTACTGACTTTATCCCAAGCACAGCTCTCTCCCAGTGCTACAGCCTCAGACAGGACTGAGACCAGTCTGCAGGGAGACAGTCTTTAGTGAACGGCACAAGCAAACCTGAGACGTGGGCCTCTCCTCCATCTGCGATCGTTGAGTGGGGTAGTATTCTCTCCGCAGTGTGGACCCGCAGCTTTTGGATTACTTTGCTCCTGTCTGCACCTCTGAGGACTAAAACTATTGACTGCAGAGCCTTCCTGCCAGATGGACCAGGGCTGAGGGCTGAGGGCTAGCTTGAAGCTCTTGGGAGTTTTTGACTGAGGAAATGGCCAGGTAGGAAGCTTGTTGTAGAGGCTCCCCATACCCAACTCAGACATCCGCAAGCACCTCAGGAAGCTAGAAATCTGGTTCTTGCTAGCAGCAACCTCTTGGTCCCCTATTGCTGCAGCTCCTACCCCTTTCCAGAAATAGAGCTTTGGTCATTCAAACAAGCGTAGAGGTGACAGTTTATAAAGCAATAGATACCATAAGCTCCTGGAAAACAACCTAAGGTTATTTTCTGCCAGCTGTAATCTGAATACAACACCAATATATCAATACAGGGAAAGAAAACTCTATCTCAACCCATAAAATCTGAAAATGAAGAGAGGAATATACTACAATGATGGATCAGAAAACCCCCCTTATATCTCAATCCAGCAGAAGTATCTAATTATCTGATGAAGAATTTAAAGCAACAATCATAACAGTATTTATTGAAATACAAACAACTATTTAGTAAAAGCAGGGCTATAAGGATAGAGAAAATGATAGCCTCAAACAGAAATAATAGACTTAAAGAATGTCATAATTTAACTGAAAGATAGAAGAGAAGGGCTCAATAACAGACAAGCACATGTAGCTGACAGAATCAGTCAGCTTGAACGCACAGTAATGGACAATACATAAACAGACCAGCAAAGAGAAAAAAGAATGAAAGCAAATGAAACTATTTGAGACAATATAAAGAGAAATAATATGCACATCATAGCGGTTCCAGAAGGAAAGGAGCAGAGAGGGGAGGAGAGAGATGGGTTTGTTTTGCTTTTCTTTACAGCCTATAAATGAGTGAAATTATACAGTATTTATGTTTCTCATTTTGACCTGTTTCATTTAACATAATTCCCCCAAGGTCCATCCATGTTGTCAAAATGGCAAGATCTCATCTTTTTACGGCTGAGTAATAGTCTACGTGTATATATACCACATCTTTTTAATCCAGGCCATGTCACTTAGGTTGTTTCCATATTTTGATTATTGTAGATAGTGCTGCAATGAACATAGTGTGCATAGAGCTTTTCAAATTAGTGTTTTCAGGTTCTTTGGGTAAATATCCAGAAATGGGATATAGTTTGAGGAAATGCCATACTGTTTTCCAAAGCACTGAACTAATTTACATTCCCAACACAGTGCAGGAAGGTTCTTTTGTCCCTACAACAATTATTTCTCATCTTTTGATAGTAGCTATTCTAACCAGTGAGAGGTTATATCTTGTTGTGGTTCTGATTTGCATTTCCCTAATGGTAAATAATACAGAACATCTTTTTGTTACAGGGCAGGGAGAAGGGCACCCCAGAACCCTCAAATTTACCCTCTCTGAATGGGTTTTGCTACTTGCCACATTAAGATAAACATATAAGGTCTTTAATGACAAGGAACTTTAATACAATTAGGGTATAATATAGAAAGGATAAAGAATATAGTTACTAAGCATTTAAAGTTAAGCATATAGTTACTAAGTTAAGCATTACCTATTTTTTTGAGGGTAAAAATCCCGCCAAATAGGATTGGCTTAAAACAGGGCCTGAAAGCCTGCCACAAGTTTAAAGGACCTTTTTAGTAGAGACCCATAGAAAAGGGTCAGAAAGAGTTAGACAAATTCCGGAGGAAAAGAGCAAAATTAAAATTAAGATGAAAGCTATCATTATTAAGCTCCCCATGGGGTTTTTACTTACATTTGTTTTAATTAGTTTAAGACTAAAAAGCAAGTGTAATTTTTTTTTTTTTTTTTGCTTTATGTGCTTTTTTTACGTTTTTTTGCTGCTTTCCATCCTGCTTCCTTTTTTCCCCCTTCATCTTTGTTTTTATTTTCTCTCTACAGAATTTCCTTATCCCTGCTCAGCTCCACCCACTTAGGGAGGAACCGGGATTCTGGAACTTCTCTCTTTCCTGGGGACCACCCTGTTACATTTTCATGTGTCTATTGGATATCTCTGTCTTCTCTGGTGAAATTCCTATTTAGATCCTCTGCCCATTTTTTAATTGAGCTGTGTATTTTTTTTTGTTGAGTTGTATGAGTTATCTATATATTTGATATCAACCACTTGTTTGATATTTCCCTAATAGGGGATTTTAACATTGCACTAATGACGATGGACAGATCAACAAGACAGAATAAGAATATATAAGGAAACAATAGCCTCATAATGATGTACAAGACCAGATAGACAGCTACAGAATATCTCTCAAAAATGATTTAGATTTTTCTCAAGTGCACAGAGAGCACACAAAGATAGGCCATGTGTTGGGACACGAATCATACGTTAATAAGCTTATAAAGATAGAAATCACACCAAGTATTTTTTTCTGATCATAAGTGTAGAAAGCAAGAACCAACTATTTTAAAAAAAAAACTGGTAAAAATCTGAAACATATCTTAATAGAACCTATATAATATAAACCCACAGCCAATATCATACTTGATGACAAAGGAACCATGACCAAGAAATTGAGAAAGGACAGTCCCTTCAACAAATGGGACTGGGGATATAACAGGGTGGTCCCCAGGAAAGGGGGACGTTCCAAAATCCTGGTTCTGCTCTAAGTGGGTGGAGCTAAGCAGAAATAAAAAATGTTAGAGGAAATAAAAACACAGAAGGAAGGGAGGAATAAAAAAGCAGGATGGAGAGCAGCAAGGAGACCTGGAGGAGGCACGTGGAGCAGGGGGACTTGTGAAGAAACTCCGCTTGTTTCTTGGTCTTAAACTGGTTAAAACAGATGTGGGTGAGAGATCCATTAACAATGGCAGCTGTCATCTTAATTTTAATTTTACTCTTTTCCTCCCAGACTTGTCTGACTCTTTCTGACCCTTTTCTGTGGGTCTCTACTGAAAGGTCATTTAGACATGTGGCAGGCTTTTGAGCCTTGCTTTGGGCCGACCCTATTTGGCTGGACTTTTACCCTCAAGGAGATGGGTAACTTTGGGCGCTTAACTTAGTAACTACATTCTCTGTCCTTTCTGTATTGTACCCTAATTGTATTAAAGTTCCTTTCTGTTAAAGACCTTATATGTTTATCTTAATGTGGCAAGTAGCAAAACCCATTCAGAGAGGGTAAATTTGAGGGTTCTGGGGTGCCCCTCTCCCTACCCTATAACAGGGACACTGGAACATTATATGTAAAATAATGCACCTGGGTCTCTCTAACTCCTAACACAAAAGCAAATTGAAAATGGATTAGACATAGAAGAAAGTGTAGGTGATATATCCCACGATATCAATGATGGAGACAATTTTGAGGACTCAATCCGATGGCAAGGGAAATAAAAGCAAAAATAAGCAATTGGAACCATATCAAATTAAAAAGAATCTTTTACACAGCAAAAGAAATATTAACAGACGAAAAAGCCATAGAAGATATTTATACATCATACAACCTACAAGAGGTTACTATCCAAGGCACATAAAGAATTCATCTGACTTAACAAAAACAAAGCTCAAGCTACCCAGTTAAAAAATGTGCAGAAGATCTGACTAGACTCCTTTCCCAAGAAGATACTCATGTGACCAAGAGACATATGAAATGATCCCCATGATCACTGATAACAGGGAAAAAGCAGGTAAAACCAGAACGCCATAGCGTCCTCACACCTGTGAAACTGACATTCCTCAAAAAGACTCCTAACAATTAATGTCGGTGAAGACATAGAGAAAGAGAAACACACACTGTGGGTGGGAGCCATTTTGGAAAGCAGTCTGCACCTTTCTTAAAAAGCTGAATGGAGAAACAACATATGCTCCAGCATTCCTACTTCTGGGTGTCTTCTGAGGAATACAAAACCATCAGTTTGAGAAATTATATGCATCACAATACCTATTTTGGCAGTACAAACAATGGCTGAGATATGGAAGCAACAACCTGAGTCCCCACTGATAGAAGACTGGATAAAGTTAATGTACTCGCAATAGAATACTATTCAACTTAAGGAAAGGGGAAAAATTTCCATTTGCAACAAAATGAAAGGAGCTTGAGGGGATTGTGTAAAGTGAAGTTAGACAGAAAGATGAGGACAAATATTGGATGATTTTGAAAGGGCAAAAATAAATAAAAATTTGCCCCCAGGGAGGTTTTGTTTCCCCTCAGTTAGCTGTTACTGGCAACCTTTAAGAGTCCTCTGAGGCTATTCGAATACCAGCTCCACTGAAAGACCTGGAGTGACCTCCAGAGCCTCTGTTAACAATGACAAGAACAGATCACCCTCGGTGCCAGTGAGTCTCAGCAAGACTGGAGGGGGAAGTTACCAAAACTCACTTGTTGTCTGATATTTTTAATAAAAACCCCTATGTTGAGCCCCAAGGGATGCGATGTTTTTTTTCAGGGACAGGAGTCTAGCATCCCCAGATACTGGCTTTCTGAATAAAACCTTGCTTACCCAGCAACTGTCTCTCGTGTTTATGAGTGACAAGTGGCTGAGAGCTTGGGCTCGGTAACAATTTCATATACATGGGTAGTAGAAGGAATCCAAGCAGATAAACTGTTAGAAAAAAAATATCTAAGAACTACAAATCCTATAAAGTCATCATCAAAGAGTGGATCACTGGGACCTAAAAATAAAATTAAACAGCCCAACTTAGCATAAAAACAAATATGTGAGTCTGAAAGGCTCTCTTCGTTCAGAGCCAGCTCTCAACATCCTATTAAGTTCCAGCTCAAAAGAACTAGTAGAACATTTACAAATTTGTATCCCCCTCTTCTTGTGTTATTCATTACTTTATTTTCCCTTCTTTTATAACTAAAACCCTTTACTAACCTTTATTGTGTGTACCTGCAGTTAAAACTTATTATATTTGTAAGTATGATTGCGTGCCTTTCAAGCATGCAAATAAAAACCCAATCAAACAAACCCATTTTAATTAAAACTACCCGACAAAAGCAAATAAGAATAAAACAAAGCAATAAGAATAAACCAGTGGACACTGATACCTGAACTAAGGCTATCAGAGGTTAAGGGGAGGGGAGCTAGGAAAAAAGGTTAAGGGGATATAAGGAATTTTTTTTTTTTTTAAAAAAAAACACAGATTTTCACCAAACTATGAATAAATGACATACTTAAATTATTCCTTAAAAAATAATCTACCGATGTTTAACAAGATTGTGATAGAAACTTTGGAACACTGTATGGTGACATGTTCCTATTACTGACTGATATTGGTGGAGTCAATACAAGATTTAATTAGAGTTTGACAAAATTCACTAATGGGGATTTAAACAGGACTACAGGGCTCAGTGCCTCCCACTAGAAGATGGACTCACCACTTGCCCACAAGAGGCTTGTACCAGACTCATGAGCCCCACTTATAATGTCTTGAGAGCATTCAAGGTCAAAGACTAAAATATCTGGGACAGGACAAATTAGGAGACTTACCAAAAAAAAGTGACTCCACCTCATAGGGGGTTTGTGAGAATTAAAAGAGGTGTAAAGTAGGTGTAGAAGCTTGTAACTGTCAGGTGGAGAAGCTAACTCAGGGCAGGTGCTTCCATCCTCAGTCCTCCCTGAATACTGTGCTCCCCTCCTTTGGGTCATGCAAAACCCACAGACAGGAGCTGAGATTTTGAGTCAAGGGTAATCTTGAGAACACAGAGGCGGTTCCAGTGCATCGCTTATATCTTGTAAAGGTGTGATCTCCATAGAAAGGGGGAGTTCCAGGCTCTCTGCCCCACCCAAAGAGGACAGCTGAGCAGGGAGGATGAGCTGTGTAGAGGAAGTACATGGTGGAGAGAGAAGGAGAAAGGAGAAGACTGGAGGAGACACGTGGAGCAGAAAGACATTTGAAGAAGCCACTCTAGCTTCTTGGCCTCAGACTTGTACCAGAGACTTAGGGGGACACGAAAAGAGATACTTGAAAGAGACAGAGATGTGGGTCAAAGAAATGTGGTGAGGCTGACAATGGCAGCGCTCATCTTGACTTGGGTTTTGATTTTGCTCTCTTCCTTCCAAGCCTGTTGGGTCCCCAACAGAAGATGCCTTAGACTAGGGGCAGACTTTCAGACCTCAGTGGCCCTGCTTCGGCCAACCCTGTTTGGATGGAAATTCTCCGGTAATTTTGGGTGATGAATTTAAAACTTTTAAACAATATTCTTTCTCTTCTCTCTGTCACACATTAGTTATATTAAAGTTCTTTTCCAGTGAAGTTCTTATGCACTAGAGTGTGGCTTGTCTTGACGTGCCATATGGCAGAACCCATTTTGAGCATGCGGGTTTGGGGGTCTGGGGTGCCCTTCATTCTGCTGCCTAACGATCTCATCACCACCTTATTCCTGTGAGGACATCCTGAAGCTGGACCTACACAGAAGCATAGGAAGCTCATACTTGCTCACAATGTGTAAATTTAGACACCTACAGACAAAGATCAGGAATGAAGTAAAGTTAGCAGACATCCAGCATGGAGAGCAGAAACAGATTTAATGGAGGATGAAAGAGTGCTTAAGATTTCTAAGGCAAGTTCTCATTGAGAAACTGAGGCAATGTCTTGTTAAAGCAAGGGAAGTTTGCAAGGATCAGGCTCCACCAGAAAGCGTGCTAGGAAAATCCCCTTCCCCAGATTTTAAAATACTAATTAGACTTATCCCGGTAGAAAATTGAGTGAAGCCTCTATAATCAACTTCTAGATCTTCCCAATTTCACCATGCATACAGGTTACCTGGGGATCTTGATTAAATGCAGGTGTTGCTTTTGGCTTAGTGCTCTGGGAGGGGCTTGCGATTCTGAATTTCTAACAAGTTTTCGCATAAGTAGATGCTGCTGGTTTACAAACCACATTTCTAGATTTGTAGAAAGGGTTACAGAGAAACAAACATTATGGGAAGAAAAGAGGAAGATGATGTAAGTGGCTAAAGAAAAGAGTTGATTGCTTGTAATAACCTTGACTATTCTTGGTTACACATACTTGGTTACTGTTTTTTCAAAAAGGATGAAAATAGGCCTGATTCTATTCTCAGGCTAAAAGTTCCTAATCATCAGTTCTCACTATCTCTCTGACTTCTCAAACAGTTGTTATCTTAAGACCATTGCTTTTCCCCTGGTCCAAAGGTCTTTTAACCCAGCTCAAATGAGACAAGTAATGCAATTTCTCTGAACGGATTCAGGGCTCCATTTGAAGACTGCTTCATAGATGTCAACTAGTCACATATTCATATTACTCACTATTTACTATTTTCATGATTCTTCATTTCTTCCTGAGTTCCTGATCATCCATCTGTGATTTTCATTTTATTTGAAGTAAATTTTCATAATTTACTATTTCTTTTTTAATGCAGATCTATTGCTGTGGCATTTTCTCAGTTTTTGTTTTTTGGCTATTACTGTGATTTCACCTTCATCCTTGAATCATATTTTCACTGAATTTAAGATGGCAGTTACTTTATTTCAGCAACTTAAAGACATTGCTCCTTTGTCTTTTGCTTTCTGTTTGTATCCTGAGAAGGCAGATGACCGCCCAATGCCATGTATCTCCTTGCTCCTGTGGCTGCTTTTAAGATTTGCTCACTGCTTCTGTATTTCAGCAGGTTTTTTTTCTTTTTTTTTTAAGATTTATTTATTTATGCATACAAGAGCTGGGGTACAGGCCAGACTCACAGGAGGTGAGAGGATTCACCAGAGACAGAGTGGGGAGCAGAACAGGCAGATGGACTGAAATACACTGATGAGGGGAGCAGCGGGCGAGGCAGGAGAGGTCTGCTGTGCCATGTGGGTCCCCTCTCTGGCCGGGGATCGAACTTGCGCTGCCTTGCAGGGAATGCTTCACAGTGCAGCACTCAACCTGCTGCGCCACCACGGAGGTCCCAAATGGCTGCTTCTTAACTGATAACTTAAGTCATTCCATTTCATGTGCCCCCATCTCTCAATCTGTCAGGATCATTACAACATCAGTACATATAACAATCAATTGACAGGTCTTCAATTTTTTATTAGATCAGGAATATATTTTAAAATATTTGTCCAGCTTTTATTATTGTTTTCAGGTGAAGACTTACTCCAAAAGTATGCAGTGAACCATTACAAGAAGTGGAAGTCCACCTGACAGCCTTGCTAACTTGGGAGCTGGTTCTACCCTCCCCCCCACTTAGACTAGTCATTGATCCAAGTGTCTTGAGATTTCACGATTGTCTTGGGGTGGATCTGTTTTCATTTGCTGTGCTTAAAATGTGGGTCTTTCCTCAGTTGTGGGAGTTAAAATAAAACTGTTATCTTGATGATTTCTTTCCTCCATGTTTTATTTTTTCTCTAGGTAAATTTTATTATCCAGGTGTTGAGACTTTTGGTTCTCTTAAAATTTATCTTCTTCTATACATATACATTTATTTTCCAATTCTATTGATAAATGATATTTAAATTTAAAATTCTTCATTTGAAAGAGCTCTTTTTTGGGGTGTTAGACTTCCTTTTATGGCCCTTGTTTATGTTTCAAGAGTTCAAAACTTTTTGTTTCCTAAGGGTGCTTATTATAATTTTCTTTCCTTTGGCTCCCTATAGCTCTCCTTGTTGTTTCTTTGTACTCTCTCCCCTCCACCCCCAACTTTGGTCTCGTGCTTCTCTCTCCCTTATGCTTTTGGCCATTCTCATTATCTAAGGGAGAGGTCCTTAATGATTGAAAGAGGACGAGACTTGTGGAACTATCGATGTGACTAGAGTATTTAATTGGTTGATCTCCAGCTATTGGCATACAAGTGTCTTCCTTTGGTAGTTGTTCTTGTTCATTTCTTGAGTTAAAAATACAGTGATGACTTACCTGTATTTACATCTTTCCAAGGAATTTATCGTCCTAGCTCCATCAGCACCATGGCCTCCTTCCTTCCTCCTTCCCTTCCTTCATTTTGTCCTTCCAAGGTCCAACTGTCCATCTATATTCTGTATTCCATACACTCTTGTTTGCCTTTTAGAGATATTTCACTCTTGTTTTTTCCTTTTACTTCAGTGCATTGAAGATGAGACCGAAAGAGAGGAAGACAATTCTGAGAGATAGAAATTGAGTCCTGGAGACTTTGATTCCCTGAGTCACTGAACAGCTGTTTCCTCATGGTGGCAACAAGGAAGCTGCAGCAAGTCTTCCCAGACAGTCTCCTGGGAGACAAGGAACTTTTTGCT
This sequence comes from Galemys pyrenaicus, assembly GCA_019455555.1. Taxonomy (NCBI): domain Eukaryota; kingdom Metazoa; phylum Chordata; class Mammalia; order Eulipotyphla; family Talpidae; genus Galemys; species Galemys pyrenaicus. The sequence continues at coordinate 219,828 of JAGFMF010011660.1, read as the reverse complement.
CCATATGACTTGAGTATGAGGTCCAGGATTCACCCAACTTGTGTCCATGCTTTTCCCTAAACCTGTGACCTCGAAGGATAAGGATGCTGCTTTGCTCCAACTGGAGCTAGATTGGACTCACGGGATGGAAACTTCACTGAAAATCAGAGTGTGCTAATAGAGGAGTTTGAAGAATTTGGAGAGTGATCACTATAAAATATATAACCACTAGGTGGCAGTAACACACTCGTGCACGAGCAGCCCTCACAGACTGATCCTGGACAGAGGTTAAAACACCAGGGCAGGAGCTGGAGGGGGATGAGGTAGTGGAAGTGGGGTTGTTACTCAGAAGAGAGGAGGAAACTCCCAGGGGACAGAAGACTCGAAGAGGTGCCTTTTGTGTTCAGGTAACATCATTTGTCATTGTGTCCAGAGAAACATCATTTATCATGATGTTGGGGAGTCTTAGAGACTCCCCAACATCAAAGAGATCTCCTTTGATTATATAGGTTGCCATAGCAATGGGAGAGCATTTCAAGTGCAGGTTGACTTGGGTCTAGGTTACCCAGCCCAGTTATGAGGCAAGGGGGGCATAGGTGGAGATGGACTCATCATCTGCCAAAGCACATGGGCTGCATTGTGAGATATGAAGGAAATCAGACTGCTGCTAAGAAAGAGAGATGGGCCATATAGACACAGAGCGAGTGTTGACTAATGAGCACTACGGTAGCCAACACAATACAGCAAATAACTCCTGGACATAGTTTTCCAAACTCTTTCTTTATCCCATTCCCCTCACCTAGATGTTAAATGATTGAGTTTGTTCGTTCATTCTCCTCAGGTTATTCTTGGAAAGCAGAGTGGAGTCTTGCTTTTAAAGAAAAAAAAATTCTTTTATTTCTTATCATTCAGCACAGTAAACGAGAGCAAGAAGAAGCACATGAACACCTTAGTATGGGTCAGGGTATACTGAGCCTATTTTGGTCCATAAGTCAAATTCTTATCTCCTTGGCATCAGCTTTTCATATAATGAAGGTGCATTCTGGGCTTAACTGTCCAGACTGGGTCTGGGGATGGACAGATAAGTTAAATTAGACACATATCAGAACTCATGTATATCGTTTAATCCAGGGCCAGTCTCTCTTGTTTGTATAATTATCTTCACATGAGATGTAGAAGACACTCAAAGGGGTGGACTAACTGGCCTTCTGGAGGACGTGTGGAGCTGGAGGTTAGAGTAGGAGTGAGGAGTCTTGCAAAATCTATTCATTCAGAAGATACTTATGGATTGCTACAGTGGATGTCAGGTTCTGGGGAAATTTCAAGAAATAATGCACAAATTCTTGATCCTGTGGAGAACTCTGTCTAGAAGGAGGAAGAATTACAAGGACATCTCAAGACTAGGCACAGCCAAACTGAGTTACCTGGGCTCTCCAGGTAGTCCAATAATTGTATACATATTTAAATTGATATTTATGAATGTATTCAAATTTTATTGGGGAATAAATAAACTGGATTTTCAATTAGTAAAAACTGTGTATCACACGCCCATGGGTACCATTAATGATCACTTATATCAAACATATTATGTTGGCCTAATAAAACTCTTATTTCATAATTTCCCTCATTATTTGTAGGACAACAGTAGTTGTTTTCCTTAAGGACAGAAGAAGCTTATATAAATATATTTTAAATTTTTTCAAAATTATTCTTTTCTGATATGTCCACAAAATTTTTGGTGCTTCCCTGTCCTTAAAAGGTAGAATAAATTCCTCTCCCCTTCAGTGTGGGCTAAAATGAATGACTCACTTCTAAGAACCAGAATACCACAGAAGTGATGGGCTAGCACTTCCAGGAATAGGACCTGTGACTCCATCTCGACTCCTTGCTCTGTCTTTCTCATCACTTGCTGGTGGAAGTTACCTCTAAGCATCCCTGTGGAGAGGCCTAGTTCCTGTCAGTTCCTGGGAGACTGTAGCCCTCACTGACAGCGTTTCACCACAGCCTCATGAAAGACCCTGGGCCAGAGTGACTCAATTAACATAGTCCCAGACTTTTGACCCTCAGATGTGGTGTGAAATAGTCAGCATTATTTTAAACTGCTTTAAATTTTATTCTGTTCCTGGCATTTCACGTCAGCAAAACACTTTCTGTTGACTTTCTCCTCAGTTACCTTTTGTGAAAACCTCTTATTTTTCAATATCTCCAAACCAGATATTTTTTAAAGATGAAGATGAAGTGTTTTAAAGTTAGATAACAGAACATATCTGCTTGTTTCACTTGCTGTATTCAGATGACCAATACCTGGGTGAAGTTAAAGCTGGTGACTTGTTTTTATTTCCACAAGCATGTTACAAAATGCTGAACAAAGGCAAGCTTTAAACACTTCCATTGGAGGACTCTATGCTCCCAAAACTCTAATTTTTGTGTATTCAAAACTCTTTAGAAATTGCATGTGAATAAATGGATAGGTAAATAAATAAATAAATCCTATGTCCCTTTCTGGACATTTCAATATCATAAAAGTCTATAAATTTAACAATCTGATTTAAATATATTTTGTTCCCCCCAGTGGTAGGTGACCCCAATCAGAAAGAAAGAAGTCTACAGTTAAAGTGGAAGAGAAAATGTGAAACTAATCAAGTACATTTGGGGAGAAAGAGAGTAATAAGAATGTGATGTGAACGTGAAGTTTTCAGGATGAGATGTGAATAGGTATTATAAAGATACAGTGTCTTAAAAACTATGGCACCAACACAGACCAGTATCACAGAATATAAAGTTGAGAAGCAGATACAAGTGTATACAATAGTTCATATTTGACCGAAGGATGTTACTTTGAACTACTGGAACTGGTCTTGGGACATGAGTCACAAAAATAAAAAAAAATTCAAGTCATATCCTTACATGACATATATGCTAAAATGAAATCCAGCCATTAAAAGTATAAGACATAAAATGAAAAATAAGTACTAGAAAATACCAATCAATATTCATATAAATGGAGATAATAATTTCAAGTGTGATAGCAGAGAGAAGTCACAAAATATTTATATATTTGACTACAGAAAATTAAAGTCTGTATGTCAAAAAGACCGTTAGCATTAATGAGAGACAAATACAAATAAGGAAAATATGTGTAGCATATATGAAAGTAAAAATTTAATACATGCATTAATATAAGAAGAAAAGCTCAGGCTCCCTCATAATCAAAGCAAACTTGTGTTCACTTCGGCAGTACATATACAAACTAACAAATTAGAACAGTAATGGGAAATAGTCATTCACTTAATACAGTGTAAAGATTTTTTTAAACGATAATACCTAGGGTTGGTTAGGGTTAGGAAAGTGGGCCTTTTACACTGAATTGGTAGAAAAGTCAAATAGTACAATTTAGTGCTTATATTCACAAAAGTGTTGAAAATGTACCTGTATATGGTCCATTTAAGGAAATGACTGCACAGGCTTATCAACACTTTACCTTTAATAGTGAAAACTGGAAATAGCCTAAGGGGTTGACTAAGGAAATCATGATGCAGCTGTAAAAGTACACAGCCATTACCTACACAATGAAGTAAGTGCATTTGTTTAATATGGCGTTGAAAAAAATCTCAGCTGTGATAGGAGGAGGGGTGGGAGAGCGGGAAAGTTCTGTTGAGTCAAGAGGGGCAGAAGAAGATGACACCAAAAAGAAGACCCAAAATGTAGAAATAACTGACCAGTGTCTGCAGGGAGGCTGAGACACATGCCCAGACATTCCTGCTTTGAACACATCTTTCCTCTGCTCACTACTTGGCTAATGAGTCTTGCTAACCAAGCATTACTGAAACAGCCTCACTAATTGGTCTCCAGTCTGTTCTCTAAGGTCTAGTTTCTTTCTGACTAAAGCACAAAAGGAAAGGAATCTTTTCAGGGCGTCTCCTCCCTCTGGCCTTATTAGCAGACCTCTGGAAGACAATCAGCAAATCCCAGGGCCTCTCAGCCACATTATCTCCAAGTCTCATTTGGGAGCTCATTAGAGATTCTGTTTGTGGAACTTGCGAGGCCTTCTTTCCCCAACTCCGGCCTTGTCTTTGTGGGAGCCTTTGTTAGAATAGTTGCCCAATGGTTATACCTCCCGAGGCACTCCTGCGCTGGGGAAGTTAGCAAAGTTTATCAATTAGTTGCCTCTCATTTAAGAGACCAAAAGACACCAAAGTGTTTTGGTTCCCAAGAAATGAATCAGGTTTCCTCCGAGTGTTGTGGGGTGGGGCAGCAGTATCCCCAAGTCTGAGTCCTTCACTACTTCATTCAAGAGAAAAGGCCAGTGTGGTACAAAGGGCATAGCTCTGGTCAGAAAGGCTGGTGTGTAGGGGGATAAATCCTTGATCTGGTCCTTATTAGAGAGAAGACACAAATTCTGGAAATATGGTCACTCTTACTCCAAACCTAATGGAATTTTGACATCTTTTACACCATGCCCGTCAACTCAGTAATTCTGTACTTAAGTTCATTTAATCCTCAGGATAATCACTTATCGTGCATGTTATGATTTCAATATCACAGACAAGAAATCTGGAGCCCACAGGGAGGAAATGACCCGCTCACAGACCCTTTGCAAGTCAGTGTTAACTCAGATGGCAGGTGTCCCAGTGTCTCAGCCTGTTGGAGACCCCTAAGGCGTGGAGAGCTGAGACAAGGAAAATATCCGGGTCACGGCTAGAAGACTGGTCATGGCTCAAAGACTGATCAGCATGGGCTGGAAGACTGGCCTGTGCGCAGATCAGGATATTCTTTCTTGAGCCAGTGAAACCATTGCCGAGGGAGTGAACTAGACTAGAAGGGAGAGCAGTGCAGCCTGATAACACACCTCTGGCTTCTACCCCAGCTCTAGTATGCATAAATAGAATTTTTAAAAAAGGAAAAATGAAGCTTTGGTAATTGAAGAAATATACCTGTTCTAGAATATTCAGATATCCAGAGGTATCTGTTCTTTCTGAATTTATACATTGATACTGTATTAGTAGAATTTTAGAAACAGATTTTAAAAATTAATCTAGATGGATGATTGTCTGAGAGTAAGATGCTGCAGGAATGGGTAAGAGTGGGATAGCCAGTGCCAGGAAAAGAAGAGTAACGAGAGAGTCCTTAATAGCTACATAGTAATTTATATCAAAATATTACAAAAAAGTATAGCACTGAAAAAGAGAGGTCAACAACAGGTTCAAAACTATCAGGATATTTAGCAGATGGCAAAGACTTCAGTGACTCTATCCATTCAAAAAAAAAAAAAAAAGGTTATTGGTAGGTGTGATACCAAAACCAGATAACCAAACCTTATGAAGAAAGATTGAGGAATTTGACCATATATAAATTTTAAAATCCTATATGGCAAAAGAGAGTACTGCATTTGTTATAATTATGAGACAAAGAATTAATATCATTACTAAGTTAAGAGCACCTCCAAATTTATAAGAAAAAGACAAACATCTTAGATATATCTCTATTATTTTATATAATACTTATATATTTATACACTATAATAGCTATAAGAACTTGCCTTAGTGTGCACACACAGATTTTATTAGTGATTTAGAATGAAAGGGGCACTGAGTTCTAACATTTGACTTATCATATTGGCAAACATAGAAGTGATTATTAAAGAAAGAATTTGCTCAGTCTTTTCTGGATGGCAATTTGATATTATGTTTCCAAGTGTCTTGATTAGTTCATCTTCTCTGACCCAGGAGCTGCACATATGGGACCTATCACCAGTAAATCATTACAGGAGGGGGCACAGGTGAGTACAAGGATGCCCAGGCAGCATCCCGTAAGGGTGACTTGAGCCAACACATGCTCACAAATGAAGGGCTGTTAGACCCATTTCTTCCCGTCTGTCCAAAGGAATGCTTGCTCTTGTAGAAAAAGATGAGTAAGAGCTATACTTGTGTCCCAGAAAGATGTTCATTTACATTATTAGGGAAAAAAAGCAGAAAGCAGTGCTTTAAGTATGGCATAATTACATTTTTGGAAATAGATAACAGGTATGAATTTTTTTTTTAAAGATTTATTTATTTATATAAGAACTGAGGTACAGGCCAGAAGTGCAGGGGGTGATAGGGTCCACCAGAGAGAGTGGGGAGCAGAACAGGCAGATGGACTGAAATACACTGCTGAGGGGAGCAGCGGGCGAGGCAGGAGAGGTCTGCTGCGCCATGTGGGGTCCCTCCCTGGCCGGCGGCAGGGATCGAACTCGTGCTGCAGTGGCTGCGTTTTGCTTCATAGTGCGTTTCTTAACCCGCTGTGCCACCAGAGGAGGGCCCCAGGTATGAATTTTTTAACAATTACATGCCTAATAACTATTATTAGTGCCCCTGAATGGTGAACTTATGGAACAATTTTGTCTTTATTTATTTGTAAATTTTTAAAATAAGCATGATCCTTTATCACAATATGAAAAAAGTCAAGTTGTTTAAAGCTATAAATGGAATAGATGAAGTGCTTCCTCCTCACAGCCATGCAGATGGTTTCAGGTTTATGTCAGAAGAATAAAGGTCTCCATTCAGGTAAGAAGACTTTCTAAATGAGCTGAACCTCTTTCTTTAATTAACTTTATTACATATATTTTTGTTATTGTTGGTCTAATATGTAACTCTCCTACACAACTGGTGGGAATGCAGATTGGTCCAGCTGCTTATGGCAAGCAGTAAGGAGGTGCTCCAAACATTACAAACGGATCTACCATAAAACCCAGCAAGTCCACTCCTAAGCATTTACCTGAAAAATTTTAAAAAAACCACTAATTCCAAAGGAAACTTACAGTTTCGTGTTTATTGCAGCACTATTTACAATAACCAGATTATGGAAACAACATATGAGTGGATCAAAAAGATGTGATTCATTGTATATACTGGAATATTACTCAGCAATCTAAAAAAGTAAACTCATGCCACTTGTGACAACCTGGAGGAAGCTGGAAGGGATCATGCTAAGTGAAATAAGTCAGAAAGAGAAAGAGAAATACCAGTGGTGTCACTAATGTGTGGCATATAGAGAAACCAAAGTAAGGGTCAGGGAAAGACAAACTTAAAATCCAACCCTTGAAAGCTGACTATAGAAATGAAGCATCCAGAGTGGGGAAGGGTGGGGAAGAATTATAGACAAAGAGAGAAGGAAGCACAATGGACTATGGAGGAAGAATATGAATGAGTTGGTGGTGCACTATGGTGGCAATACCTGAGGGGGAATCCTAATATCCCCTCAATTAAAAATATTTAGTTAGTTTAAATAAGTATCTCAAGTGAAGCCAAAGGCCTATCACATTATCAAAGTAAAAACCTTGTGACATTAAGAATGCTGTTAGATTGTAATATTTTCACATTACTTTGTTTTTAACCATTTGCAGTGCTCTGCAGGCCATATGTTAAAGACACTAAGTAAGAGTGTCACTTTTAAAGCACAACCACAATAAAATAGAGGGACCTAAAAAAGATAAAGATCAAATCTGCTTTATACACAGGATCTGATTTAAACACAATTATGAATTTTCGAAATGAGTTACTAAGAAACAGGCCCAATATCTAATGCAACAAATTATACAATCTTTTCATTTGGAAAAAACAAGATGTATTTGATAATGCTTATTCTTCACTCAGTTTTATATTTGCTTCTTTTCATTTAAAGATCATAAATTCATGAGAAAAGAACACATTGTTATGATGTAAATATCTAGGAACAACAAATTACAGATACTCAATTTTTTAAAATAAGCAAAGACGCTTCTTTTCCAAAATGTAGACATCCAGTAAATAAAAATACATAGTATCCCAGGTATACTTCACTTATGAAAGAAGCATATTTTTTGGTCTGGTGATAAGGTATTTAGTGTTAAACACTTCATGAAAACAAAGCAAAACAACCTCCTGGCCCCCCCAAAATGCCCAACACTAAAACCCCAGGTAGTTGTTATTTAAAAGTCTACTGTTTTCACCCAGTTAATGTATTTGAGTAGGAACACACAAATTTGCATAGAATTTTGGTTATAGGACCAGGGCCCAGGAAAGGTGTGAAATATTTAAAAGTCATTTGGCTAAAAAAAAAGACAAAACAGAGGCTGCTCTTTATGACTGTTCTTCAGAGTGTTCCTCTGGAACGTCTTCCCTACACTCCTCAAAGCAGAGGATCTGGGTTCCGGAAGGGACTGCTTCTGCCTGGGACACCAACCTGCAGGGCACACTGTGGGCCTTCTGAATGTAGTAACTTTGGAGCTCAGCAGCTGCTTTGGAAACCCTGGTTCCCTCCAAGCAGCCTCCCGCTGGAGCTGCTCCCCAAAGCTGTGGTATTCAGGGGGTATTTGGGCCACTCCAAAGACTTGGGGAGACTTGGGGGAGACTTGGAGATCTGTATGATTTTTTAAAAACAATGCCCCTACTTTGGGACTAGCGTTTTGTTTTGTTTTCTTTTCTTTTCTTTTTGTTGTTGAAATTGACCTCCAATAATTCTGGTGTCTCCCACCCTACTGGCAGCTACAAAATAAGCCCCACATTTTTTAAAGGAACAAAAACAATTCAGATTTTCATTTTATTAAATATGTCCCCTGGACATTGATCTTCCCTGTTTTCCACTTTATTTTATTTCCCATCGCTCCACTCCACTTTGCAGACAATCTGTGGCCTCGAAATGACTTAGTATTACTTTTGAGAGGCAGTGAAGATATAACATGCGAGGTTCAAATCCCAGCTTTGACATCCTTTAGCTGTGTGGCTTTGGGCAAACTAATGAACCTCTGTGAGGTTCAGTTTCCTCATCTGTAATTTGTAAATCTGTAACTACCTCATAGGAATTAAGTGAGTGAATAGATGTTAGTAACTGCCAACAGTGCCTGGCACTGCTGTATTTCCCTTCCTAAGTCAGTTTCTGGTTCCACGTTATCATACTCACATCCCACTTGCACTTATTACAATATCTCTCGCAAAAAGTGGAACCATGACGTTCATTAAAGCCAGAGGGAGAAATCTCACTTGGGGGGCTGTCTCCCCATGAACACCCGCTGCAGGGCGCCCTGCACATCGGGATTCCGGAGGCTGTAGATGAGTGGGTTCAGCAGGGGGCTGACGATGGTGTTGAGGATTCCAATCCCCTTGTCCTTGTCCGAAGCCTCCACCGAGCCCAGCCTCATGTAGCTGAAGACACCTGTCCCGTAGAAGATGCCCACCACAGTGAGGTGCGACCCACATGTGGAAAAGGCCTTCTTCCTGCCCTCAGCAGAGCGGATTCGCAGGACTGCGGCTACCACATGGGCGTAGGACACAGAGATGAGGACCAAGGGAGCAACACCCATGAAGGCTGCTGCTGCAAAGAGCAGCTTTTCATTGAGTTGGGTGCTGGAGCAGGACAGCTGGAAGAGCTATGGGAGGTCACAGTAGAAGTGGTTGATCACATTGGTGCCACAGAATTTAAGGGTAGATACGGCAACAGTTTGGGTCAATGCATTGGTGAAGGAAAAGACACATGACATGACCGCCAGGGCTCGCTGGATTCCCCAGCTCATGCGGGTGCTGTAGGTGAGGGGCTGGCAGATGGCCAGGTAACGGTCATAGGCCATGACAGTCAACAGGAAGCAGTCCACCCCGGCCAGGAGGTGGAAGAAGAAGAGCTGTGAGAGGCAGGCGCCATAGGGAACGCTTCTGTTATTGGACATGAAACGCCTCAGCATGGCAGGGACAGTGACCGTGATGCACCCGACATCCAGCACTGACAGGTTCCCCAGGAAGAAGTACATGGGGGTGTGGAGTTTGGGTTCAGTGATGATGGCAGCTAGAATGCTGAAATTGCCACCAACCGTAGCTATATAAGCAAGAAGGAAGATGACAAAAAGAATGGATTTTAGGGTTGGCGTCTCTGCTAGACCCAGCAGAATAAAGTCAGTGACAACTGAGTCGTTTTGTGGGACTCCCAGATCCATGGTTCTCTTTCACAAGCAGCAGAGCTGAGCAAAGCTAGAAGGTGCCAACAGAGAAGGTCTTGATAGCAACCACCAAACGTAGCAATGTTCAGGAAAGGATCAGGTGGTAAGGACACAAAATGTAAAGAAAATTAAAGTTTGAGACATAAGACTTGATAAATCTGACAATTAATGGCTAAGAAAAGTGACACAAACACAGATGGACGAGCTAACAGAAAAGGAAAACAAATGTAACACCTGAAAGCTAAAGGATAGATTATTTTCCTAAGACCAAAGTTGCAAGGAAACTCTAAGCCTACAACTGGTGGCATGGTCACAGTGGAAGATAAGAGTAAGAGAAACTGGAAGGGAGACGCCATAGACTAGAAACCTGTCTCACACAATGCCAAGAGCTGGAGGTGGGGTAGAAGGGATTAACAGCCATTAACCCAACTATAGAAACAAAGATCCTTAGAAACAAAGCATAAGGTCCAAGCAGTTATCAGACTATAGTGTCTGGAGGTCAGACCAAAAGTAAAGATAAGGAGATAGAGCTCTATCTCTGAAACCCATTGTATCACCCATTGTAGAATGTCTGGTCCCTTTCAAACTCTGCATAGTTGATTTAAAGTCAACAAGCAAGCCATTGCCTGAAGGAGCCATTGCCCTCGGAAGAGAAGAATATATCCTTGCAGTCTCTGCACTGGCTCAAGGCAGCTTCCTCCTGCCCACCTGTGACTGTGCAGGTACTTCTCTTCCCCAGCTCTCTCCTCTGAGGGCAGCAGCCTCCTGCCTGCCTGTGACCTGTACCCTGCATCCTGCCAGAGCTTCTCTGCACTGACCTTCCTCAGCAAAGGCAGCTCTCCTCAACCTGCAACCATCTCAGCAAACCTGTCCCTTTTGGAGCGGCTCTTCCTGCCTTCTTGTGTCTATGCAAGTGTCCTTTATTCTTCTGTCCCTTTCTCTAATAAACCTGTTTTTTAAAATATAACTAGCGTCTCTGCCTCCTGGAGAAACTCGCCTGGAAACTCGCCGCATGCTGCTGAATAGGAGCTCTGGCGAAACCTTTCCTAGAGTGAACCCACATACCCCACTCTCCAAACCCAAAGACTCCAAAAACGACATCAGTCACAACCTGGGTACCAAGATCCTACCGGACAAAGTTTCCCCCAAACCTGTATCCTTGAAATCTCCACATATGCACGTTGTCATATGTGATGGCAGCAGTGAGCTGTGCCGTTACCCAGACTATTAAGATTAACATGGGAAGCCATGAGATTTGGTCTGGACCTTACAGGAAAAAAAAAAGAAAAGAAATAAAAATGAAAACAGTAAACTAGGCCTGTGACATGCAGGTGCTTCTCTTTTTCTTTCTCCTTTTCCTAATAAACCTGTCCTTTTAAAGTATAAAAAACAAACAAAACCCTAAACTAATGAGGAGATACCACTGAGGATGTCCCCAGCTGCTGATTACCAGCCTTTTAGATTTTCTAAAGAGTAAATTTATATATTATTTCCCCACATAGAACCTAGGAGACTGGAACTCCAAAGTACTGACTTTTTAAAGAATAAGAAAAATATAAAAAGAGCTTTTACACAAAGTGAGAGCTATAGGCTTCATCTCCCTAGATGGGTTCGGTGGCTATTCAGCTGAGCTCTCTCACACAGCTGGATACGCCGATCTCCCAGGCTCTAAACTCTCTTCTGCTTCCAAGTCCACCATCCCTGGATCACGTGCTCTTCTGTCACCTGCTCTTACTGCACATGTCCCAACACACCAACTCTCATGGACCCAATGAGCAGTGCAGGCCAGGCTTTTACAGAGCCGTGACCGCCCACATATATGATCATCTAGGTAATGCTTTCCTTCCCCAGCCCAGCAACGGTTACGAAATAAAGTGCACAGGATCCACCTCAACCTCTGGCCAAGGGATGGATATTTAAATCACTCACATGGAGTCTACCCTGATTAGGGAAATCTTGTAGTTGGGGATCTCCAAGGGGCAAAAGGCATGACCAAGGAAGATATCTGGATGATTAATGTTGAGAATAATGTCCCCAGGTCCACAATGGGTCAATTATCTATCAGCTGATGGCCTGTTTGTTTGTTTTTTTTTTCATTTTTTTTTCTGCGTGAAGCTATTGTTCTGACCATCACCTCAATTTCTCCAAATCTGAAATGACCATTGTCATTTTTAACTTGCTTTTAACTATTTTGGTAACAGCCTTGCTCTGTTCTAGGTCAGAGAGCCTTGAGGTCCTAGCCATCACTGACTCTTTCTTCTCTTTAGCCCTTTACAAGCAGGCATCCAATATTTTTGGGGGAAAGGCAGATGCCATCCTGGAGCCCAGAAGATGAACTTCACTTGTATGGAACCAAGTAGTAGAGAGCAGTGAGGGGTCTTAGTATGATACTTACCCAGGCAATGACTTCTGGGGGAAAGAAAGGGGCAGTCTCGCCAGCCAAGAGGCCCCATGGAGGGCATCTCTTATAAGAGACAGAGAGACGGAGACAACTTGGTTGATGTCATTGTCACACTGGGATTTGTCTTGGTCCCATTGCTGTCCCTGGAGGGTTCAGAAATTAAACTTTTCCAGGGGGAGCCAGAGCCAGATAAACACCTGCCATTGCAACAGAATTAATGATGTTTTGGACTTTCTCAAAATATTCCCAAATATGACCTTCATGGATGTGGCAACATTTATTCATTTATTCCCTTTTCAGAGGGCAGGAAGAAGGCTTTCCCCACATATGGGTCCCACCTTACAATGGTGGGCATCTGCTAGGGACAGGTGTCTTCAGCTACATGAGGCTGGGCTCAGTGGAGGCTTCAGACAAGAACAAGGGGATTGGCATCCTCAACACTGTCATCAGCCCCCTGCTGAACCTACTCATCTATAGTCTCTGGAATCCCGATGTGCAGGGTGCCCTGTGGTGGGTGCTCAGAGAAGTGAGCCCTTTCATGATGGGTGTCTCAGGAGAGCAGAACAAGAGTCAGGGGTTCCTATCTCTCCTAGAATCTTAAGTAAGACAGCTTTTGTGAGGGCACAAGACAAATTTATTCCCCAGGGAGGCTTTAGTAGGTGTGCAAATTCTGCAGATCAAAACCCATAGCTAGTTGCTGTTGGGTCAGCCCCGGCTGGGGGTCATGGGGGCGTCCTAACCATTATGCTCTGCTGATGGCATCCAGAAGGCAAAAGACCCTGTACCCTCACTTCTTTTTATGTCCATCTCAGCATTCCAGCTGGCTGTTCTCCACCCTACCTTCACCCTGGCACCTTAAACCCCTATATAAACTTCCAAGGCCTCAGGAGCGCACGGCTCCCCTTTCTATGGAATCCCATGCAGCAATCAGCCCCCAAAATAAACTTTTCTTCTAGGACTACTCATGTGGGTTTATTCGGCAATACCTTATAGTTGCCATTTGGTTCTGGTTACCTTTCCCACTCCAAATGGAAGTGGACCCAGGGAACTGTATCCTGGAAGCTTGTGGTTGTATAGGCAGAACCTCTTGTTTTCTTACTACTGGGGTACCCTAAAATACACCAGTAGAGATTCTTTCCAAACTGAAATATGGAGTCACAGCCTGGTATTACCACCTTTTCCTTTTCAAGCTTCCTCTGGAAACAACTCCCAGAGTTACTTTTACTTGATTATCCCACATAGGATCCCAACATGATAGAGAATAGTTTGAGAAACTGATTTCCAGTTCTCTGTCTACACTGTAAGATTCTAGGCTATTTAACACTGCAGATTTATATTTCCTTTGGGATTTCTCTTTTTTCCTAAAGAGAAAATACCCTTTGATTTAAAAATTTTCATTAGAAATTATAAAAATGTTTATAAAAATGAAAGCAACTTAAAATTTTACTGGTAGAAAACTGAAGTCAAAACCTACACTCCATCTATATCCTTCATAATTCAAATTTCCAGAAGTCTCTGTTAAGAATTTGTGACTACCTTTCTAGTTCTTTTAGATATATAAAATATAAAACTTATAAAAATACATTTATGTGTTTTCATATGTATGAACATGTTCATGTTTATTTCATATCAGTAGGGTCGAATATCTAAAACCTAACCCTATCTACTTTAATGACTTCCCAGAACTCATTTATGAGTTAAGTGTAATTTACTTAACGTATTTGTTTTGATGGAGTTTTGGATTGTTCTAGATTTATCGCAACTATGATCAATGACATAAAAATATATTTTAGAGATGTTTCTCTTATTCTGTAAGCATTTCCACAAGTTGAATAAGCTAAAAAATGAGATCTCATATATGTATTTCTTCCTTGTCCTACAAAAATTTTACACTATTTTATTATTGCAATGGTGAAATGAAACTGTGTGTTCCCCAAATCTTTGTCAGTAATGCCTGTTATACATTCTTCTAATTTAAGGAAATACAATGCCTGAAAAGTACCTGTCATTATTTTAATGTGCATTCCTTAGTTCACATGAGGTTAACATGAGAACTGCATTGTGTCCCACCAAAAGTCATGTGGTGAGGATCTGGTTTGACTGTATTTAGAGATGGAGTCTGAAGGAAGAATTATGGACTAATTAGGGTAGGTCTTAACCTGGCAGGACTACCACCTTATTGGAGAGGACAAGACAGGCAGGACTCTGTAATGTGCGGACACGGTGGGGAGGCAGCCCTATGTCCACTGGAAAGAGTTCTCCCTGGAATGCGACCATGTCGGCACCCTGACTTCAGACTTCTAGCTTCTAGAACTGTGGGAAAATAAACTTCTGTTGTTTACACCACCCAGTTTATGGTGTTTTGTTTTTATGGTGGCCTGAGCTGATTAATATAGCCCATTAAGATTTCCTCAGTGAGAATTATTTTTCCTCAAATCTATTGAGGAACAATTAACAAATACATGAATCTCAAGGCTCAAAGTCCTAACTATGTAACCTTAGGCAAATATCTGAAAGACTCTGAACCTTTATTTACAAAATGGGTATAGTAGAGGTCTCTACCTCATAGAACTGTTGGAAGAGGTAGCTGGGAGTTAGTATAGAGAGAGCTCATAACATAGTACCGTGAACATAACAAGTACATGGTACATGTTAGCAGTTACTATTTTGTTAATAACAACATGGGTGGTCTCCTACTAGGAACTTTGTGTGTGTTACTTTATGGAGTCCTCCCAGCCACCTTATAAGGGGATATCATTCTCATGTCACACATGAAAAACTGGGTCCAAAGGAGTTCAGGAGTTACTAATGACTGGAAAACCATCAAATGCCAAGAGGCCCCCAAAGGGAGTATGCTGTCATATGGACTTGGGTGGGCAATCCACTGAGGAAGATATAGGATCCCAAAGCTTGCAGTATCCAATGTCTTGAGTTTCTTCTCTCATTATCTTTGTCACTGGACTGTCAAGCTCTAAAGGCCTGGCCGAGGAAATCATGGTAGGGGCAACTTCCCAGGGCCCCCTGGCCCTTCCTGGCATAGCACAGTGTGTCTGCCACCTCTCAGGACCACTGGCGTCTCCTTAGGCAGAGTACCCGTGGCCTTGCTAATACCCTGGGTAGGAATTTACATTGTTTCTGAAGACTTCTTAAGCATTTGAAGTTGAAAAGGGTTTCAGTTTTTGCCTCCTCTCTTGACTTCTTATTCACCCCCAGTTCCAAGGCAGGTTTTCTCATCCACAGGTTTAGGAGTCAGCTTGTCTCTACTCCAGGTCCTGTTGGAGACATCTGGAGAGCAAAATCCTCACTCTGGGGACACCGATTAAGTCCTGCCTCCACCTCTATCTCTTTGGGTGACTTTGGGATAGCAAACATCACCTCCATGCCCGTGTGCTAAATGCAGTCATAATGATAACAGCATTAAACATCCCTGTAGATTAATTTGGGGGATGAGATAAAGATGCTTGGAGAAATTCTAAATCACCACAGAAGTATGAGGTACCACTGTTTCACTACTAAAGTATCTATTGGGGCTTGTTTATCTTCCCTCTTCTATGGGCTAATTTTGAGGTCCCAAGAGCATAACACCAGTGGAGAAGTCCCACGACAGAGTCTTGGTCTCTTTTTCCCTCACTTTCATTTATATAACCCCTTATTTGCCTCTGGAGCAGTTGAAGAGCTTGTGTAGACTCTTATCACTTCACATCCCTTTCCTCCAAACCTCACTGGTCTCTGTGCTATATAACAAGGTGAGTTTTTTCATGGTCCTTCCTCTGCTCTCATGTAACAGGACAGGGATTTTGTTGTTATTGAGTGATAAAACCTTCTGGTTTCACAAGTGCAGCAATCAAATTCTCAAAAGCAAAAATAAAGGACTGACTCAGGATGACCTATCAAGTGAGCAGAAGAGCTGAGACTATTACTGAGATTGATGCTCCTTTTTAAGAAACCTTTACCAATTCCCTGTATTTTACATAAAGTTTGTTCTTCAAATCTGTTAGGGGTGAGTGGAGGGAGATTTAGTGTTCATCTGTTCTGCCCAGAACCCAGCCCTTCCTGGGCAACCTCACCAGACCCCTAAGAACAACACCAGCGTGAAGGGACCTTTGGGACTTCAGAGCAGGGGGTGGTCACAGTATAACTGTTCCAGGGCAACCCTAATATAAAATAGGTTTGCCTGACTGGGTTCGTACCCGCGCGTTCAAAAGGCACTTACAATGCCCCAATTGCAGGCACACACAATAAAGGTTAATAAAGGGTTTTATTTTATAAAAGAAGGAGAAATAAAGTAATGAATAACACAAGGAGAAGACAGGGAGACATATCCATAAACGTCCTACCAGTTCTTCTGAGCTGGAACCCAGTGGCATGCTAAAAGCTAGCTCTGAACCAAGAGAGCACCCAAGGCTCACCTCTCTGGTTTTATAGCCAGCCTGGCTGCTTAACTCCACTCTCAGGCCCCAGTGATCTGCTCTTCGATAATGACCTTATAGGATTTGTGGCTTTGGGATATTGTTGGTCTGGAGTGGGGTTTGGAGTCCATAAACTTATTTGTGTGATCCCTTCAAGACTACCTTTCCTCCTAACATAAAGAGGGAAGCCTGGACTCCTGTGGACCTCCTGGACTCCTGTGGACTCTTTAAGTGGTGCTCACGGTCACTTCTTATCAGCCGTCTGGGATGGTTAGCAGTGGACAACCCAGAATGTAGGAGATCTGATGTCAGAGTCCTCCCTTGTTGACTGAGGGCTAAGCAGACTCTACCAGGGGAGCTTTTATTCTGGTTCACGACTTGCTTATTTTTAAGGCATATTTGTTTTGATTGTAGAAAATATGTGGCAAGTTTATGTAAAGCTGTGTTAGCATGTGGATTTCGTGTCATCCCATAGCAGCGACCTCATGACTTTCACTCAACTTTTTGCCTCCTCCAAATCTTATCAGCCCACAAACTCTCACTTGTCCAGAAACCCTTTCCTCATTTATAATAGTCCACAATGGTGCCAAATCAGAAAGTCAATTTGCCAACTAGTGAAGTTATTCACTTATTTATGACATGGTGCCTAGTTAAAATGAGTTTGTGCTACAGTGCTAAGCTTTAATCAGACATGAATCCCATTCTTAAATTGATGTAGAGGAACTACCTTAAATAAGTAGATGGTAGAAGATACAGTGGTGCTTTGTCAAATATAATTAAATTGCAATGGGAATGCTGAAGATGTAATTAGCACTTTAATATAAGCATAGATCAGAGAGGATTTTCTGGAAGAGGCAGCATTTGCTGACCTTGCAGACTTTGACCATGGCAGAGGGCATTCTTTATAGAGAAAACAGCGTGAGGGTGGGGAAGTCAGAGTCTGCTGTATGATGAAAAAATATAACAAAGAGCTTATTGGTGATGCTGAGGCCCTTTTCATGTATATGTAGGCCACTCGTATGTACTCTTTGGAGAAATGTCTATTCAGGTCCTTTGCCATTTTAAAATCAAATTTATTTTTTGCTATTGTATTGAGTTCATTCTATGTTTTGGATATGAACTCTTTACTGGATATGTGGTTTGCAGATATTTCTTCCCACTTCGTTGGTTCCCTTTTCACTTTGTTAATTTCCTTTGCTGTGGAGATGATTTTGGGTTAATACAGTTCCCTCTTTTTATTTATTTATTTTTTTTTTGCTTTTGTAAAAATTTTTGCTTTTATAAAAATTTACAAAATCTCTTCTCAAGACCAGTGATGACAAGGGCATCATTGTGGACTATAATAGTGAGGAAAGTGTTTCTGGGCAAGTAGGGGTTTCTGGCAGACTTTTAAAGACTGAGTGAGCATATCCTGTATATTTTCTTCTAGGAAGGAGCTTCATGGTTTCAGGTTTACATCTAAGTTCTTTATCCACTTTAACTGGGTTTTTGTATATGATTTAATCTGTATTTTTATTCTTGTTCTGTGAAAGAGTGAGTTTGAGAAGTTTGAAATTTGCACAAATAATTTACCATGTTCAAAACAGAAGCACACTTTTTACTTAGGTATTTTTACCAAGGATTTTGTCCTTCATTTTCTCTATGGATAAGTTCAGCTTGCAAAGAGAGGGGGGCCTCCAGAGTAATAATGTCACTTGTCATACACCTAAAAATGAAATTATTAAGGTCAATGTAGTGATAGAGTTAACAAGTGTGACTGGGAGTGTGAAAGTACTTACTTGGAGAGGAGAAATGTAGTAGAGGGATTAGCAGTATAAGGAAGTCTGTTCCTTCCCTTTGAATAAATATATTGGAAGGAATTAGTCATTAGCTCTTTGGATGTTTCCCTGCAGGAACTGATGCAACCCAAATCTGAGGCCAATGGAACAGCCGTTACTGAGTTCATCCTTCTGGGCTTGGTGGAGACACCGGAACTGTGGCCAGTTCTCTTTGTACTCTTCTTCTTTGCCTACATGGTCACAGTTGGCGGCAACCTCAGCATCCTGGCAGCCATCTTGGTGGAGCCCAAACTCCACACCCCCATGTACTTCTTCTTGGGGAACCTGTCAGTGCTAGATGTTGGGTGCATCACGGTCACTATTCCTGCCATGCTGGGCCGACTCTCATGCCACAAGCGTGCAATTCCCTATGGTGCCTGCCTCACACAGCTCTTTTTCTTCCATCTCCTCGTTGGTGTAGACTGCTTCCTGTTGACGGTCATGGCCTATGACCGATTCCTGGCCATCTGCCGGCCCCTCACCTACAGCACCCGCATGAGCCCAGCAATTCAAAGGACATTGGTGGCTGTGTCCTGGGTTTGTTCCTTCAGCAATGCACTTACCCACACTGTAGCCATATCCACACTCAACTTCTGTGGCCCCAATGTGATCAACCACTTCTACTGTGACCTCCCACAGCTCTTCCAGCTGTCCTGCTCCAGCACCCAACTCAATGAGCTGCTGCTCTTTGGTCTGGGTTTCATAATGGCAGGTTCACCTGTGGTTCTCATCACCACCTCCTATGCTCATGTGGCAGCTGCAGTCCTACGAATCCGCTCAGCAGAGGGCAGGAAGAAGGCCTTCTCCACGTGTGGCTCCCACCTCACTGTGGTTGTCCTATTCTATGGTTCGGGTATCTTTAATTACATGCGACTAGGTGCAGTCAAGCTTTCAGATAAGGATAAAGCTATTGGAATTTTTAACACTGTCTTCAACCCCATGCTCAATCCAATCATCTACAGTCTCCGGAACCCCGACGTGCAGGGTGCACTCCAGCGGGTGCTAAGAGGTAGGCAGTCACTGGCTTGAGATTTGGAGTGTCACCTCCTCCTTTGTTCTTCTTGGAGTAAGGGAGAAATCCTCTGGGAGCAGTAATTCAGATAAATGGTTCATAACTATTTCTATTTCCATGAGTCTGAGTACTGTTTTTTTTTTGGGGGGGGGGGTAGGGAATAATAGTTACTGTTTTCCAGAGAAGTCCTGCCAAATTATAGGCAAAGGGTACTCTTAGGCCATCACCCTTGACAAATTACAACTTGGGTCACTATGTACTCCTTTCTGGGTAGAAGTGACACTTAGGAAACCTTGTACACTGGTGGATTATGGTCTGTGTTCCCCCAAATGCTGTGAATTTCTCAGCAAACTCTCTGCCTTCTCCCCCAATCAGTGAGCTCATATGATTCCCTCAAGTTCAGGTATGGTTGGTCTGTTTATAAAATACATGTCTAGAGATCAAAATTGTTTAGTTTCCCATCAGGATTCAATAAATAAAAGCCACTCATTATCCCTCCTACCCAAAGATACCATAGGATATGAAGGACAGAGAGGAAGTTGAATGCATTTTATAATAACTGCAGGGCATGGTCCCTGTGTGCAGTTCAAAGTCCTGCTTTTAAATTTTAAAACTCCATGAATCTATTTGATGTACCTTATGACACAAAATGAATTTTCCTTCTCTATATTTCCTCTTTAGAAAAGATACACACTCATAATCTAAATACTACTTTGTCATTTAAAAAGCCTAGAATATTCAATATTAAATTCCTCTCTAAATTCTCATTCTTCATCTCCAAACCCCCTTGCTAAGACAATACATGTCTGTAAATACAAACCTATGGTGATGTCCTACCCAAAATTTCCCTTACCATTACAGAAGTAAGTTTCTAACCTATACCTCTCTCTCATCTGGTTTGAAGATAAGGGCCACTCTCTCATCTCACTTGAAGATGAGATACCAGTCTTCAGCCCAGTCATTATTTGGTAGTATTTCCCTTCTAAGAATCTTTTGTAGCATTAATTGACCATTTATACATCTCCACTGGGTCACTGATGTCTCCTGATTAATTTCCCCAAAACTTGCTTTTGATTCATTGTGGCTTGGTTTCTCCATGATATTTTTATGTGGGTAAAGGGATTTGAAGGTTTGGGGTAAGATGGGGATGAAGAGAAAGGGCATGAAGGTGGAAAGTAAGACGAAACTGTAGGTGGACAGTCTGTGGAAAAGTGAAGATGAATTATAAGGAATAGGGATATACAGGATAGACTTGCAAGCAAAAAAGTCTGATAAAGATGGGTAGGGGTATTAGACAGGACGGTGTAGGATTCAAAGATAGAGTGGAAGATTAGTTTGAATGGAGAAACTGAATAGGATGCCTTGAGACTCTTAAAAGACTAGAGGAACAGGTGGGGTAATAGCATTTGTAGGTCAGCGATAAGAGGTATGTACATTCTCCCACTAATAACTAGTTCTCACAGTTCTAACACCATCATTGTAGTCAATCCTTTCTACCAAGAAGAAAATAATGTTTATGTTTTGCATACATTGCTAAAAAGTGTACAGGGAACTTACTTACTGAATCTTTAAACAGAAGCTTCTCCTAGAATGTTATGGAGAAGCTTTAGCAAATGGGAAAAGAAGAGAAAAGGCAAGCTGGGCATTTTGTTTATCTACATCTCTAAAATGTCATCAAAGTTTCTGACTGTTCAAGCGTATCGGTTTACTCCCTGCCTTTGGTGCAATTCTTGCCAACACTATCAGAAGACATGGGGAGGGCCTTCCTGGTGGCGCAGTGGGTTAAGCAAAGCACTATGAAGCAGACCAGAACCACTGCAGCACGAGTTCGATCCCTGCTGCCGGCCAGGGGGGGACCCACATGGTGCGGCAGACCTCTCCTGCCTTGCCTGCTGCTCCCCTCAGCAGTGTACTTCCGTTGATCTGCCTGTTCTGCTCCCCGCTCTCTGTGGTGAATCCTCTCACCCCCCCCACACCTCTGGCCTGTACCCCAGGGCTTGTATGCATAAATAAATAAAATCTTTAAAAAAAAAAAAAGAAGACATGGGGAAATTGTGATTCTTTCCTCTTTAGTCACCAGACAAACCTTAGGGATATGAAGAGCAAGTTTCTTCTAAGGGCCAAGAAAACTGCCATGAAAGAAAGGCCTGTGTGATACGGTTCTCATCACATCACTTTCTCTTGTCCACAATGATCTTGACTGTGTTCTTTACCTCTCTGGGCATGAGCTTGACAGAGGCACAATAATCATCAAGTTTCCTCCACCTCTGATGTTCTGCATCTACTAGTCTGAATGGACAGAGACTATCTTACTCTGTCTACCCTGAGAGTTACCACATCTTCCACCATCACCTCTACCTACTAGCATTTAGCACTGTTGCAAAACAGGGATGATTGTGTCCTTCCAAATACCTCCGTGACTCTAACCTTTCAATGAACACTCATCTAAAACCTCAAGGAAGGAGATTTTGTGTGGCATCCTCCCTGGGGTTGGAGGGACCGATGGGTGCAGTGTCAAAAAGAATGATCAAGGACACTGATCCCTAATATTCTGTTCACCCTCCAGAATCATTGGGTTCTTTTAACAATCTGGGAGTTCCCCTTTCTTTGGAATTTGTTCCCTGTTTTTTATTTGCAACTGGAAGTCTTTGCTACTTTAAAATTCTTTCATGCATGTAATACATCATGTTATAAAAGTTCAAACAATGCAGAAAGTCATTATCACCTTTTAAAATCATTTCCCACAATAATCCCATTCTTTCAAAGTAAATATTGGTAACAGCTGGTGCTTAGCTTTCCAGTTGTGTGAACATACATTTCTTGGAAACTCCTTACTACTTTGCAATCTGCCTTTTTCCTGCCCAAATTACATAGCAAAGTTCTTTATGTGTCAACTTTCCAACTTATTTCATACATTTTAATGTACCTCAACATTTCATTTTATGTATAAGCTATAACTAACTATCCTTCTGTTGATATAACTCACTTTTTTTCTTTTTTAATTTCTAATAATACTGGGATGAATATTCTTATTTATATGTCTTTCCATACATTTAAATTATTTTTATAGGTCAAATTCATAAACATAATATGTGTGTGAGTGTGTGCTTGTGCACTACCATACTAATATGCAAAGGATATGCAAAAATAAAAATTTGCAAATATCTGCTTTACTCTTTGTCAAAAAATGGTTACTATTTTACCTGGTCAGTTTATGAGAAGACCTGTTATCTCAATTGTTGACATCACTGGGTATTATAAATAGAACCTTTTGTCTTTGATAATTAGATAAAATTTTAGATTACTTTAAAATTTGCATATCTTTGTTTATGAGTGTGGTTGTATAGATTTTTAACATATTTATTTGTTATTTATAGTTATTCTTTCAAAATTGTCTACTCATGCTTTTGTTCCTTTGAGGGTAGTTTATCTTAATGATTGGTAGAAACACTTGATATTTTAGGATATTATCTCTTTACTATATATGCTGAAAATATATTCTGCAATTTCCCAGTTGTTTTTGGCTTTGTTTCAGGTGTCTTGCCCAAATTAAGTTTGAGATTTTTATGAATTTTATTTTCTTTGTTTTGTACCATGTGTAGAAATGACTTTTACATCTAAATGCTGTATAAATATTTATCAGCAATGTTTTTCTAGTACCTTTACATTTTTTTAAGTCAAATATCTAATATACAAAGAATTTATTTTTGTGTATGCCCTAAATTTGTATCAGTTGATAAAAATTTCCACAATGCCATAAACTCAATCACACATACAGTATATGTAATGTTATACACACACACACACACACACATAATATTATAATTGTCAACAAGAAGGCAGAAGAGGAGGTTCCCCATTTATATCCCCACAGCCACACTCAGTCAAAAGTGCCTTTGTGGGAGTTTTGGGATGTAGGTAGAGACTGTAAGATGCTGGTGGAACCCACGCCCAAGGAGGACGTTTTGAGAAGCTAGGCCTGTACTTGTGGCAGACTCACTGACAGAAGTCCTGGAGATAGACCCAGACATATCCATGCTCCCTTTTTGGACTTAGTGACAGCCCCACTGACCTTGGTCCTGTCACCAGCAACAACCGCCAAGGGGCTAAGCAGGAATCATGACTACCTGAGACCCTATTAATGGGCCTGCCAACCTTGGTCTTGGCAGTGGGTACTAAACTGACTGGTGACCCAACTCCAGCTGTTCTTGGTTGCCAATCCTGCCCACCCAGGGATGAGGCAAGAGACAGACTCATCCATGACCCTGAAACATATCTTTCACCTCAATCAAGGTATAGATTATGTAACAGCCTTGTAACTTGGCTCCTGCATCTTACAGTTGTGGGCCAGAAATACTCCTACTTGTCCAGGGACCTTATAGACACATTTCTCTGTCCTCCCAAAAGCAGGTCTATTGATCTCAGTCTGACTACAGATCTTTTTCCTTTTAATATTTATTCATTTATGCACACAAGAACTGAGACACAGGCCAGAGTTGTGGGAGGTGAGAGGATTCACCAGAGACAGAGTGGGGAGCAGAACAGGCAGACTGACTGAAACACACTGCTGAGGGGAGCAGCAGGCGAGACAGGAGAGGTCTGCTGCGCCATGTGGGTCCCCTCCCTGGCCGGGGATTGAACTTGCGCTGGTGTGCCTTGCTCAACCCGCTGCTCCTCCAGGGAGGCCCTTACTACAGATCTTGAAGGTGCCCCAAGCCAGCTCCTATTTCTTGAAGTCGTGGGCTGGGAACCCTCCTTCCTATCCAGGGACCTGGACAAAGACACACTTTCAGAGCTAGAGCTGCCAGACTTGGTGTGATTGTGGGGCCTAACAAGGCTCTAATACTAAACAAAATTTAGCCTCTCAGTCTCAGTCCAAGAGTGGTCCTGTTCATTCAGTGGACTGGAGGGAAACATGCTTCTCCCTGCCTCTGAAGGAACAGGAGAGTCCAGAATCTACAGATCAGTGTGAGCACCTGGTCCAGTCAAGTGTGTTGGTAGGCAGCTTCCCAGGGGCCCTTCTAGCAAAGCAGACCTCTTCTGTCACCACTTCCAGAGTCATTACAGTATCCCCAAGACACAGTCTCACCCTGCTAACAAAGCCCCGAGGAAGAGTGCACCATGTTCCTGAGGACACATTAGGAAACTGGGTTTGAAGAAAGCATCTCCCCCTTGCCTCATCAGGCGCAAGACAAGTCTGGAAATTAGCTCTATTCCCAAAGGCCCTACTTGGGGATGACACCTGGGAAAGAAAACCCCTTCTTAGGAAACCTATATCTAGTCTCAATTACACCTCTAGCTTCCTGGGAGACTTCCAGGATATGGACATGTTCTGCAGGCCACAGTGGCCCCATTATTGACTGGAATTTATACCAACTGCCTTCACTGCCTGCTATAAAACCGGAGCTCAAAATTGTCTTCTTTTTTTTTTTTTAAGAAAATAGAAATACCAAAAGGTATGAGACATTGTTGCTCTCCCTATGAAGGGTTTGAGTTGTTACAAAGCAGCTCACCTCTCTCCCCATCTTTCTCGTCTTCTGAGAGGAGATTTTCTGAAATTAGGCCTCCTAATGCAGGAGAGAACACCATAATAAAGACAGCCCTACGACAGAGAAGCTATTGGCTTGTTTTCTTATATATCCCCTTCGTAGCTTTCTGAGTGGATAACTGAGTCTGTGTGGCTCCATATTCTCTTGACTGAAGAAGCCTCACCGACTTCTGTGTCCATGCCAGGCTGAGGACTCTCATGGTCCTTCTCCTGCTCTTATAAAACAAATGTCATCAGCTCAAACCCCACTTTACACATGGTGCAGTCAAGGTTCCTGAAAAGGCAAGATATGGGAGAGGACTCCAGAGGTCCTGGTTCCTTTTCTGGGTCTCTTTGCCTATTCTTTCTTTCTTGGATGAATCTTCTCTCTGTTCCTCTTATGAGTGATTATGAGGGGACTCACTGTGCAGGACCCACCTCAGGGAACTTATAACCTTCAGTCCAGTTGGAGACCTTGATGAGCCTTTTCATACTGGGACCATGGAACAATTGACTGGCGTTCCAGAGGAGGGAGCTGTAATAGTTCAGTAAGTAGAATCTGGGGTTTATTTCAAAGCTCCAACAGTGTTAATGCAGGTGGGCTTCTCCATGACAGTTGTCATGGTGACCCTGCCAGACACTTGGGTGTCTCTGCATAATCAGAGGTCATCCCAGAGTCCCATTATTTCAAGCAAGCTGCATATCTGTCCATCTGAGCTTTGGCAAGTTGTTTCATTGCTCTTCTGTCGTTGGCTGTAACTCATTTGTCTGTAAGCTATTACCCTCCACAGTACCTTATTCTTTGATGTGGTTTACATGAAAAGAAACATATAAGTATATGTATTGCTTTATTACCTACTCATTCCATAGAAACCAAGGAAAGTGGTAATATTACCCTTGCACCATGCACTTGCTCCTACAACTCCCCTAAATCATACAAACCCATAAAAATTGAACCTAAATTTTAGGCTTCTATGAAGTCAGAAAGGCTTCTATGACAATTCTAGAGCATAATTACGTACTCTTTTTCTAAAATATTATGGAAATTTGAACCAGTTATATGAAATTTGAGGCAGTTGTTTCTTCAAGAAATAAGTACCCAGTATCTGAAAGTATTAGGAGAAGTATTCCTATTGGAAAACTGAATCAAATTTGTATTTGTCCTCAAGCTGTTTACAGAAAAGCAGGAAGATATTGCTCTCTAGAGAAATAATTTAGCTAGAAACTAAACAATAATAAGTTCCATGAAATGATATGTAGTGGGAGTTTAGAAGTGATGGGGGGTGGCAGAAGTGGGGAGAGACAGAGCACACACAAGTGCCATTAGAGGCAGGGAAGTTTCTAGGAAGCATTCATTTAGCAACCAGCATATAAGTCAAGTCTGAAATACTTGGGCATATGGAGTGCCCTTCCCTTGGAAAGAAATTGTTGCAGGTAGAGAAAATAG
The DNA here is from genome assembly GCA_019455555.1 of Galemys pyrenaicus. NCBI lineage: Eukaryota > Metazoa > Chordata > Mammalia > Eulipotyphla > Talpidae > Galemys > Galemys pyrenaicus. Next base: position 193,290 of record JAGFMF010011660.1, on the reverse strand, counting down.
CATGAGCAAGGAGGCAAAAAATCGCAGGGTAACAATCTTATACTAGTGTTAAAACGTACCCAAAAGGGAAAATGGTAATTGTCCTCTAATATAGGTTAAAAAGTTATCCATACACTTTGCAAAGCATTTATCATCAACTTCATCAATGACGATTATGGCCACCAAACACATTACTATTCATGCAATTTCAGAATTTCAGGGATATTTGGAGATGACCAAATCTAACTTTTCATTCAAGTGGTATCCTGGATGTTCCATACTAAAGACCTGAACACACAATGCAGACCTCATTTGGGAGGTTGGTCACTGAGATAACTCAATTTGGAAACATCTTGCTGTGATAAAGACTCCACTGAAAGGCACGTTACTCACTTGAAATCATAGGTCAGTCTGTAGATACTGCCTTGACCACAAGCCTGAGGGAGGAGTCCTGTGGAAGAGGGGGTCTCTGAAGCTGGCAGACCTGGTGTAAGGGTAAAAGCAATGGGGAAGGGAGCAATGGGTCGTTGTCCAACCTCTCATGTCAGAGGGTCTCTCTCTTGGCTGGACATTGGAACAACCTGGGAAATTTGAATAGCACACCCATATCCAATGCCTCCAGTTAATCCAACTGGATCAGAATTCTTGGTGAAAGGCCCAGGTATGATCACTGGCTGCTAATGTTCCCCAGGTGATTCCAATAATCTAGTCTCAATGAGAGTTTAGCTGAAAATTCGAACCACCAAATCTTGGTAAGATATCTTATATTTTGTGTCTTTTCCTCCTGTTGTGTATATTACCTTTTAATCTGATCTATCTATCTATCTATCTATCTATCTATCTATCTATCTATCTATCTATCTATCTATCTATTTCATCATTGTTCATTTTTGTACAGTGCATGCTTTCTCCTCTCAGGCATAGTCTCCATAGACTTCCCACCACCAATTCACCCATGTGCTATTACCATAATCCCTTGTGTTCTTCCCTCCCTATAATCTGTCTCTTTTAAATTGTGACTTCTCCCTTTGGAATTACCGACAAAAGTCTATGACTTAAATCTGAGGGAATAAGCTGGTAGCTGGAAGTACTCCTTCAGTGGAATTCAAAAACAGAGGTGATTATGTGGGAGCTCTAAAAAATATTGACCTCTGGGTCCCACCCTAAGAATTCTGATTTAATTGATCTGCGTTGGAGTCTGGATGTCAGGAACTTTTACGTAACTCCAATATACAGCCAGCATTGAGATTTAACTGTTATACTTTGTAATACTGCATCAGAAAGGGACAACTGTCTGGGCCATTTCTTAGTGGTTGGAAAGAAAGAGAAGGTAACGTCTGAGAAATGCTGTCAGGGTTTTAATGACCTAAGATCCATACAATCATTCTTTGATATTTTGTGACAGCAGTGGGGTCAGAGGCCCACTAGAGCTAGATCATATCCTCAGTGACTGGAGAAGAGACCACATCGCCTCAGATTATCAGACTGAAGGCTCTTGCTGATGAGTCAAAGGACAGCTGGTCACAAAATACAGAGCACGGTTGAAACTATAACTGATCAGGCAATTCCTGACAACTCTTAGGACCCACCCAATGACAAGAGGCTCTCAGATTTACAAGGAAATACCCTGGAGAGCGTAGGAATGGCTCAGTCATTCATAAGCAGCACATTGTTTAAAATAATATAGTTATTTATAAATTTAAAAACCACAAAGAAAAAAAAAACAAGGCCCACTGTATTACTATGACTCTATGAGAACCACTATAACATCTTGGTGATACATGTTATAATATGGAGATCAACTTTTAGAAAGTAGAATTTAGTTCTCTTTCCCTTGTTTGACATCATGCCACAAGAATTTACCTGTGCTTTTTAAAGTTGTTCTTTTTGTTAGAGTTTTAAAATTAAAATTATGTTGTCTAGCTTATCTGGGTGACTTCTCATTCAGTTATATCTGTCTGCTTGGATCAAACTGAGGCCAGAGAAGTCCTTCCATCAATCTATGCACTCAATTACCACTTTTATGAAAAAAGGATTTAGTCTTTTATAGTGACTACATTCCTAGATAGTCATCATCAGTTATACTGTTATAGTATTTCTGATTTCTGGGGTCTTCTTAACCACTCTTTGTTAATCTATGATTACCAAGTCGAAGGCAAATGGAAGACCAGGGACTGTCAAAGCCTTATACTAACTGCTCCTACCAGCAACCAATTAACAGGTCTGCTTACAATTTTGTTTTCAGATGTTGGTAGCAGACACTATAAATAAAAAAAAAAAATAACTTTAAGCTGTTATTCAAAGTCCAGCATAAGGGCTCAATTAGCAACATGAAAACTATCAATTTATTGACTGATGGATTCTGAACTTATAGTTCAGAGTACATCTCTCATCCTGAAGAAATGTACTTGGCTATACAATCTGACAAACAGTCATGGGTATCTTCTCCCTGATTCTTGCCATATCCTTGCTTAATCTTACTTATCTTTAAAGGCTTTGAAGTTTAGCTTATATTTTCAAATGATTTCTAGTTTCTCTGGAAATGTCATTAATTTTTCTATTTTGAAATCTGTTCAATTGGTTTGGGCTGAGTCTTCAAGTAAAGTGGGGACATTCCTGCTTAACCTTATTACATTTAGAAAGGAAGTCTGCTCTGATCTTAATTTATTTTCCCAAATATCCTGACCTTTTCAGGATGGGAAGGGATGAAGCTTTGGGCATCCCAAGTGAGAGTAGAGCAAAGGCAGTGCAGTGATGAAGGAGGTTGGTGACCGAGTGTGACCGGGGTAGTGGAAAAATCATCACCTGACAGCTGGCAAATTGCTATGGGGCTTTGAACATGGGTGTTTTAAGACATTTATGCTGAATAAATAAATTAAGTGCACTGAAACCTCCTCTTTTAGGACATTTCCTTACAAGGACTCATGGATCCAGACGTTGAGACCAACAGGACAACTGTGACTGAGTTTATTCTACTAGGCCTCGTGGAAACAGAAAAGCTTCAGTCTTTGGTGTTTGTAATCTTCCTTTTTGCTTATCTGGTCACAGTTGGAAGCAACCTCAGCATCTTAGCAGCCATCTTGGTGGAGCCCAAACTCCACACCCCCATGTACTTCTTCCTGGGGAACCTATCAGTGCTGGATATTGGGTGTATCACTGTCACTGTGCCTGAAATGTTGAGTCATCTCCTGTCCCATAAATGTGAAATTTCCTTTGGAGCCTGCCTCTCCCAACTCTTCTTCTTCCACCTTCTGGCTGGGATGGACTGCTTCCTGTTGACGGCCATGGCCTACGACCGATTCTTGGCTATCTGCCGGCCCCTCACCTACAGCACCCGCATGAGCGCAGTAATTCAGAGGATATTGGTGGTTGTGTCCTGGGTTTGTTCCTTCAGCAATGCACTGACCCACACTGTAGCCATATCCACACTCAACTTCTGTGGCCCCAATGTGATCAACCACTTCTACTGTGACCTCCCACAGCTCTTCCAGCTGTCCTGCTCCAGCACCCAACTCAATGAGCTGCTGCTCTTTGGTCTGGGTTTCATAATGGCAGGTTCACCTGTGGTTCTCATCACCACCTCCTATGCTCATGTGGCAGCTGCAGTCCTACGAATCCGCTCAGCAGAGGGCAGGAAGAAGGCCTTCTCCACGTGTGGCTCCCACCTCACTGTGGTTTGCCTTTTCTATGGGACCGGTATTTTCAACTATATGCGTTTGGGTTCAGAAGAGGCTTCAGACAAGGATAAAGGGGTTGGAGTTTTCAACACGGTTATCAACCCTATGCTGAACCCACTTATCTACAGCCTTAGAAATCCAGATGTTCAAGGTGCCCTGTTGCGGCTATTTGTGGGCAGGCGGCATGTGGGGTAACTGGGTCCCTTTGTCCCTGCTTTTTCTGGGTTGGTAAAAATTTCCCATGAAGGGAATAACCTGAGGCCTGAAGCTTTGTGTGATGTTTGTTCTGCACAGAAACCCTATAGAATCCATTCATTTATATTGATAGCTATTGAATAACTTTTATGATTCAGACACACTTTTAGGGCACTCATAAATAAAACAGACAAGTCTCTGCTCTCATGAAACTTTCCAGTGGAGACAGAATAAATGAAATAAATATCATATACAGTATATCATATAGTGAAAAGTACTATAGAGAAAAACATATAAGACAGGGGATAGGAAGTTAACGTCGCTGCCTGTGTTTGGCTATGCTCATTTTCTGGATACAGAACATGGTGGAAGTCCAGTAAGTCTGCAAAACAATGTCTATAGGAAAAGGTTATTTGGTAAATCACTGAAGTTTTGTTTTTTCTTCCTGGTGGGGATGTGAGAATCCACAAGACCAGAGTGCAGAAAACTGTTTAAAATCACAAGCCCATCCTTATGTTAGCCCTTCACTGCTAAGAAAACCAGGTCCTTTGTCTTACTACCACACAAGAATCCCATAGGATAAATAGGGTATATATAGGATCTAGAGAAGGAGACAACCCATTGAATGTAAACTATGTTAGTGTGTATATAATATACCGTAAGTCAAAAAATGAATGTTCCATTTCCATCCCCTGCCATATGTCTCTTATTTGATTAGATATCTTCTCCACATCTATGACAAAACCTTTGAAAGAATATGCATTTATTTGCCAGTTGGTTCCTTAGGATTATCACTGAAGAATGTCCAATATAACTTTCTCCTCTAAAGTCTTACTTTTCTCTCAACCTCCTAGCTCAGAAGATATCCACAAGTGAGGTCCCTGGGGATGATGCCTCTTTCTTACTTTACTTTATAAGTACATCTGCACAGCTCCAACTCAGAGAAATTCTTCATTGTGATTTCTGTACGACCTTCATTTCACCCATTTCTGACTTGTCTCTTTTCTCCTGTCCCCCAGGGGAGACTACTTCTCCATCCTAGTAACTATACTTTTCCTCTACTGTATCATTCTTAAAACTGTCTTATGTCTACATCTAGAGCTTGGCTTCTCTGTGATCTCTTCATGCACTCATGGAACTGGAAGGATGCAAAGAGATGAGATCAGAGTGGGAGGTAGGACAGCATTAGGAGCTTAGAAATGAAGAGGAAATAAGGTGCCTCAGGAATACTGATGAGGTCAAAGATGGCTATAAGAAAATGAAGGGTGAATAGGGATGGGAGATAGCTGAAGTCGAGCTCCGGTGAACAGGGTTGAGGAGAGGCACTGAAAAAACCAAGAAATAAAGAAATGCCAGACACATTATAGTTCAAGAAAAGCAGGACCCAGGAGACACAAGGCCTCTTATTCTGGGCTTGAAATGTCCCAAGTGCCAGGTATAGCTCATTTTTATTGATACAAACAGCCCCCAGCCCTCCTTGTTAGTTATTAGACAATGAATCATTCTTTAAGTATTTGTCCTTGTTCAGGCGCACAGTCTCCATCAAGGTTCTGATTATCAGGCTGCGCTGCTCTCCCTTCTAACCTCGTTTACTCCCTTGGCAATGGTTTCACTGGCACAAGAAAGAATATCCTGGTCTGCACACAGGCCAGTCTTCTAGCCCATGCTGATCAGCCTTTGGGCCATGACCAGTCTTCTGGCCGTGACCCAGATAGCCCTTGTCTGGGTCCTCGTTTCAGCCCTCCATGCCTTAGGGGTCTCCAACAGGATATGAGACTGAAAGTCGTACAATGAAATTGTTTCCTACTGTCATGTGGCCATGTAGTAAGTAGTTGGTGTTATTGTTAGAGCCTGCATTCAAACAAGAAAAAAAATGTTTAAGTGTTGCTAGAGGCATAATGATGAAAGGAGTCTGAGTATTCCTCTTCTACTTCCTCTGCTAGGAGGTGATCCCAGAAGGACAATGAGTAGGACTGACAAATGGGGGAGAGGAAGCAAGCCCGTGTATACAGAGGATTTAATTCTCTACAAGCCCATCGGGCCACCAGGGCCATCAGCCTTCTTGTATTTGGGAGCAACACTTGCTAATACTGTCTAAGGGACAGAGATGAAGTATATCTCTTTCCTGATTGTAGCGGCAGGAAGGGCGGCACTCTGGGCAGGTTTGGGATGGTTCTGGGCAGATGGGTCAAGGGCTGGGAGGAAGGCCTCCCAGCCCCCGGCACATCTCACCCTCTCGGCTGATTTCTACTGCTGCTGCTTGTCAGTACTGTCGGTCCTGGCATCCTCATGACACCACCCATTTAAGCCTGTGTCCAATTCAGGTGCACCCACTTGCACATGCCCACCCTGGAATGCTCGTAGCACTGCAGGTGTCCATCATCACAGTGGTGGGAGGGTGGAAAGACCTGATTGCTCTAACCCTACATGGATACACTTGGGTTCGTCAGGGTTAAAGAGAATCATCATCCCTCAAGGAGCAAAGGAAACAATAAACTAAGTGAAAAGGTAACCTCTAGAATGGGAGGAAATATTTCAAAGCATACATTTGGTAGTGGGTTAATATCCAAAATGTACTAAGAAATGAATCAACTCAAAAGCAAATAAATAGGCCCTTGTAGGGTAAAGGTTGATCAGGTATTTCCACCCTCCCACCATTGATGATGAACACCTGAGGTGCTGCGAGCATTCCAGGGTGGGCATGCTCAAGTGGGCGCACCTGTGTTGGACACGGGCATAAATGGGCAGCGTCATGAGGACACCAGAACTGTGAGAACTGCAAAGACCAGCCGACCGACCGATGAAGGAGCAGCAGCAGCAGCAGAGATAGAGAGAAGAAAGCAGCCGAGAGGGTGAGATGCGCTGGGGGCTGGGAGGCCTACCAGCCTCCCAGCCCCCAGCACCCCTGCCTGCCATGTACCTGGCCACCTCTACTAAATAAAGTATGAAAAGTCACCGAGGGCTCCAAGAGACTCCTTCCCTGACCCGTCTGCCCGAACCATCCCGAACCCTGCCTCCAGTGCCACCTCCATTTCCTGTCACTACAGCCCTGTTCCCATTTTTAGTTGGATTATTTTTTTCTCCAAAAAAGATATACAAATGGTCAGTAGGTACAAGAAAAGGCTCTCATCATCACAAACCATCAGAGAAATGCAAACCAAAGCCACAATGCAATTATCACTTCATACCTCCCAGGATGGCTATTATCCAAAAGACAAGATATAACAAGTGTTGACAAGGATGTGGAGAAAACAGACTCCTATACACAACTGGTGAGACTGTAAATTAGTATAGCCACCATGGAAAATAGTATGGTGGTTCCTCAAAAATTTAAGAATAGGACTACGGTATGATCCAGCAATACCACATCTGGATATATTGTTGTATATCACAAAACTACACTTTGGTCAATGATAGGACACTATACAGTGGTAACAATATATAGCCTAGGTGTGTAGTAGGCTCTGCCATGTAGGTTTGTGTAAGTACACTCTAATATTCACATAATAATGAAAGTTCACTGCAAATCAAAACCACTATGAGATACCACCTCACCCCAGTGAGAATGGCACATATCCAAAAAAGCAACAACAAAAGTTGGCGAGGATGTGGAGAAAAGGGAACTCTCTTACATTGCTAGTGGGAATGCAAGCTGATCCAACCATTATGGAAAGCAGTATGGCAGTTCCTCAATCTACTAAGAATGGAACTTTCGTAGGATCCAGCAATCCCAGTCCTAGGAATATACCCAAAAGACACAAATACACTGATTCAAAAGAATACCTGCACCCCTATGTTTATAGCAGCACTCTTTACAGTAGGTAAGACCTGGAAACAACCTGAATGCCCAAAAATAGATGAGTGGATTGGGAAGCTGTGGTACATATACACGATGGAATACTACTCAGCAATCAAAAAAGAAAAACTAGACACATTCAAAGGAACATGGATGGAACTGGAAGGGATTATGCTCAGCGAAGTAAGTCAGAAGGTAAGAGAAAAATACCAGATGGTTCCTCCCCTAGGAGGAATAGAAGGGAACCAAATAAGGATCAAGGAAAGGAATAAGAACAACAACAACAATAATAATAACAATAAAGACACAAAAACCAAAAATGAAAAGACAAGGACAAATTGGGGACACTTGGTGGGGAGAGGGGAGGGGGAGGGTCGAGGGCAGACGGGAGCACGGGGGACTGAGGTGATGGTGCACTGGTGAGATGGTGATGGGGAATACATGGGGATTACAATTGATGTCAAATATATATATAAATAAAAAAAGTTAATAAAAAATAAAATTTCACAATGACTTTTTTCTCAGAATTTATTACCATCATTAAGCAACACATGGCTTTATATTCAAAGGAAATGTAATCAGGATCTCAAAGAGATAGCTGCACACCAACGTTCATTGAAGCATTATTCACAGTGACTAAGGGATGGAAGTGACCTAAGTGTGTGTCGTCTGACTGAGAAAGAAAATGTAATATTGATGTGTGTGCATGCGTGCACAAGCACACAAACACTCAGGCTTTAAAAAGGAGGAAATCTGTCATTTGTGCCAAATGAACTAAGTTGGAGGACATTATACGGTAAGTCAGAGACAAAAAGATAAATACTGATGAGCTCACTTTTATGAATATAAAGAGATGGAACTCACAGAACCAGAGAGCAAAATGGTGATTATCAAGGTCTGGGGCTTGGGGAAATGGAGAGACATCAGCTAAGAGCTACAAACTCTCAGTTACAAGACGGTATATTCTGAGTATCTAATGTATGGCGTGGTGGCCACAGCTAATAATGCTTGAAACAAATGCCCTGGAGACATAAAACAGAGAGAAATCAGCTTTTTAATACCTCATCTCAGAAGTGATGACCTGTCACTTTCATTGTATTCTTTTGGTAGATTCAAGTCCCTAAAGTGAGTTCACACAGGACAGGATTATAGAAGGAAATGACTAACAGGAGGAGGAGGAATCATCTGGGGCGGTCTTATTGCTGACAACCTCAGAACCCAAAAGCCCACCAGTAGGTAAACACCAGTGAAGTGACTACCAAGCGGCAATAAAAACAAACTACTGATATTAAAAATTTAAAACACTGTCCTGATTGATAGACGTCAGACACAGATGATTCTACTCATCTGGAATTCTAAAAAATGCAAAGAAACCTGTGATGAAAGAAACAGATCAGTGGCTGAGGGTCTGGTAGGGGCGGGAGGGACCCATGATAAAGGAGTGTTGGCCAGAGGCTGCAAGAGCTGTGAGCAAAGGTCAAGGACAGAAGGGAGTGTTATGCTGAGACTTGCAAACAAGTCAGGCATTAATAAGAGCTGCACGGGGCACTTAGGATGGAGGCATATACTCTTTCAGTCTAGAAGATAAGAAGGAAACAAAAAAGTTGTTAATAGCAGTGGCTAATTACAGGCAGGTGGGCTTGGCACACAGTTATGCATCTTTGAACTTCAGGGCTGTTTTCTTTTTTTTTCCCTTCTTCTTCTTTAGCAAGTAACACATGCTTGTTAACTGTTCTCCATGGAGAAGTTAGGAGGTTTGCTACTTGCCTAGGAGAGCAATAGCCCTACATCTCCTTGCTTCCACATCCTGTCTGCTGGTCTTATCCCTGTGTCAAGGAATATAGTTACAGCAACAAGGAACATAGGAAACTCTTGGAAGTGAGTTTTTGCTTATTTTTACTTGAATATTTCTACAATAAATTTATCTCATTGGCTTAACAAAGAATAAAATGTTAAACCTAGCAAACAAATGTCCAATGGAATCTCACTCCTCAAACTGGCATTAGAGGCTATTTGAAATCCTTTCCACCTACCTCTTCTGTTTCATCACTTGTTACTGCTCCCACCAATTACACTCATCTTGATGTTTCCTGCCTCATTACCTTGGTCTAGCTGTTCCTGGTTAATAACAGCTGCACCTACTACAGCTGGGACTTCTGCTAAGGACTATTTCACATGAGCTTATTTAACCCTCACAGCTACTCTGAGTTACAAATAATGGTGTCGTTCTCAGACGAGAAAACAAGACTTGTGGGTCAGGGAAGTGACTTCCAGAACACATTAGAGATCTGAGCCCTGGCTTTCTCTGCAAATGCAAACACTCCCCTCGGTGCCATTTCTCCTCCCACTTTGGGAGTGAGAGGAGAGTGATCTCTCCTTGCTGGTCTGCTGGGTAACTCATTCATTCGGTCTCAGCTCAGCTGTCACCACCACAGCATGTGTCCCTGAATCCTATTACGTCAAGTGAGGCTTTTTCTCCTCCATGTCCCCTGTAAGGTAAATGAAAATTATCAGGTTCTTCTGCCCTCCCGCCATTTGTGTCAATGTTAAACACCTGGTGGCCTCATTACAAGAAAAACAAAGATTAATAAAAGCCTGAAAAAGCCACTGAAGACTGCAAGACTCCTCCTTTACCCATCTGCCCAGATCATAGAGAACCTGCCCTATGCCTTCCTGTCCCTACATCCCCTAACCCTCGTCTTCAGACATTGCACTAAAAGGGTTTTCCCTGGTAGATTGTGAGTTCCTGACTTAAGTTCTAACCTAGTTTGAGCCTCCTAACAGGATCTCAGTTGTTATCAATCGAATGAACTGACCCTCAGATCAACTCAACTCTCCCTGTTTGCCAAAGTCTGGGTCAGTACGGCCCACTAATAAATCTGTGAAGGACTTCTCCGTCTTTCAGATCACCAGTCCATTAATCTTCCCACCAGTTACTATTCACTTTCTGTCCATTGCATTTAATAAGGCTGGTTGAACCTAAACAGAGACTGGTCTCACAATCGCCTCATCTGTTTCCACCCCCGGTTTATGAGTGTGTGCAAGAGCGGGTTGCAAGCAGGAGAGATGAGGTGGCGGAGGTGTGTGGAAGAACCATGCTAATTAGGAACAGGATGGAATGCTCTAGGATACGTTCTCCCCATGGTGAAAGAGAGAGGAGGAAAAAGGCGCACTGACCTGCAACCATCCCAGCTTGTGTAGGTTCATCATCAGTTCAGTCTACTTGCTGTCTTAACTGGTCTCATAATGTCTCTACTGTACTCTACCAACCTCCACCGCACCTTGCTGCACTCCACCATCACACTTTGGCACACTCATGGTGTCCCCATGACACTAATCTTACATACCCAGTCTCTTTGTGCAGGTGTGCCCACCTACGCATGCTCACACCCTATTCCAGGTGCCACCATCAGGCATGCGTCAGAACCACAGGTGTCTATCATTGATGCTATTGGCAGGAGGGCAGGAAAACCTGATGACTTCCATTTACCCTACATGCACTTAGTTGCTTTGAGATATGATAGTTGACCAGAGCAAAGGAGGAGAACTTTTCTATAAGTTTTGCTTGAACATCCAGAGAGGCTGTGACTCAGCACTGAAGCAATGAGGGCTGTGCCTGGGAGGAAAGGGCTGGCCTCACTCTGGGCGCCCACAGTACAGGTAGTGCCAATGGCTTATAGGCCACAGACCCCTTAAAGAATGTCCAACTCAAGACTATGAATGCATGTGCTAGAGAACACAAGAGAGCCCCCAAAGCTATGACTGGGTATGTTTTGAAAGACTGGGATGGTCCTCTGGTCAGGTCAGTTGAAGGGTTTGATCCTACAAAATTTTTGTATTAGTGTGACTTTATTTTTTGCCAATGCTGGTGAGGTCTGGAGGACAGAGTTACACATGGGTGTCTTCTTCATTGCAGATATATGAGTTCATCTGATCAGGTGTTAAGTCTTCATCATCCCTGTATCTCCCATAGGATAATGGTGGGAAGAAATTTCCAGTTTCCACGTCAATGCTCTTTTTCAAAAATTACTTCATGTCAACCTCTGAAAGGCTTTCCCTAGGAGGAGTCTTCCCAGAGCCCCATGCATGTCCTTGTTCCTCAGGCTATAGATGAAGGGATTCATCATGGGGGTCACCACAGCATACATGACTGTGGCCACTGAGTCCTTCATGGAGTAGGAGTGCAGTGGCTGCAGATAGACCATAGCAAGTGTCCCGTAGAACAGGGAGACCACAGCCAAATGGGAAGCACAGGTGGAGAAGGCTTTGTACTTCCCAGTGGCTGAGGGTATTCGGAGGATAGCTCTCACAATCCGGACATAGGACATGATCATGAACCCCAAGGGTGTGAGGAAGAAGAAGCAACCTGTGGCAATCAGCGCTGTGTGATTGACCCGAGTGTCTGAACATGCGATCCTCAGCAGAACATACATCTCACAGAATATGTAATGAATCTTCTGGGACCCACAAAAGGTCACCCTTGTCATAAGGAGGGTGTGGATGAGGCCATAGAGGACAGAGAGCACCCAACACAAGATGAGGAGCAAAATGCAGAGCCCAGGGCTCATGGCTGTGGTGTAGTGGAGGGGACGGCAGATGGCCACATAACGGTCATATGCCATCACAGCCAGGATGAGGTTGTCCAGGGCCACCAAGGAGACCAGGAAGTAGAGCTGTGTCAGACATCCTGCATAGGAGATTGCTTTGTTCTCAGACTGAAGGTTCACCAGCATCTTGGGGATTGTGTTGGTGACAAAGCAGAGGTCGGTGAAGGAGAGGTTAGCCAGGAAGAAGTACATGGGAGTGTGCAGGCGGGGGTCAGAGCCGATGGCCAGGATGATGAGCACATTTCCCACCACTGTGACCAGATACATGACCAGGAACATCCAAAATTGGACACGCTGCTCTTCAGGTTTCTCTGAGATCCCCAGGAGCAGAAACTCTGTGACCTCACTCTGGTTGCCTTGATCCATCTCCACAACTATCTGTAACATCAGCACAAACAAATGTTTGTTTGCTAAGTGTTCTTAAGGTGAACAAGGACATTCTTATAAGCAAAATATTTTCTTAGCATTAAAATATATTAGACTGAATTTTATTATTATTTGTAGATTAGCAACAAACTAACACCAGGCACAAACCTATAACATGGAAAATCTTTACGTGGCTTAGTCATTCCAGCAACATCTAACTTGGTGAATGCAGTATCACAGGAATAATGTCTGGGTCTGACTTAAAACCCCACCATCTTACCATAGTCTTCAAGTAGTTCCTCCTTAACAATTAGTATATTGTGATATTGAACAGAATTTTAAATAATATTACAGTATGCATTATAAGAAATGACTATTATACAACTGAACAAAGAGAAAATAAAAATATTGGAAAACAGAAAGAATATTGGGCATTCCAAGTATTCTAGATGAATGGCTAGAAAAGCAATGGGCCAAGAACTTAAGTGAGTGATAGTAGAAATAAAAATGCAGTTGTTTGAAATACAAATCAGTGTACCAGTCAGTGTACTGACTGAAAATTCAACTGCAAAATGATTACTGTGATGTAATCACAGAATAAGAAAATATAGATGTGGAGACTAGGATAGTAAAGCAATATGGAGCTCCACAGGTTGGAGGGGGTGGGCCCAGCATCTAGAAAATGAGTAAAATCATTATCTCAAAACACCCAGTTTTTAAATCACATGGTTGAATTTACAGATATCTTCTGCTTGTGGTATAGTATAAGGAGATTTTAGTCAGAAGTTTGGACTTAAACTCTAGTTTACTACATACAACTTTACTTGAATAAACCACTACCCTTTATTGAACATTTTCAGACACTGTTAAGTGATTCATACATAAGAGAACAGAGGCTTAGAATTTTGATAAATTTCCCAAAGTCACTCAGTCAGTAAGTGATGGAGCTAAGACTGATCCCCCTCATCTGCCTCCCAAGTTCCTAGTCACCCTGGTTCTTGGAATGCAGGATCCTGGGGTTCGTCCTGACAGGTGCATGACTTAGAGTCAGGTAATGGTTGGGGAAAGCCCAAGGACATGAAGGAACGTTGCCTTATCTGCTTTCTTGACCTCAAAGCAAGTGTCCCCCAGTTGAGCATACATCATGATCACCTGAGTGCCCATTAGAAATATTTTCAGTGTCCCTTTTTTGAGATGATTCAGTAGCTCTGTACTGAGAGTCAAGTCTTCAACAAGCATCAGGTGATTCTGATATACTCTGGGAAACACTGCTGAGTCACGGGCTCTCAGCAGCAACCATTACAGAAACAAAAATGCAACCTACAGAATGGAATATATTTGCACATTATACATCTGACAAGGGGCTAATTTCCAAACTATGCAAAGTACTTAGCCAAGAACAAAAAAACAGAACCCAATCAAAAAATGGGCAAAAGACCTAAATAGACATTTTCCTATGAGAGATACTCAGATGGCCTACAGACACATGAAAATTGTTGAGCATCGGTTATTATAAGGAAAACGCAAAGCCAATGAGATATCACCTCACCCCTCTGAGAATGGACCATATCAGAAAGAATGGAAACAACAACTGTTAGCCAAAGTGTGGAGTAAAGGAATCTCATCCACTATTGGGGGTAATGTAAGTGGATGCAACCTCTATATAAAATGGTATGGGGATGACTTAGGAAAATAAAGATGGAAATCCTGTATGATCCAGAAACATCTCTGTTAGGTTTTTATCCCCCAAAATATGAAAACTCTGACATGAAAAGACTTATGTACTTTTAGATTCCTAACAGCCGTGTCCACATTTGCCAAATCATGGAACACATCTAACTGCTCATTGACAGGTGTCTGGGTAAAGATATTATGGAATATATACTCATTGGGATAATACACAGCTATTAAAAAAGATGAGCTCATGCCTTTTGCAACAAAATGGATGAACCTCAAGGTGACTATGCTCATTGAAATAAGACACTGAATGGTTTCCCATATCTGTGGAATATAAGTAACCAAAAAACATACTGGCAAAATATAGTAAAAATAAATCTTGGACTTTGTGAAAAAAATTATTGGTTACTGGAGGGACCGGAGGCAGGGAGGAAAGGACAGAGCACTGTCACAGGTGGTTGGGTGGAGGGTGAATGGAACATGTGCACATATGGAGAAGTACAAATGTAACCCCAGAATTATAATAAAAATAAATGGGAAAAAGTCAGTGGGTTCTGAGACTTGAGTGACCATCTGGACTAGGGGCACAAATCCCTCTGCAGTGGCCAGGTGAAGAGGGGAGAGAATGTGGGTACAGTTTGGAAAAGCAGTTCAGACTCAGAGTTTTTGGCCTTTTGTGCCTCATGTGTTGCTCCCCAGGTCATGAGCCTCCAGCTCTCACCTAGGAGGCTGTTCTTACAGGTTTGGGACTCATGTGACAGCACCTTGAAAACCGTAGAACACTAAAAAGATAGGGGTTGTTATATTAGCTTTAAATACTAAAAAGTTGGATTTTATAAAGACTTCCCAAAGTATGTGACTTTGTCTGTGAGACAGAGAGAAAATGGAGGAGAGATGAAAAAGGGTGGAAGGAGGGAAGAAAGAGAGAGAGACTCACTGTTCTGTGCTGTGTCAGAATTCACTGGTTCTGCTGCCTCCACTCTTCTCCATTCAATGAAAATTCAGTCAGGACATAAATCACGATAAGTAAGGCTCTTATCAGTACAATTTGTCAATTTGTGACTTGAGACTGGAACAGGGCAAAGGTGAAAAGCAGGGGAACCAGTACGTTGGTGACTATCACAGAGGAGACAGAATGTTATGCCATGGGTGCCCCCAAGAGGCTGGGGAACCTAAGGACCAATGCCTGAGCCTCAGGTTTGAGAAGGAAGTGACTGAGTCAGGCCTATTTATCAGTTCTGGGGAGGCCTGAGGGAAGCAGTCCCAAGATAGCGTCTTGAGTTGAACATGGGTAATTGCTCCAGTGAGTCAGGGTCTTGGGAAATGAGTCTTATTTACCAGAAAATAGTTTCTTTTCTCTCTTCTGTTCCCTCATTTGTTGCTTCCTCCATCTTTCTTCCTTCCTCCTCCCTTCCATCTCACAAATTCAGTTGGATAGCATGAACTTGGATTTTCCAAACCATGCATGCCTCAGTCCATTTTCTCTCTGACCAAACACCAATGAGTCAGAGCTGACAAGATTTTAGACTTGAACCAGCCTATCTATGTCCTCCCTATCTTCTATACAGGGGGATTGTGTTTTCCTGTCCAGAGAACACCTTATCTGTCATTGTATTTCTTCTTTGGTGGGGAGTTCATTACCTTCAAATACGTTTTAAGCAAAGTATCTCCGTTCTCATAGCTGGCAGTTAGAAACCAGTGTCGCTGTCTGGAGCGCTCACCAGGGCAGAGTAATGCCATAGGCACAGTGCAGAGGAGAGGACACATGAGTCCATACTGTCCTGGTTTCACTATTAGATGTGCCATGATTAAGTCATTGAGTTGTTCCAGGCCTCAATTTCTCCCATTTTTCAAATCTAACAATACTGATTCTCCACTAGTCGAATTACTAGGTGGTCACAGTTGTCTTGTGCCACCACTCAGTCATCCCAAGAGTCAGTTTGTTTACTTGGGCTCTCCCCTGCTGCTGACATCCTTGTACTGTCTTTAGCTCCTCAAACCCCTTTCTGGGTATAGCCCAGACTCCTGACACCTGTTACTAAGAAACAAGCTCTAAGTTACTCATGCCTGGGGGCCTGTCTTCCTACTTCCTTCCTTGTTTTCTTCATGTATTGTTTATCGATGGCAGGAATGGGCTATATGCTGAAGAAATTACCATGAACAAGATGGATGGGATCACCTCCCCTCATGGAAACGCAGACCAGTAGAGAAGAGATAATCCAAAAGCAAACAGAGAGGAAATGAAATAATCTCACTCACACATTTGTCCAAATCCATTCCTTGAATATATACTGTATCATTGTAATGACCTAGAAGTGTACATATCTGCTGGGAAAAGTTATTGGGTATAATTCCTACATGTCATTAAATCAATCTCTTGTTATATCATAATTATATTGGAGCAAAATTGTAAATATTTTTGAGAGTTTTTGTTATGTCAGTAGTGATTCTGAAATAAATAAATGTCTTTGAGGAGAAAAGAAAATAATAAAGTAATTTAGACATTATAAAAAAAGAGAGAAATAATCACAAACTGACAGTTGCCCCAAAGAAACAGTAATCTGAAATAGAGAGTGACATGAGCGGGGCAGGTGACTTTTTAGATTGGTTAGTCAAGGAAAGTCTCTTTGAGAAAGAGACATTTAAATTGAGACCACAGGGCTGAGAGCTGGGAGAAGAGCCTTTCAGAGAGATCGAGCAGCATCTTCCAAGATGCAAAAGTGGGACCAAAAACTTTGTGCATGCAAGTTAGCACTGGTGTTTTGTGAATAAGGATAAGAGGGATACAAGTTGAGGCTGGGAGATAATTAGGGACAAATTGAGCCAGTAAATCCTTCTGTTTCCATTCTAAGTTCAGTGAGTAATTTAAATTAAAGTATTTTAATAGGTGGAGTGGAGTAGTTCAATTAGGTTGAATGAATTCCATGGGAGAATTGGTTGGAGATAGACAAGAACAGAAGCAGGGAGAGCAGTGGCACAGGGTAGTAGGGAGAGTGACCTGCACTGAGAGCAGGAAAGATAAGAAAATAACTAAATTATTTATTTTAGAAAATGAATGCCCTACATTTGGAAGTGAAATCATGAAGCTTCAATGGTAGACTTCAATGGGTAGACAATCCTAGAGACACAAAAAGGGGTAAAATCTAGGATGATTTTCCAAATATACCTTGGAAATTTAAGGAAGCTACATGAATAATTAATATAGGCAAATGTTTGAACTCCCAAGAGGTGACCAGGCAAGCAGATATTTAGATATTTAAGAGATCTTGGCTGGGGTATAATTTGGAAGACATTTGCATATACAAGAAATCTAAAGTCATGGAGACAGATATGACTATCTATAAAACAAGGAGAGAAAAGAAAAGAAAAGATGATCGATCTAGAACCAGCAGAAAGTGAAAAAAGTAATATTCTACTCACTTAAATTTAAGGAGTCAAAAAATCCCAAGTAGTGGTAGGTACCTTACAGTGGTGATACTTGATGGGGAGAATCCTACTTTTACCACAATTGAAAAGTAAATTCATTAAAAAAAAAAACAAAACAATCCCCAATCTTAATTCTAGAACTAGGGTAGAAAATTGCCAAACTTTAGCCAAAAATGCATAAAAGGACTAATATTAGAAAATCTTTTTAACAAATTTATCACATTAAAATGTGTCTACAATTCTTTCAATAATGTACAAAATTAATTTAATAAAGTCAGTATTCATTTAGAATTAAAATCTTACTAAAACGGCAATTGATGAATGCAGCACAATGATCACATGATTATATATTAGATACTTCAAATTAATAAGACATCATTTGTTTTGGTAAAGTATTAGGAAACTATTTTTTAAGATTTGTATTGAAGCAACATTGACTTAATGAACTCTAAGGGTTTCAGGTATACAGCATTATAATTCAGTATCTGTACATACTATTTCATTATCCCCACTAAAATTCTAGTTTCCATCCACCATCATACAATTGCATCCCCTTGACCCAACTTACCCACTCCCCTCTGGGAACTATAATTTTGTTTTTATAATGTAAAGTTTGTGTTGTTTCTGTTTGTTCATTTGCTTTCTTTATCTCCCACGTCTGAGTGAAGCCATGCAGTATTTATTGGTCTTTCTTTTCCTACATGACTTAATCCACTTTGTAAAATATCCTCTAGGTCCAACCATGAGTCTCAAATGGCAAATATTTTTTACCTAAGTAGTATCCCATTATGTGCATATACCATGTTTCCTTTATCCAACTATCCATTGTCAGGCTCTTGGGTTATTTGCATGTCTTGGCTATGGTGAATTGTACCGCATTAAATATAGGGGTGCTTCCATATCCTTAGGGTAATTCCCAGAAGTGGGATAGCTGGATCATATGGTAGTTTTATTCTTATATTTTTGAGGACTTTCCATGCTGTTTCCATAATGACTGTATCAGTTTACCTTCCTGCCAGAAGTGTACAAGAGTTTCCTTTTCGCCACATGCTTGTCAAAAATTGATTTTTTTTTGTCTTTTCCATAATAGGCATTCTAACATGTGTGAGATGATATCTCATTGTTGTTTAGAGTGGCATTTTCCTAATGTCAAGAGATGATGAACATTTTTATTATCTATCTATCTATCTATCTATCTATCTATCTATCTATCTATCTATCTATCTATCATTTAAGTATATTTGACATCATCTGTATTTCTCAGGGAGTTCCCACCACTATTCCACCCATGCACCATCACTTCAGTCTCTTGTGCTCTTTCTGCTCTCATCTCATTCTTTGCCCTCCCTTCCTTCTCCTTCCCCCTTTCCCCTTCTCCCCCCCCCCCCCACCATTGTCCCTTTGGTTTATCTTTGACCTTTTGGTCTTGTTGAGTTTTTGGGTTTTTTTTGTTCTCTTTGATTGCTTTTGGTTGTAATTGCCCTTTTCCTTGAGCTCATTCTTTTTCTTTTTCTTCTTCTTTTTTTGTTGTTGTAGCTATTGCTCTTTCACATTCCTCCTAGTAATGAAACCATCTGTTATTTTTCTCTTACCTTCTGACTAGTTTCACTGAGTATAATTCCTTCTAGCTCCATCCATGTTTCTATAAATGGCCCTAGTTTTTCAGTTTTGATTGCTGAATAATATCCCATTGTGTATATGCACCACATCTTCTTGATCCAGTCATCTACTTTTGGGCATTTGGGTTGTTTCCAGGTCTTACCAATTACAAATAGTGCTGCAATAAACATAGGAGTACAGGTGCCATTTTGGATCAGTGTTTTTGTGTCCTTTGGGTAGATCCCTAGGAGTGGGATTGCCGGATCATACGGTAGTTCCATTTCTAGTAGACTGAGGAAACTCCATATGGCTTTCCATAATATTTGGATTAACTTGCATTCCCACCAGCAGTGTACTAGGGTTCCTTTTTCTCCACATCCTTGCCAGCATTTGTTGTTGGTTTTTTTCATATGTGCCATTCTTACCTGTGTACGGTGATACCTCATTGTGGTCTTGATTTGCATTTCCCTGATTATGAGGGATTTTCTCCTGTGCCTGTTGGCCATGTGTATGTCCTCTTTGGAGAAGTGTCTTTTAAGTGTGATGATGAACATTTATTTGTGTGTTTGTTGATCATCTGTATGTCTTCTTTGGTAAAATTTTTTTTTTCCAGTTTTCTGCTCCCTTTTTAATTGGCCATTTTAAAAATTGACTTCTATGTGTTCTTCATATATTTTGGATATTAATCACTTGTCAGATGTGTCAGTTACAAATGAAGTGTGAA
Source organism: Galemys pyrenaicus (assembly GCA_019455555.1). Taxonomy (NCBI): domain Eukaryota; kingdom Metazoa; phylum Chordata; class Mammalia; order Eulipotyphla; family Talpidae; genus Galemys; species Galemys pyrenaicus. Next base: position 173,244 of record JAGFMF010011660.1, on the reverse strand, counting down.
TTGAGTCTGATATTAGCTGTGGGTCTTTCATATATGGCCTTGATTATGTTGAGGTACATTCACTCTATCCTTATTTCATTGAGTTTTTTTTTAAATCATAAGTAGATGTTAAATCTTGCCAAAAGTTCTTTCTGCATCTGTTGAAATGATCCTATTATCACTTCATAACAAAACATCTCACCCCATATACTTTTGAAGCTCAGAGACCCCAGGGAAACAAGGAATTAGGCTGAGACATTGTGTCAGGAGTACACAGCCAGGCTCATCAGACAGCCTCGATGTTCCATCTGTCTCCTCACTAATGAGGCTCCAGGGAGGTTCTGCTTCTTTTATCCTTCAGGGTTCTTGATTCAGACGTTGAATTAATCACTAGGGAAGGTCTCTGCAACCTAGTTAAAGTCACTTAATGAATTAAAGTTTTGATTATTTTGAATGTCTCTCAGAGAACCTGGTCCTGAAGGACCTCAAAGCAAGCAAGTTATTGTAATTCTCTGAAGCAAAGTGGAGTCTCTCATCTCTACCTTCTCCCTATTCCACACATGGGGCTCCAGGAGGAGTGAAAATAATGGATGGGAAGTTGGGTGGCTGTATTTCGATTTTTCTTCCTTTGGGTGAGAGTTGAGCAAATCAAATACCTCAGTTCAAGACACATTGTCACCACCATCCCTTGGAAAGTGTCTCTTTGGTTTTATTGTTTTTATTAATTAGCTCCAATTCCCCACGCCCTTCTTCTTCCCCTACACAGGCAGCCACTTCAATATATGTATATGACTGAAAATATATGTATCTCTTTCAATATATGTATATCCTTGAAAAATACATTTTCTTTGTATGCTTTATATACATAAGTAGCATATGCTACACAGCCCATGTGTTTCAGTCTTTGCATTAACATTATAATTTTGTATTATTCATTCTCCTTGCTCTGGGGAACCCAATTCCTGCTTTTCTTTATCTTTCCAACCCTTCTCAACACACAATGAGAGAAATTTTCTTAAATTCTATATTGAATCCTATCACTTTCCTACTTAAGTCATTTCAAGAACTATTATAATTAGAGAAAAGTGAGAAAGTCTACAAGCCCTTAATTGATCTTAATCTTACATGTATTTATAAATGCAAACTGTAACTCTCTTTTGTTCCAAAGCTTCAGTGATATTGTCTCTATTTCAGTTTTTGAATTTGCAAAGATCTTTTATCTCAGGGCTTTTGCTTTTGCTTTCTTTCTGCCTGGAAACTCTCCCATCACTATTGAAATGACTTTGTATTTCACAAACTTTGGGTCTTGGCTTAACTGTGTAAACTGGTCCAACCATTCTGGAGGGACTTCAGCAGTCTCAGCCATCTTGGATCAGGTTCCCTGGAAGCAGAGTGACCCATGGGGGTTAAGAAAGTGGCTTCTTGCAAGAGTACTCTCAGAAGAAAATGGAGGTAAGAGGGATGTGAACTCAGCATGTTAGCTACAGTTTGGTCTTGAGAGAAGCTCTGGAAGCTTCTGGAGGTAAAAATCAACCTCGTCTACCCAGTGTCAGTCAGTCTGTGGCCACTGGCTGCTCTCCCACCTCCCAGGGCTATGAGGGGAAGTGCTTAACTCTGTGCAGTGGTCTTCAACATTAATAGCAGCTCGGTAGCGTAGATAGGTTAACTACCAAGGAAAGGCACCAACAGCACCCGCTAGTAAAATGTAAGATATGAATTGTCCTCCTTTCAGCAATTCATTAACAATATACTCTAGGGAAACTTTGTTTAGGTACCATCCACCCCCACCCCCAAAAGTGGACAAGAACATTCATTTCAGCATTTTTAAATAATGGTAGAAACCTAAAGATAACCCAAATGTCCTTAATAAGATAATAAATTAAAGGATATACCAATTAAATGGTAAAAATAATGAACTTGATTGAAAAAAGCAAGTTTCATAATATATACTAGATGACACCACTGAAATACAAATTTTAACAATGCAAAAAAGTGTTAAGCATTTGTGGCCGCATATTTTTCAAGTAAAATCATAAAAACATGCAAAAGAATGACAAACATAAGTCGAAGGTAATATTAACCTCAGCAGAAGGAGAAACTGGAGTGGAATTAGGAGTCAAAAGTTCTCTTAACTGTAACTTTAATGTTTCATTTAAACACACACATATACCACGGCAATATTTTAAAATTTAATAAAACTGAGTATTAGAGCCACAGTGATTATTTTTATTTTATAAACCAATCAATTTGTTTGTAATAGTTACACTTTAAAAATGACAGGGCCTCCATGGTGGTGCAGCAGGGTGAGCACTACACTGTGAAGCATCTGCTTCACAGCAGCAAGAGTTCAATCCCCAGTCAGGGAAGGGACCCACATGGTGCAGTAGACCTCTCCTGTCTCGCCCACTGCTCCCTTCAGCAGTGTGCTTCAGTCAATCTGTCTGTTCTGCTCACCACTCTGTCTCTGGTGAATCCTATCACCTCCCGCGACTTTGGTCTGTACCTCAGCTCTTGTATGCATAAATAAATAAATCTTTTTAAAAAATGACAGATATATTCATCCAGCTGTACGTATATCAAGAGAGACACTATTTTGTACTTCATAATCCAGTGTGTGTATCCACATTGTAATGAATACCTAATTCACATTGCTTTAAACATGCTGTCATGAACTGCCTTGTTGGTGGGTCTCTCTGATCCTTGATATATTTCTGAGGCAAATGCTCAGGAATGGAATTCTATGTAATAGGAGATAGATGCATGATCAGTAGGCTGATAGACTGAGAGATTCATAGATTCATGCATGGGAGGGTAGGTGTGAGGATGGATGGGTGGATAGATAGAAAGACAGAGAGATGGACAGACAGACAGATAGATAGATAGGATGAATACTTAATACTTGGGTGGATAGATGGATGGATGGGCAAATATATATGAATACAATTAAATACATGCATATGGCATATATATACACACTATAGGTATTATATATAGGAGTTCCCTGAATAATATTGTTTTATTCACTGTTAATTGCATAAAGTGGATGAAGGAGAAACCAATCTCAGGCCAACAATGAAGGGGCGACCTTATTTGAAGATTTGCTTTCATTATATGTCTTTTTTATTCCAAGAACCTATTGATGATATTAAGTGATGGCTTACTATACACAGTATATATCCTGTATATATCTTTACATACTCTAAAATATTCTAAGTGCCATAAAGTAATGAGAGATTGTTCTCCTGGTTGCCTCTACTAGTTTACACTCCCATTACAGCGCATAATATCTCCATATCTCCCACGGCCTCAGGCTTTTTACTTTGACTCCAGTCTGAAATTCTGATCCATTTAAAGATAAGTTCTCTAATTCTCTGATTACACATGAAGCTGAACGTCCATCTCTTGACTTCTTTTTAACAATATGGATTTCCTGATAGAAATTCCAGCTCATATACTTTACCTATCTTTGTACTGGATTTTCTCATGTCTTTCTTGGGTGTAAATTGCATACAAATGCTAGATAAAATTCCATTCTTGGATTAAAGATACATCTTGTCTGTTTTGTTTTATTGTTACGGAAGTATCACTGGGTTATAACATTGTACACGTTTCAGGTGTACTGCAGTACAAGTCAGCATCTGCGTATACATATTATGATCCCACCTATGGTCTAGTTTCCTTCCAGTACCATACAATGGACTCCTTTTACATGAATTATGTGAATTATGTGACTTATCCACCAATCTATCCCATCACCCTTCCCATCTAGAAACCAATGTTTTGCCCTTCTAATCTATATAATTTGCTGGTTTTAAAATAAAGTCTCTACAAATTTTTGTGTACAGGTTTTGAAATATAGATATTCATCTCTGGGAAATATCTAGGAGTGCAATACCTGGGTTGTACAGTAGCCGCCTGTTTGGTGTTATAAGAAACTGTTAAACTGCTTCTCAGAGTGCTTGGATTTTATGTTCCCGCCAGCAGTGGGTGAGGGAGCCAGTTTCTCAACATGGTCACTAGTATAGTGTTGCCACTACTTTTTATCTATCTATTCTCATAAGTAGGTAGTGATATCTCATTGTGGTTTAGTTTGACTTTCCCTAATAGCTTGAGATATTAAACATCTATTTTGTGCGCTTATTATCTGTATAGCTTCTTCAGTGAAATGTCTTATCTGTATGTTTTTCCCATTTTTTAGTTCGAACATTTTTTTCAAGTGTGAACAATTTAGAGTTCTTTATGTATTTTAAATACTAGTCCCTTGCTTTTTAACCATTTTGGGTGAAAGGTAGAAAGCATTCTCCCTTTAAGGAATCTAATAAAACAGAAGCTGTAACTACCTATTGACAGTTTGCTCCTCTGGAGTAAACCTATAGGAGAACTGGGAGTCACTTTTATAAATAGGATAACTGATACTGATTAACATGAAGACTTATGGTTGCTACTACACAATGGGGGAAGAAAATAATATGCCTGAAGTCTAGAGCATATATTTGGATAAATAGTACTTCTATGAACAGTAATAAGTATTAATGAGAAACTTCAGTCACCACAACACGAACAGAATAGAGTAAGAACTCAAACTCTGATTCAGAAAAAGGCCTCAGGTGTTTTATCAGACATCAACACAAAACTGCCAAAAGTGTCACCAAATTGAGGGGAATTTAAACTGAGTAGTGGAGGGTGGAACTGATGGAAACAGGTGAACTCGTGAACACTCACTGATCACACTCTATATCCATAAGGCTGGTGGACTACAAGTTAAGGAGAAATAAATTTTCCCTTCAAAGAAGTTGGGCGTTTGTGTGACCCCAACGGGAGTGAGTGATGGCAACTGTGTGATTCTTGTGACTGTTCTTCTGTGGGTTCATCTTGTCCCTGTTTCTGCTCCAGAGGAGTATCTAGAGGGAATGAAAATAGGAAATGATCTTTGACACCTTGACTACCTGTTACGAAATGGGGTAACAACATCCCAAGGAAATTTAGTCCACATGTCAAATTAAACTGATACTGAAAATACACCTAGAATAGATATACAGTTGATCCTTGAAGAATATGGGTTTGAACTTCACATGTTTTTTTTTTTTGTAACAGATGAATAAGCCCACAGAATCAGTAATAAAATCCATTAATGCAAATTCATTCTCTCTTCCCTACAATTTTCTAAGTGATATTTTACTTTCTCTCACTATTTTATAATAGAATACAGTATAGAATACAAAATATCTGCCCACCAAAGGCTTATATTATCAGTAAGTCTTTTAGTCAACACTAGGCTTTTAGTTAATTTTAGGGGAAGTCAAAATCTGTATATAGATCTTTGACTATGCAAGGTCAGTGCACCTAACCTCAGTATGTCTAAATAAACCACAGGAATCATAGGATCTAACTTTTATTGTAAAATATATAGAATGTAATATAACCTGATTCATGGAGTCAAGAAGATATTGAGAATATAAGGCATAAAATCAAAGGGGAAAATAGTTATGACAATTGAAGTAAATATTCAGTAGATGGTTATAGCAGGAAAGGGAAAATGAGTTAGTGAGCAAGTTATCAATAGTGTAACTCTCTCAAAGACAGCGAACAGTTGATAAATGAAATATAGAAAATGGGGGAGGGGTAGGAAGGGATACAGAGAATACAAGTAAGTGCAAATAAGTGCAAAATCCAGAATATGAGATTCCCAGGGGACACAGAAAAGGGGAAGGAAATGGTTTATGAAGAAATGGTGATTAATTTTCCAAATATGTAACAGGAATTGTGAAGAATCATGAATGTGACAATTGAGAAAGAACAATCATTATTTTTTTCTCTTTGCTTAAGTTTTTCTTGAGACTTGACAGCCACCATTTTCAACAGAAAAACCTTGAGAGACACAAAGTATTTTACTTCACTGTGTAACTCAGCATTCACATTCAGCCATGACTTAAGCAGCTAAGGAAGAAGTGGATATAAGGGTTATCATGATATTTAAATTTATTTCCATTCTTAAAACAATGGTTCATAAAATATTTACTAAAAATAACATAGCTCTTTCCTGCATTGTCGAGAGTTTTGACTTAATAGTGGCAGAGATTTAAGCTCATAACCTTGAGCAATATGTGTTTGTATAATTTCCATTTTATAGAAATATATATTCTTGTTCACATGACTGTATAAACTCCTTGCCAGCCATATTGACCTTATTGCTAATATTTTGATCATCATCTCTTTTCCAAGCTCACCGATGAGTTTGAAAACCTAGTAAAAAAGACTGCACCGATTTTTAAATTATGAACATTGTGAAATATTCCATCTTTATTTTATAAATAAAGTAATGAGTAAATAAGTACCTCTTAACAGATAAACTTCATGATTATGTTAATTCTTGTTTTTCCTCAATAATATTCAACTCATGATGAGAATTCAGGGGTAGGAGGGTTGTGGCAAAAGATATGAGGGATGCAAAAATGACACTTGAGGTAGAAATTTCTCTGAATTCTGTTGAGGGCATAGAGGGCATCTGTGGTTTATCTTCAGAGGTTACTAGCCTTTCAAGAAGGAGACTTTGCCCCTGAGAAGTTTCCCCAGGGCTACTTTCATGTCCTTGTTCCGCAGGCTGTAGATGAAGGGGTTTAGCAGGGGAGTCACCACCGTGTACATCACAGCAGCTGCTGTATCCTCTTTGACTGAGTTGGAGGAGGATGAGGGGCACAGATAAGCCCTGATGACCGTTCCAAAGAACAGGGCAACAACAGCAAGATGGGACCCACAGGTAGAGAAGGCCTTGCGCCTCCCCTGGGCAGAGGGGACTCTGAGAATGGATGTAACAATGCGGGTATATGATATCAGGATAAGTACAAAAGGAACTAAAATGACTGCTCCCCCCAAGAAGAAGAGTACAAGCTCATTGACCCGAGTGTCAGAGCAAGACGCCTTCATCAGGGGCTCCAGATCACAGAAGAAGTCAGGAATGATTTTCTTGGAGCAGAAGGAAAGTCGGAACATAAGGAAGGTGTGGATCATGGCAACGATATTCGTAAAAGTCCAGCAGACAGTGATCAGGAGGGTGCAGCGACGGGGACTCATGATCATCCTGTAGTGCAGAGGGTGGCAGATGGCCACGTAGCGGTCATAGGCCATTGTGGCCAAGAGAAAGATGTCCATGTCCCCAAAAGTCAGGAAGAAGTAGAGCTGGCTCAGGCATCCTGCATAGGAAATAGATTTGCTCTGGGTCTGGAGGTTTGCAAGTGCCTTGGGCACAGTGGTGGAGACGAAAAGGATGTCAGCACAGGACAGGCTGGCAAGGAAGAAGTACATGGGTGTGTGGAGATGGGTGTCGGTCGCAATGGCCAGGATGATGAGCAGGTTGCCGGCCACAGTGACCAGGTACATCCACAGGAACACTAGGAAGAGGATGCGCTGTTGTTCTGGCCGCTCTGACAGTCCCCAGAGGAGGAACTCAAAGCCGCTGGTCTGGTTCCCTTCTGCCATAATCCCAGAAGTCAGAACATGGGTCCTTGATTGAGACCCACTAAAATTCTCCAAATAAATGTCACTCTAAATGATGGAAGAATATGCCCTTTCTGAACTCTGGAGAAGAAAGACCAGATGCAGATGTATTGATCACATCCTATAACAATTGAATATCTTCGATATCTACTAACTTCAATGCGCTAAGATAATAGAAAATAGTAGAGAGAATTCAAATAGAGTCCTTGTCTCATTTTTTACACTATTTTTTGTACTAAATAATGTACCTGTGTTTTCTTTAGGAAAGTGTGCATCATTCATTCATTCATTCCATAGATATCAAGTATCAGCTCTGAACTTGGTACAGTGTTAGGTAAATAAGATAACAGTAACCTTACCCTCAGACAAATTTAAATCCAAAGGGACAGAACAAACTGAGTAGTCTAAATAGTCTAAAATTTTGATTTTAGATTTTGATTCAGTGTTCTCAACCGACACATTTGCCTTTAGATCATACTCACAGAACAGGGTTACCTGTTTTCAATCTATCATGACGAACAGTCAGTATTTTAAATATACAATTTCATATTATCCATTCTGTCAGGAACCAATATAACAGTCCACACTTATTTAGTAAAGATTTATAAGGACACATCTTCAGTTTTTTGCAATGACATAGGAGAAATCTTAATTTGTAGTCTTTAAAATCTCAAAAACTGATAGGACACACACACACACCTCTGATGCAAACATGCATGATATTATGCCTGCAGAATTTTTGTGTTTTTTCTGTTAGCAATTGAACAAAACATTTTTAATAACCTACATATTATCTTATATGTTTGCTGTCTGTTTTGTAGTTGCAATAGTGACTTGCATACAGAAAGACTTAAGGAAATACCAGAAAGAATGCAACTGAAAATTCGGGCTTTTCAATGGAAGAGACTTGCTAAAAAAGCTTCTGTTAGAGAAAAATTCCAGAACATTATGCTTCCACAGTATTAGAAATGTAATAAAGTAATTAATTTTTTGAAAGGTATTACAATGGAAAAAAAACAAGAAACTCAGAGAAGAAATGACTATAATTGGAAAAGATGTGAAATAGAAACTTAAAAGACTGTACATATAATGAGGAAAAATAATTTTAACCATATAAATTCTTGCAAGTATTTGTATGACCAAAACAAAGGTATTGAAAGGAACATAAAGATAGAACAAAAAATCAAACGGAAGGCCTCCCTGGTGGCACAGGAGGCTGAGTTGCAAGAGCTTGATATGAAACTGTCAGCAGACACTGCAGCATGAAATTGATGCCTGGCCAGGGAGCTGACCCACATGGCACAGCAGACCTCTCCTGCCTCGCCCGCTGCTCCCCTCTGCAGTGTGTTTCAGTCAGTCTGCCTGTTCTGCTCTCCACTCTGTCTCTGGTGATCCCCTTAGACAACCCTCTGCACCTCTGGCCTACACCCCAGCTCTAGTATGCATAAATAAATATAAATAAACCTTTAAAAACCAAAAGGAAGCTTTTAATAATAGAGTTGCAGAGAAAGAAATAGGTATAAGAATAGCAAAGAATTTTCAGTATAATCAGATTCTCCAGAAAAGACAATAAAATTGAAATATAAGTATTATGAGGTTTACTATTTAAGGGAGCACCCAAGAAGTATAAGAAGACCCTCGCTTAGCTATTGAAAAAGCAAATTGTATGCCTGAGAAAATCATACAAAACAGCTAATCACATAATTGTGAGATGCTCTGTGAGAGTCCACCTAAAAATTTAATATGCATATAATCATGGGGTCACACAACTGAGAGCAGATTTGCATTCAGTGCTACTGCAGAGGGGCCTGGGAATCTGCATCTATGACCAGTTACAGGTGATCCTGATATTAACTTGATGTTGAGAAAGATATGATTGGGGAAATCTCGTTAATCAGTCACTGTTGTGAAAATACGAATCGACAGAGAGGAATAAACTATGGATATGACAAGGTTGATATAACAGCATAAAAATGTAGTTTTGCAAAATCTAAGAGGGTGCAGTTATTACTAACATGGACGCTCCAGAAAAAAAATCTGTTTTGAAAAACATACTTAAATAGTTCCAAAAATTCAGATAAATGAGACAGAGATAAAAAGAAATAGAAAATGAATGGTAATGGTGAACCTAGTTTCACCCAAGGGGAAAATAAGCAAACTATGTATGAGTCTGATACAGTTGTACAAAAAGGAAGTGCTGCATTTAAAAACTTACGGTACTGCAATGAATTCTGCATGTAATGTTTGAAGGAAAAAAGATTACCAGACCCTGGTATGTCTAATTTTTGAATAATTATTTATTGAACAATTATAAATAATAACATATAGTGAGTCTTACTCTTCTGAACAACCTCCAAGTTCAAGTGTAATCTCTTACTTAAACTTCATTTTACAGTAAAGCAGAAATCTTAACTTATAGACAAAGACATTGAAGGAAAAACAAATTAAGTATATTTATCTTGCCTCCTTCACAAGTTTCAAGTGGTAGAACCAAGAATCAAGCTCAACTCTCTCAATATTTAAAACCTATGATCTTACACTGGACATGTAATCTCTTTCTCATGACAGGTAATTCTTTCTCATTTCTGATTAGGTTCAAGCATTTTCTCCCTCGGAATAGTTTTGCCATAAGGAAAGCGAAGATGCCATTTCAAGCACTAAAGAATGACATTCATAACTCCACAAGGTTACCATGAATAACTAGTGTCAGAACAAAATAATCATTTGAGGAAATGATTACATTTAAATAAAGAAATCTGGAAAAAATAAATAAACCAACAAAAATATGTGTAATAGATCTTCTCCATCCTGGTAAAAATGAGATAGGCTGAGAAAAAAATTCACTGCAGCAACAACAACAAAAAAATCACTATGAATTAGTTAGGAATCAGGGCAAAATGTAAGACATAGAGAAAACCATAAAATGTACTAAAGTGACAGACAGTAATCATGGAGGGACAGAAAGGATAAGAGGGGAGGAGGGTGAACGGTGCTTTAACCAGAAAGAGCCTAGACCCCAGTGACTGGACAGAGACACCAAGATGCACAGATTTCTGGGCGTAGTGTTCTGTCACCTGGTCGGGGAAGGACCGAGAACACCATGTTGGATGCTTGACCCTGCCAGAGAGAGAGTCCAGTTCAGGGCAAGATCGTCTGTCTGACTGATGGGCATTTCCTAAAAATAGTTTCAGTAGAGCTTCCAGCTGAGGATAAAATGACAGAGTGAGATAAATGTGAAAAGAAAGGAATTTATTTTAGTGAGTAGTTCTAGATGTAGAATGCTCCCCTACAGGGCTAACTGCTACTAATCTGATGCTAACTGTGGGAGCTGACACCAAAGGGGCTGGGGGAGTCTGCACGAGGCCACACACTGCCATCAGCAGGGCCTGGATGGCTCTTTACTCTTGTGACTTCTAGTCCTGGGCACTGATGTGCTGTGCTTGCAGGAGAGGAAGACCACACACAGCTTCCTAGTGGACAACTGCAGTCTGTTCTAAAGCTGTTCTCTCCAATGTGGACCTTAAAGATGCCATCTTTGTCTCCCAAGTACCTTCATTAGGCCCTGCTCACACTGCTGTCTCCCTGTGCTTGCCCTCTCCCCAGCATCATCAGTCTGATGCTTGCCTGCTGTTGGCATCACTGTCACGCCATCAGCCAGTTGAGTAGAGTCTGCCCTTAACCCCACACACCCTTGTCCTCATGTCTGGACATTCCTGTGGCCTTTCCTGCAGCCTGGAGCACCTGCACCACCACCTCCCACCCTTGTCTTCCATTAAGTCCTTTCATTCCTGAGACCTTAAAATAAACATCCCTACAAGGACTTCTCTGTCTCTCTGCACTTATGACTATCCCCACCTTAACTATCATTGTCCCTCTAATACCATGTCCCTCTAATACCATGAATTATGGTCAGTGGTCTTGGAGGGAACAGATTCATGAGGTGGGAGGACTCCTGGCGGCTCAGAGTTCCAGGCAAGGCCGTGCAGAATTGCGTAGGGGAGAAGACACGGAAGGGGCTGCTCTTCGTGCTGTCAGCAACAGTCCCTGCCAGTGGCAGAAAGGAGCCCAGAGAGGGCAGGAGGGAGGGCAGCACTTGAGCCAGACAGAGGAGAGCCTGGGCCCCAGGGACGGCCTCAGACTCGCCTCATCCTTCCTGCCAAACAGGGCAAGTGGCAAGATCTGGCTTCACTTTATCTAATGCTTAGTTCTTTTCTTCCTGACTCTAATACTTCAAGGAATGAAAGCATGCCTTATTTACCTTCATATTCCTACTGAACTGAGCACACGATTTTTTGGTATAGCACATGGGGACTGTATGGCTGTGTTTCACTCCAAATGTGAAGCTTACCTCCTTGCCTGTGTCCATCCTAGTCACCATCCCGAATTACCACTGGCTCTTCTTCAGTCCTCTGCATCATAGTGTGTGCCTAAGCACCTGAGCCTGACCCTTTGTCAGCAGGGACCATATAACAGGCTCGTGTGTAGGCTCCTGTTCTCTGCCACAGCAAGCTTTTGTTCCCCAACTGCAACAGAGTGCAGACAGGGTGTTTCTCTGCATTAACAGCAATAATCACCCTCATGTACTCAGTCCTGTGCTATAAGGGAACTTGTGCTGATTATCTATTTCCCAGGTAGCCACAGAATGAGCGTTCTCTGGGGTCCCGAGGGAGAGTGGAGCTCAGTAATTGTCCCATGACCTGTACGATCTCTCAGGAGCAGAGTCTGGTAAGGCGGAAAGATGTGCCTCAGCATTAGTGGGATTTGGGATTTCCTCTAACATAGTTATTAACTGCTTGTCTGAATTCGATCAGAGAGCCGCACCCATCCATCCAAAAATAGCCACTAATATCTGAAATGACACTTTAAATTAAATCACAAAAGACCTCTTAGGAGTAGTACTTTGGATGTGGATTTAATTACATACTGTTGAAACAGTAGAACATGTTTGAATCCAAGCTCTTTCTCACTGCAAACTGCATTTTTTCCATATGTTTTATGCAGGTTACTATAAGCATGAGGTGTAGGTAGGGGTGTGGAGAAAGGGAAGATCGTGGGACACAGTGGTATCTGGGCTACAATTAGAAGACTTAGAGGTCTAAAAGAAATAGTAATATTATATGTATATAATAGTACATATATAAGAGTAATAGTAAAAGAAATAGCCGCTATTTCACATGTGTGAATACTCTTTCCACTCATCATCTCCTAACAATGGACACAGAGCAACAGACAGTATCTTATGTTCATTCCAGAGATGAGCAAACAGAGATGGGTAAGGCTGCACATTCATTTTTCTCATTTACTTTATGGATCATCAGTCACTTCAGTTAAAAACTTGGCTATGTTATTTTTGTCTTACGCCCATGGCTCTAAAATCATTTTCTCAGACCCATTTTCCTTGCTTTTTGAGTACTTTGTTCAAGCGTGTTTGCAAGGTATGTTTTTGTCTAAGTCTTATAAAATTGAGAACAATTCTATCCAACCTTCAAATTTAAGTGACTATCTGACTAACCACTACTTTTTATATCTGAAAACATTTTCTTTACAAATTAATAAATTTTATTTGTCTTCTTACATTTAATATGCTTTTTCAGAAAGCTGATTTCAATCCTATAATTGCTCTTTTATATGTGGTCCTCCTCTTCGAAACATTCAACATGTTTCCTCTTTGTGTGTTCCCAAATTCTACTACATTGTGCTGTAATTTTTTTTCTTATGACTTTTGTTTGGTGGGTTCTTTCATTGAAGTTGTTTCAATACATTTCTGGAAAATCAATCGTGATTACTTCTTGCAATATTTCTTTCCCTGGCTTTCATTGTCTTGTGGGAGTCTCATTTTTGAGATATGGAAATTTTATTCCTTCTATCTTTCTTATTGTTTTCCCTTTATTTTCTGTATTTCATTCCTCATTTTTTGCTTCCTTTTATAGAGTTATAATATCTGACATTCTGGCTTACCTATCTTTACCTATATGTATCCTTTTATTTATCTCATCTATGAATTATATACTTCAATGCCACTTTTCAATTACTAATATTTCTACTTTTGATGTCATATTCTTAATAACTTCCTTAGAATGTATTCATCAGGCTTACTTTACATTCTAACTACTTGTCATCATTTAGACCCAGGTGGCTTAGTTGTTCATTTACTTTACTCTGTACTCTCAGATGTCAGGTGAATTAGACTTAGGAACTCATGTTCTCCAGGGATATTGTTACCCTGTTTGGGACTAGATAGACAGAGAGGTCCATGGTCAGATCCTTGCTGCTATGTCTCTAGATACACTGCATGGAACAGGGGAGAGGGACAGATGAACCCCAACGAAGAATATTTCAATAACCACAGAGTTATCATCAGCCACTCCCATTGCTATCACTCCACCAGAAAGATTTTGTGACTACCAGGAAGAAGAAATCTGGCTAGATCGTATTCCAACAGTCTTAAGGGCTTGGAGAGTGACCGAGTTGCCCATGGTTCACCAGTTTTCATCAGCTCCACCTAGCAGAATTTTAACTGCCATCCTGATGCCCATGTAGCAGAGATGGCAGGTTTCCCTCAATACAAGCATTTTACTTCTTCTATACACATGTATTATTAGCTGGGAATATGAGCATCAAATAGCATGAATACATATCCTAAATTCAGTTCTAACCAGTTGAAGCACATGACCAAGTTGTAGTCAGTGGGGTATAGATGAAAGAGGCAACTTCTCCCAGATTTTGGGCTCAGTGGGAAATGTTGTATCCGCCAGTTAATCTCCCTCCCTTTTATTACTGGTTGAAATGAAGATCTAGAAGTTTGACAGACATCTTGAGATGTGGCATGAAATGCCCACTGATGTCAGCAGTAAGCCAAGAGTTACATAAATGTTCAGTGTTTGAAAGCTACACAATTTAGGAGGTTATTTATTATAATACCAAAACAGTCATTTCCCTCAAATTCTGAGATTAGTGCAAAAATAATAATTTTACTTTGTACAATACTAGATTTCTGCCTTAGATGAGGCTCTCAACTCCTGGGCACCACAGCAGAGCTCTTTTTTCATGATGCTCTCAATGACATGGTCATGGCCTCAACTCTAGGCATGATTCAGTACTCTCTCGCAGTGTTGTCACACAGTTGTAAATATTACTACAGAAATAAAATTCATAAACTCTAATTATCTTTGATTCAGCCTTGGTGGAGGATATAAATTTCAGCAGGAGACACAAGATTCCTTTGCTGTAACTGTGACCATCAATATTCATAGTTACACATTGTTTACACAAATAAGGAAGAAGGCTAAAGAATAGCTCTATACTAATTACATAATATTTGACTTACAATTATTTATCTTCTCATCATTATTTGTTCATAAGTCAATTCAATGAAACTAGCAAAGATAAATCCTATGTTGTTGAGAGCTTTTTTTTATGGTTCCAAAGATTTCTGACTTGTAACCTCGATGTAACACATTTACATAGCTCCCATTTTTTGAGTGAAAAATATACTTCTTTACTCAACTTATAAATTTCTTGCCATTCAATATTGACCTTACATGCAATATTTTGTCATTAACTCATTTTCAATGACTATACTGATTGAGCTTTGAAAAACTGGGATAAAAGACTCACAGTATAGACTCTGAAATATGAACACTGCAATTGTCACTCCTCTTTAATTTAAATGAAATGAGTGATTAAGTACAAAAATCAATAGATTAATTTTAAGGCCTTATGCAAAATTTTATTTTCCTAAGCAATTTTGACCTTATAGTAGAGATTCAGAAAGTGAAGTGTACATATGACATTTAAAAATGTTACACTTGAGGTAGAAATTTCCCTGAAATTCTTTCAAAAACCAGAGAACACAACTGCAGTTTCTGTGCACAAGTTACTGACCCCTCAAGAAGGAGACTTTGCCTCTGAAAAGTCTCCCCAGAGCTCCCTTCATGTCCTTGTTCCGCAGGCTGTAGATGAAGGGGTTTAGCAGGGGAGTCACCACCGTGTACATCACAGCAGCCGCTGTATCCTCTTCAACTGAGTTGGAGGAAGAGGATGAGGGGAACAGATAAGCCCTGAATACCGTCCCAAAGAACAGTGCAACAACAGCAAGATGGGACCCACAGGTAGAGAAGGCCTTGCGCCTCCCCTGGGCAGAAGGGAAGCTGAGTATTGTTGAAACAATGCGGACATAAGAGATCAGGATGAGTATAAAGGGGACTACAAGGACTGTTCCTCCCAAATAGAAGAGCAAAAGCTCATTGACATGAGTGTCAGAGCAAGATACTTTCATCAGTGGTACCAGATCACAGAAGAAGTCAGGAATGATTTTATCAGAGCAGAAGGAAAGTCGAAGCATGAGAAAGGTATGAGGCATGGCAAGAATATTTGTCAGGGTCCAGCAGGCAGTGATCAGGAGGGTGCAGCGGCGGGGGCTCATGATCATCCTGTAGTGCAGAGGGTGGCAGATGGCCACGTAGCGGTCATAGGCCATTGTGGCCAAGAGAAAGCTGTCCATGTCCCCAAAAGTCAGGAAGAAGTAGAGCTGGCTCAGGCATCCTGCATAGGATATGGACCTGCTCTGGGTCTGGAGGTTCACGAGTGCCTTGGGCACAGTGGTAGAGACAAAAAAGATGTCGGCACAGGACAGGCTGGCAAGGAAGAAGTACATGGGAGTGTGGAGACGGGCGTCAGTGGCAATGGCCAGGATGATGAGCAGGTTGCCAGTCACAGTGACTAGGTACATGCATAGAAACAGCAGGAAGAGGGCCCCTTGTTGCTCTGGCAGCTCTGACAGTCCCCAGAGGAGGAACTCAAAGCCGCTGGTCTGGTTCCCTTCTGCCATGACTTCAAAGGCACAGAAAGAACCTTGATGGAGACTCATTAAAATATGCTAAACATGTTTCTCTAGATGATTAATAATGTGCCATTATTTGTATACTGAAATGAAAAAGAATAACTTTAGTGTATTTTTATAGACCACAACTGTTGAACTATGTGCAATATGTTTTATTGAAGCTACCTACTATAATGTACTAGGAAGAATGGGATCACAATTTCAGAGATTTTCAATATATTTCTTGTTCCATTTTCTACATTCTTTTCTTTCCCATTTTTCTTTAGTTCTATTTTCTTTCTCTTCAGTTGGACTGCCCATGAGTCATGAAGTTTCAATTCATTCATTACACATATAATGTACTAACTCTTGATAGTATAGTGTTTTTTGTGATCCAGGAAAGTCAGACAATGATATTCCCTATCCTGGATATTTTCAGTGTAATAGGACAGGCATAACTATTTACATTAAAATCCTATCAATTTTTGCTTCAGAGTTCTCCACCCATTCAGCTCTTTGCAAATTACTCTAAGACTTCAGACTGAACTCTATTCCCTGAAAAACAATAGTCTGAAGATAGAGTTTCATCTTACTAATTCTGTTGAAAACCAATATAACAATCAATTAGCTAGTTAGAAAAATATATGTAAAGACAACTCTTCAAGTTACCTGTTACAATAAAGAAGAAAACATAATCCCTATTCTTCAAAAATCGATTGGATGCACAAACACATATAAGTGAAATCATTTTAAGGTACCTAAAATTATAGATATAGGAAAAGCAAAATGACAAAAAGGCAAAATAACAGAATGATAGAAAATATAACCCAAACATACTACGCATACAAGAAAAGTAGCTTAGATCTAAAGACAGACAACGTATAAGGCTGTAACAAGGTATTTCTAGCAAATAACACAATGTATAAAGCACAGACTGCTCTTCTCTTATCTGCTAAGTTGAACTCTCAGTCAGAAAAGGTACTTAGAAACAAAAGGAGAGCTTTCTTGATTTTATGTATAGTGGTTAAATGGGTACTGTCCACTGATTCTATGTTCAGAAAGTCCAGAACATTGTAAGTCTGCAGCTGGGCAAAATGACAAACTACAACCTTTCATTGAAATAGAGGAAGAGATTAAAAGACATTCTCATTTACCACCCTCGCCTGAGAACACTTAAGGCTATGGATCAATCCCAAAGGAAGACATTGCTCAGTGCAAACACAGACTTCCTTCTGCTAGAGCACCCAACTTTCTGAGTCTCCCCTCAGGAGTTAGAATATGAAATTCACACCCATCCTGAGATTTATACTGGGATTTTCAGTTTGTGAAGAGACATACTTCTCTCATCGGTCTCTGCTCTCAACCCCTTTCACTCTCCTTGTCTGGGAAGCTCTCCTGGACACACCGGTCTGCAGGAATCTTCCTTGTCTGTTCTCCTCAACCACCTCTTTTCTGTGTCCCTCATTTGAAGACTCCTATAAGCCACCTGGGGAACTCTCTTGTCATCTGGTGAAAAAGACTTGAGACTTAACATCATTCTTCCTCCCAAACTGTGTCCATTTCACTATATTTTCTTTATCAAATGCTTATGTCTTTTCTTCCCTACTTGATTTTACTCTTATGAAATGGAAAACATACCTCATTTCCCTTCATATCCTGACTGCATTAGGACATGATTGGTCTGTGTTTGCTGTGTCTGTCTTGGGCTCGTGTCTCATCCCAGCTGTGGGACTTACCTTCCCATTGGTGTCCATCTCCACTACCATCACCAATTATCTTTTTCCTATTCTTCAATTCTCTGTATCATTGGGCATTAACATAATGGCCTGTCTGAGTACTCACGGATTGTCCTGCTTCTGAGGGCAGGGGACAGAATAACAGGCTCATGCACAGATTATCTGCCGCTACTGCAGTGTATTTTCCTAACTGCAGCAGGATGGGATACAGGAGATTTCCCTTCACTAATCTCAGGAATAACCCCAGGGTTTTCAGCCCTAGGCTATAAGGGAACTTGTACTATTTATTTCCCAGGTAGCCTTAGTACATACAAGACTCTCAAGGATCCTGTGGGAGATGAAAGCTCAGTAATTATCCCATGCCCTATATATTCTCTCAGGAGCAGGTTTAGAAGGGGGAAAGATGTGCTCCAGTAGTACTGGGATTTCCTCTAAGAAAAGTTATAACTGGCTGTGTCATAAGCTGAACTAAATTTTAAAAATATTTCCTATGACTACTGGTAATCTGAAATGACATCCTTAAATTAAGCCATGAAGGGTCTTTACAAAAATTAGAGTGGGGCTATATGGTGGCATAAAGGGTTAAGCACCACACCATGAGCTATCTGTAGCATGAATTTGATCTCCGGCAGGGAGGTGACCCACATGGTGCTCCCCTCAGTAGTGTATTTCAGTATATCTGCCTGTTCTACTCCCCACTCTGTCTTTGGTGAATCCTCTCACCCACTCTCAAACCTCTGGCCTGTACCGCAGTTCTTGTATGCATAAATAAATAAATCTTTTAAAAATAAGTAAAAAACAAAAATTAGAGTTTATATAAGGAGAAATCCTTCCTTGAGATAGTAGAAAATGTAGGAACCAAGGCCATTATCAATTTATTTATTTATTTTTTATTAATATGAAATATTTTAAAATTTACATATACTTCATTATCAATTTAGTGTATATTTTTTCTCCTATGCTTTATGAAGGTCATTATAAGTATGGAGGTGGAGGGGAGAGGGAACCAGGGGCCCTGGGTTCCAGAAAACATCAGACTCTGAACAAGCTTGCTGCTCTACCTTAGATCCTGGATACAGTGGCTCCTGGGTCACCAACAGCTGCCCTCTCCAGAGGGAGTGTCCACCATTGGTCCTTGAAGTGTAACTGCTGCTGTCATGTGATCAGAGCTGAGATCCAATGCAAAGTCATTTCACCAGCATGTCTGCAGACAGTGCTCTCTGTGCTCGTCCTCTAGGAAAAGTCATAGAAAATATACAAAGTGTTAGAACTGCTATAAATCATTACATACCTCATATAATGATAAAAATGATGAGATCATATATACCAACTTTGGCAAATCTCACAAATATGATTTTTCAAAAGCTAGTTTCAGAATATATACTGCATACCATTGAAATAAAAATGACAGATTTTTAAAAAATGATAAGCGTATATATAGGTGAAAAGTTCTAAAAATGTACATAAGAATGACAAACACAATGGAACCACGAAGGACTCCAAATAGTCAAAGCAAACCTGAGAAAAGAGAAGAGGCATTATTCACTGTCTTTAAATTTGCTACAAAGTGATAGTGATCAAAACAGTATGGTACTGGAATAAAAACCAACACACAGATCAATGGAATAGAATTGTTATCACAGACATAAATGCACGCACTTGTGGATAATTAATTTACTTCAAAGGAGCAGAGTTACAATGAAGAAAAGAAAGGCCCTTCAACAAATGGTAAAGGGAAAACTGGACAATTGCATGCAGAAGAATGAAATTAGATCAGCACCTAATACCACACAGAAAAAAATCAAATCAAAGTGGTTTAAAGACTTGAATTTAAGACCTGATTCATAAAGCAGATAGGAGATAGTAAGGTGATACGATCCTAGACATTGACTTTAAAGAGGTTTGGGACTTCTAGCAAGGACAACAAAAGCAAAAATAAACAAATGAACAAAGTTTCTGCAAAGTAAAAGTAACTATTATTAAAAAGAAAAGATATCCCAGTGAATGCTAGAAGATATTTTAACATCAGATAACTAACAACTGGTTGATATCCAAAATATTAATACATAAAGTCTTCCTACCAACAAGAACAACAAAGAAAACTCAATGGGCAGAAAGTTTGAACAGAGGATTCTCTGAAGAAGACATACAGATGCCCACAAGTCACATTTTAAAATGCCCAATACTACTTCTTATGAAGAAAATGCAAATCAAAATCACAATGAAATATCACCTCATACCTGCAAGAATGGCCTATATCAAAAGAATAGAAAAACAGAATGGGAAGGCATGAAGAATAAGGAGCCCTCATGCATTGGTAGGAATGTTAATTGGTATATTGTTGTGGGGAATACCTGTGGTGTAGGTCAGAGGAGCAGGAGTGAAAGAATTCACCCGAAACAGAATGGAGAAAGAAAAGGCATATTTATTAAAATACACTGCTAAGAGGAGCAGCGGGAGAAGTTTGCTGCAAAGACAGGGAGGAGCCTGAGGTCCTATTTGTACTCCAGGTATCACTGATTGGATCAGGTGACTGGCCTTGCATGGGCCCTGACTCACTATCTGGATTATCAGCATAAGCACTCAGTTCCCAGGGCAGTCCCATCCTCTCCCTTTGTCCATTCAGGTCTCCCAAACTTCTTGCTGGACCTTACTTTTTAAATTTAGTGATGATACCAAGCCACTATAGCCCTATGGAAAACAGGAAGAATCCCTAAGAGTTAAAAATAGATTCAACAATTTTACTTCTCAGTATTTACCCAAGAAACATGAAGACACTAGTTAAAAACATATGCATGCCTATGTTCACTGCAGCACTATTTGCAACATTCAAGGAATGCAGATAGCCTAAATGATCATCACCACATGACTTGATGAAGACATATGAAGAATATACACGATGCGTGTTCTATACACAATGGAATAGTATTCAGCTATTTTAAAAAGCCAGTGAAATATTACCATTTGTGACAACATAGATGGAACCTACCTAATGTGATTATACAAAGCAAATTAAATCAGAGAGAGAGAATACCAAATGATTTCACTAGCATGTGGAATATAAAGAAACAAAATATAACAAAATGGCTCAGCCTCCCAACAAAATGGTGTTTTGCAGAGGGGAATGGAAGGAAGGTGGGAGAAATGGGTAGAGGAGATAGTGGTGAATGGTACTAGAACTTTTGTGGTAGAAGTACTGGCATCTACCTACCTACCTACCTACCTACCTACCTACCTACCTACCTACCTACCTATCTACCTACCTACCTACCTACCTATCTATCTATCTATCTATCTATCTATCTATCTATCTATCTATCTATCTATCTATCTATCTACCTACCTACCTACCTATCTACATATACACACATTTATTGAGGTGTTTTGTTGAGGCTATTTAAGTTATGCCACTAAAACTTCTAAGGCACTGTAAACCAATTGTATGTCAATAAAACAAACAAATGCTCCCCCTTAATTGAGGGTGTCACTTTCATACCATTTCACTCTCCCCTGCCTAGGGACCCGGGCTATAGGGAGGTCCCACTCCGTGTCTCACACCCCGTTCACACACCTCCTTTCAATAACTGTGGCTCCCTCTGGATCCGCTCTGTGCAGTCTGTGCTGGTCTCTGAGATCCAAAGAGTCCTCTAGGTTCCCCCCAAGCCTCTGCTCTCTGGGTGCCTTGTCTCTCTGGTTAACTAGTAGGTGTCCCTCTTGGATGGGAGCAAAGAAATTCCTTTCTTACCGTCTGGGTGACGTCCACAATGTCTCACTTATTAAAGCTACAGTTTGGGGCACTTCCTCTCTCATAATTGCTGAACCATTGTCATTTCCACACGAATTCCCACTTAGGTGGGAATCAAAAATTTATAGTAGAGAAGAGTGCAGGGGTCACTTTCAGCCTTTGTAGGATTTGTGAATTTTATACTGTATACAAAAGAAATCAAAGTGCAAATGATCTTTTAAAATACATTTTTATTGAGGTAAGATCAATTTATGAATTTGTAGTAGCTAAGATGTACAGGATTATAGCTCTACATGTGTACACACTCCCTCATGACCACCATCTAAAGTCTACTTTCCATAGATCACCATGCAGCTGACCCCTTTACCCAATTAACCTATGTCACCTCCATATTCATCTGGAACCACCCATATGCCCTCTACCTAAGAATTTGTTTCTCTTTTGTTTTAGTTGATCTTTTTCTTTCTCTATATTCCACAAATGAGTGGAAATATATGTCCATCTGACTTAAATTCACTTGGCACAAGACCCTTAAGTTCCATTCATCTTGTCACCAAGAGAAAATTTACATTTTATTATAACTGATGACTATTCCATTGTGTGTATCACATCTTTTGTACTCATTCACCCATCAGTGGGCTTTTAGGTTGTCTAAAAGAAATGATAATGGCAAACCATTTCTTCACTATTAAAATAAATATACCCTAAATATGTTTTAGTCTTTATTGAGGCAGGAGTCACATTCAACACAAAGAAGGTTGAGAAGACACAGTTTCCTTTACTACAAATGTGACAATCAGCATTAACAAACAGCCATGAGTCAGACTAGAAACAAAGAAGAAACTTGTTAAAATAAGAAAGAAGACACTTGTTATCATAATATAGAACTCAAATTGATTTATCTTTTATTATATATTACTCATAAAGCTATTTTTTTCTTGTTCTTTATTTATATATATTTGACATCAATTGTAGTCCCCATGGATTTCCTGCCACCATGTCACCAATGTGGAGGCCTGTATTGTGGAAAACGTTCTTTTAATATTTGCAAAGATTTTGGACTAATAACTTTGAGACCATAACAGTCTGGAGCTTCCAAATATTACAAACTATCCACTTACAGTTGTAAATTATCTGCCATCCAATATTGAACTTTCTTGCTAACATTTTGATCATTCATACAAATTCCATAACCTTACTGATTGCATTTTAAAACTAGTATTAAAAGCTACACAGGGGCCTCCCTGGTGGCGCAGTGGGTTAAGCAACGCACTATGAAGCAAACAGCAGCCACTGCAGCACGAGTTCGATCCCTGCTGCCGGCCAGGGAGG
>JAGFMF010011660.1:120070-133069 GCA_019455555.1 Galemys pyrenaicus | reverse complement strand
AATTATAACCAAAAGTAAACAACAACAACAACAAAAACTTAATAAGACCAAAAAGCCGGGATAAACCAAAGGGACCATGGGGGGGGAGGGGAAGGGGGGTGGGCAAAGACGGGGAAGAGGCCAGAGGGTGCACAAGGGACTGAGGTGATGGTGCACGGGTGAAATGGTGGTGGGTACCCCCTGGGGACTACAAATGATGTCAAATATAACTAATAAAAATAAATAAATAAATTATAAAAAAAAATAGTAACCTTACCCTCTGATAAATTTGAATCCAAAGGACAGTCCGAACTGAATATTCTAAAATACTATTGCATTTTGATTCAGTGTTCTCAACCCACGCATTTGCCTTCAGATCATTCTCACAGAACAGGGTTACCTGGTTTTATCTCTCATGACCAAGAGTCATATTTTAAATATACAATTTCATATTATCCATTCTGTCAGGAACCAATATAACAGTCAATCAATTAAGTAGTGAAGATTTAGGAAGATAAGTCTTCAGTTGTCTGTAATGACATAGGAGAAATCTTAATATTTAGTCTCTAAAATTTCAAGAAGAGATACACACACACCACACACAAACATGCTTCTGATACAAACCAGACTGTGGTAGAAAAGGAAGATTTCCTGAGACCTAAATGTCATTCAGGATCTTGCACAATGGATGTGTCAGCATACTGAGGCAAACTCTTGAACCACAGCCACGCAATTGGAGCCCTGGACAAGATCAGAGATAGGGAGTAGGAGCCCTGAACGTGACGTGGAGGAGGGATTGTGGGCTCAGATAAAGATGTAAGGGAACTGACAGTCAAATTTAGGAATTTTTAGGAGATCTGGAGCATTATTTTGTGTACAATAAAAAGCCACTAACAATGATTTGTAATGTGATTATAGTGTTTGAGTAGCAACATAAAACCCAGTTCCTTCCCCATAAGTGGAAATAAGTTAGGTTTGGTCAGTCATATGGAAAAAAAGAAATCACCTTTTTTACTAAAATATAACAGGTTAGAAGTGTCCTTTAGCTATGTCACTGAATTGTTTGTTTTTGGTTTTTTTAGTTTTTTGAATTAAATTTATTTCCCCTTTCATAGGCTTTGTTGAACAACATGGAATTCTCTCACAGGGAGACAAGCCAGTCTTTACAAAATATAAAACCTGGGCAATCAGAGCAAAAATGTGTTTCCTGAATGTAATGAGGAGGAAAAGCTGAAATCACTCTGGGTAGGACTGAATAAATCAGTGCAGAGGTCAGGACTGGTGGTTTGGAAAGAAATAGCAGGTGTTTGGAGTAATGTTCTCCATAATGAATGAGGCAGTCATAAATGGGTGAGTTCGCTATCTCTGAGTTCGCAAATTCTACACATGTCTGCACAAGTATCATCTACTACTAAAATTTCACTGGTCCTTCCATGGAAAAAAAATGTCCTTGTACCAAGCATCGGCAATATTATGCCTACAGAATTTTGGTGTTTTTTCTGTCAGCACTTGAATTTAATGGTTTTGCATCCTTGTATTACCTACAGATTATCTTATATGTTTTGTTATCCTTATTGTGGCTATAGCAGTAACTTACATACACAAAGGTTTAAGTAAATACAGAATGAAAGAAAGCCTGAAATTTTGGGCTTTCAATAGAAGGGACTCACTAAAAAAGCATCTATTAGAGAAAAATTCCAGCATAATATACTTCCAGATTTTAAAAAATGTATTGAAATAATTAAAATTTTTTGCAAGACTATTAAAATAAACAAGAACTCGGAGAAGAAATGTCTAGATAACTGGAAGATGTAAAATAGAAACTTAAAAGATTCTTTAAGTATAATGGAAAAAAGTCATTTTTACAGCATAAACTCTTGCAAGTATTTGTATAAACAAAACAGAAGTACTATTAGGAACACAAGGATAGAAATAAAAATCAAAGGATACTTTTAATAATAAAAGTATTGTAGAAAAAGAATGGATATAGGAACTAGGACAGAATTATCAGTATAAACATATTCTTGAGATAAGACAACTAAATTGAAATAGAAGTATTTATATTTAAGGGTACACCCAAGAACTATAGGAAGACCATCACTTAGCTATTGAAAAAGCAAATCATACACCTGAGAAAATCATGTGAAACAGTCAATCACATAATTGAAACACTCTGCAGGAGTCCTCCTAAACACTAATGTGCGTATAATCAGTGTGGTCAGATTTGCCTTCAGTGCTACTACAGAGGGGCCTGGGAATCTGCATCTATGACCAGTTACAGGTGATCCTGATATTAACTTGACTTTGAGAAAGATATGATTGGGGTGATCGCTTTAATCAGTCACTGTTGTGAAAATATGAATTGACAGAGAGGATTAAACTATGGATATAACGAGGCTGATATAAAAGCATAAAAATGTAGATTTGCAAAATCTAAGAGGGTGCAGTTATTGCTAACATGAAAGTGCCAGAAAAAATCATTTGTTTCATAAAATATACTTAAGTAGTCCCCAAAATTCAGGTAAATGAGACAGCGATAAAAAGAAAAAGAAAATAAATGGTAATGGTGAACCAAGTTACACCCAAAGGAAAAAAAAGAGCAAAACATGTATGAGTATGATAGAATTTATAGTAAAATGAAAGTGCTGCATAAAAAACTTATGGTGCTGCAATCAATTCTGCATGTAATATTTGAAGGACAAAGGATTGTCAATTCCTGGCATGACTACTTTTCAATAATTATTTACTGAACAATTATAAATAATAATTAACAAAAAATGAGTCTTACTCTCCTGAACAACTTCCAAGTTTAGTTGTATTATCTTATGAACTTAAATTTCCATACAAAGCACAAACGCTTAGCTCCACTTAGAACAAAGACTGATTGTTCAAACAAATTAAATAAATTCACCCTGCCTTATTTTAAGTTTTAAGTGGTATCCAAGAATCAAGCTCAATGTTTTCAAAACCTATGCTCTTATCTTTGATCACATCAAGGTCATTCTTTCTCTGTTCTGAGTAGTTTCAAAGCATTTTCTGCTTCCTAAGAACCTGCAACAGTAACGGAATGATATTTATTCATCCCACAAAGGTTTGGAAGTGATAACTAGTGTCAGGAACATTGTAATCATCTGAGGAAATAGTTACTATTTATACAAAGAAGACTGAAAGGGATAAATAACAATTAATAAATATTTAGAATAGGTTTTCTCATCCTAGTAAAAATAAGGTAGGATGAGAAAAAATTTTACTCCAGCAACAAAAACAAAACGTATGACATAGTTGGGAATCAGTGCAAAAAATAAAACATAAGAAGAAAACGGTAATTTTTACTAAAGAAAATAACAAAGATTATTGAATGGAAAGATACAACACTTCATGTTCCTAACTGACAAGTTAATGTCATAAAAATCCAAATCATCCCCAAAGTGAAATATCAATGCACTCCCACTCAAATTAATGAGTCTCAACTTTTAACCTCAGCATGCTGACACCCCAGTTACTATCTAGCACATTGTTATGGTTATTAATACGTGGCAGTCTTCACTTGCTAAGATTATCTTGTATCTGTTTACTTTTGCTTGGTCCTCTTTTCCTCCATGACCGAAAGACTCTTGTGTGACTTGTTCACTACTCTACCTTTGCCTCATACAGTGGTGGAGCCAGACTGGAAACTAGGTGTATACATGTAACCTGCTAGAAGACAGGGACACACAAAAAGCCACAGAGGGATATTTAGTTCAGCTTTGCTGGTCAGGAAGGGCTTCCTGGAGGAAGCTGCATCTGAATGGAGGCAAAAGGACACATGGAGTCCTCCAGAGAGGAGAATGGCTGCAGTGGCTGGACTTAGAGGAGGGTCAGGGGATGTGTGCATGGCTAGAAGAGGAGGGAAACCATTCATCAATAGGACGATGTTGGAATTTTGCTTACTAACACAAGAAAATGCATACAATAGAATAATATTAGCTGAAAGCTATTTGAAAAGGGTTAAGAGGTGTAAAGATTTACAACATCTCAAGTAAAATAGAAACCCAGCCCAAGTGGGGTTTGAGGCCCTGATGTGGGGGAGTTCCTCTCAGCATCCTCTCTAAGAGAATATGACAGGATCCCTGGGAGCTGGGGAGATGCTTCCTGACCCAATGGAAGATGGAGTGGACAGCCTTCACAGCACCTCTGCTTGCAGTGCATTTTCCATTAACTGGGAGGAAGGAGGGGAGTGAGTGACCTCTGAGGAGTGACAGGTAGTAATCATGGAGGCACAGAGAGAACAGAGAGGGGAGGAGGGTGAACGGTGCTTTAACCAGAAAGAGCCTAGACCCCAGTGACTGGACAGAGACACCAAGATGCACATTTCTGGCTGTGGTGTCCTGTCACCTGGTCGGGGAAGATTGACCCGCCAGAGAGAGTCCAGTTCAGGGCAAGATCGTCTGTCTGACTGATGGGCATTTCCTAAAAACTAGTTTCTGCTAGAGTTTCCATACTCAGGGAAAAATGACGGAGTGAAGACTATGTGAAAGGAAAGGAATTTATTTCAGTGAGCCATTCTAAGCACCCTGACTAGCATGCTCCCCAGAGACATTGTTACCATCTGCTGAGGCCAAAGGGGCTGGGGGAGTCTGCACGAGGCCACACACTGCCATCAGCAGGGCCTGGATGGCTCTTTACTCTTGTGACTCTGAGTCCTGGGCACTGATGTGCTGTCCTTGTAGAAGAGGAAGGCCAGGCAGGGCTGGCATTTGGTGTCAGATAGCTTCCTACTGGACACCTGGCTGTCCGTTCTAAAGCTGTCTTCTCCAACGTAGACCTTACAGATGATATCTGTGTCTTCTGAGTGCCTCGGTCAGCTCCTGCACACACTGCCGTCTCCCTGTGCTTGTCCTCTCCCAGCATCATCAGTCTGACGCTTGCCTGCTGTTGGCATCACTGTCATGCCATCAGCCGGTTGAGTACAGTCCCCCGGCTGTTGTCCTCATGTCTGGACATTTCCGTGGCCTTTCCTGCAGCCTGGAGCACCTGCACCACCACCTCCCACCCTTGTCTTCCATTAAGTCCTCTCATTCCTGAGACCTTAAAATAAGCATCCCTACAAGGACTTCTCTGTCTCTCTGCACCTATGACTGTTCCCACTTTAACCTTCATTGACCCTCTAATACCATGTTCATGAATTATGGTCAGTGGTCTTGGAGGGACAGATTCATGAGGTGGGAGGACTCCTGGCGGCTCAGAGTCCCAGGAGAGGCCGTGCAGAATTGCGCAGGGGAGAAGACACGGAAGGGGCTGCTCTTCGTGCTGTCAGCAACAGTCCCTGCCAGTGGCAGACAGGAGCCCAGAGAGGGTAGGAGGGAGGGCAGCACTTGAGCCAGACAGAGGAGAGCCTGGGCCCCAGGGACGGCCTCAGACTCGCCTCATCCTTCCTGCCAAACAGGGCAAGTGGCAAGATCTGGCTTCACTTTATCAAATGCTTAGGTCTTTTCTTCCTGACTCTAATACTTCAAGGAATGAAAGTGTGCCTTATTTACCTTCATATTCCTACTGAACTGAGCACATGGGTTTTGTGTAGCACATAGGGGCTGTACAGCTATGTTCTACCCCAACTGTGAAGCTTACTTCCTTGCCTGTGTCCATCCTAGTCACCATCCCGAATGACCACTGGCTCCTCTTCAGTCCTCTGCATCATCAGAAGGTAGCATAGTGTGTGCCTAAGCACCTGAGCCTGACCCTTTGTCAGTAGTGACCATATAACAGGCTCGTGTGTAGGCTCCTGTTCTCTGCCACAGCAAGTTTTTGTTCCCCAACTGCAACAGAGTGCAGACAGGGTGTTTCTCTGTATTAACAGCAATAATCACCCTCATGTTCTCAGTCCAGTGTTATAAAGGAACATGTGTTGATTACTTATTTCCCAGGTAGCCACAGCATGTGTGTCTCTGGTGTCCCGAAGGAGAGTGGAGCTCCGTAATTGTCCCATGACCTGTACATTCTCTCAGAAGCATTTTTGGTAAGGCAGAAAGATGTGTTCTAGCATTATTGGAATTTTGGATTTCCTCTAATAAAGTTAGTAACTGCCTGTCTTTCAGTCGAGAACCACATCCATCTGTCCAGAAATATCAGCCACTACTATGAAATGACATTCTTTAAAATAAGTCACAAAAACCTCTGGAATAATTAGTATTTTGTGTGTGGATTTAATCACTCTTGAAACAGTAGAACATTTATGAATCCAAGTTCATTCCCAGTCCAAGCTGCATGTTCCCTCATATGCTTTAAAGGTCCCTGTAAGCATGGAGGGTGGGCGTGAGGAGAGAGAATAGAATGGGACACATTGGCCTCTGGGCTATGGTCAGAAGACCTTCAGGACTCAGAGACATGGGGTCCAGACAACGTCAGACTCGGAACAATTTGCCGCCTACCTTAGATCCTGGATGAAAGTGGCTCCTGGGTCACCATCAGCTGCCTCCCCAGAGGGCGATTCCAGCACTGGTTCTAGAACTGCATCTGCTGCTGCCATGATCAGCGCTGTGATCCAGACAGACATACCTCGCCAGCTTGTCTGCAGTCAGTCTTCTGTGCTCTGCCCCCAGGAAAATCTGTGAAGAAAAGTCATAGAAAACATAGTGTGAGAACTGCTATAGTTCTTACTTTTTTCTTCTTACTTTTTGCACTAATACTATAATTTTTATGATCCCTTCTCCTGCTGTGTAGTGACCCAATACTTTTCTTCTTTCATTTCCTACCTTTTTGGGCACAAATTCAGAGTAAAGTTCTAAAAGTCTACATTGAAATCTGTATTTTCCTATTTAAATCATTTCAAGAATAATCTAGTATAACTAGAGAAAATTAAAAATATCCTCTGAGGTCTTATCTGGTCTTACTATTCCATATTTATAAAACCTCAACTAATATCCTTTTCTGTTGTTCCCACATTTTCAGCCATATTGTGTCTATTTCAATTCTTTGAATTTGCAAAGATCTTTCATCTCAAGGCTTTTGCTTTTGCTTACCCTCTGCCTGGAGATGCTTTTCTCAACTATTGGAAAGACTTTCTGTTTCACATATTTTGGTTTGGGCCTTGACTTAACTGGATAACTGGTTCAACCATCTTGGAGAGACAGTAACAATAATAGTCATTTTGGGTCAGGGAATAAGGAAACCACAAGACATAATTCATGGCAATTATGAAACTGGCTTATTGAAGGAGTGCTCGCAAAGAACTAGATGGAGATAATAGGGATGTGGACTCAGCATGTTAGCTTCAGCCTGGTGTTAACAGAAGCTCTGAATTGACCTATCTGAAGGTAAGGATTGACCTTATTTACCTGGTGTCATCAGTCAGTGGTCACTGACTGCTCTCCTACTTCCCAGGGCTCTGAGGAGAGTGCTTATCCTCTGTCTAGGGAAAGAGGAATTGTGACTCAGTGGCAGTCAACATTTATAGCAGTTCGGTGGTGTCAATGGCTGAACTACCACTGAAGGCACCAATAACAGCTGCTAGTAAAATTTAAGGTGTGAGTAGCCTTCGGACCAACAATTCATTCTTAGCTATATATTCTAGGAAACCTTCCTTTGTGCCCAAAAGAAATGTATAAGAAAGTTCCTTTCAACTTTTCTTAATGTGAAAAACTAGAAATAACCTAAATGTTTTTCAACAAAATAAATTATAATATATACATATTATAATGGTAAAAATAATAAATTCATTATGTGTATCCACAACTAAATTATCAAGACCATAATGAAAAAAGTTTCAAAATATAACAGGCAATGATACCACTGAAATAACAATGCAAAACATGTAAAACATTACTAAACACATTCGTGGGTACACAAGTTTAAAGTTAAAATTCACCTACGAATGACAAACACAAAGTTAATGGTAGAAATTACATCTGGCAAGAGATAAAATTAGTTGTTCAAAAGTTTTCTTGTACTACACTTTTAAAATTTTATGAACACACACACAATTCAGTCACAGCATTTTAGGATTTAGTAAAACTGACCACAGATCATTCTGGACTTGTGATGGCATTACAGCCCAATAACCCCATCATCATAAGTTGAAAATACCATAAATTGAAAATGCTAACTGGGAGCTGCATCACAAGAGAATATATGTACTCAATTTCTACTGAATAGAGGTTTTTTCCACAAAATGTAAAGTAGAAATTTTTTTTAAAGATTTATTTATTTATGCATACAAACACTGGCGTACAGGCCAGAGATGTTGGGTGGTGAGAGAATCCACCAGACAGAACAGGGAGCAGAACAGGCAGATTGACAGAAACACACTGCTGAGGGGAGCAGCAGGTGAGGCAGGAGGGGTCTGCCTGCACCATGTGGGTCACCTTCCCAGCCGGCGGCAGGGATCAAATTCATGCTGCAGTGGCTGCGGTTTGCTTCATAGTGTGTTGCTTAACCCACTGCGCCACCAGGGAGGGCCCTAAAGTAGAAATCTTAATTGAATCATTTAAGTCAGTGACTGTCTGTAATAGATCACTAGTGATTATCTCTTATTCCATATACCATGCATGTATATGTAATATTCAAACTATTAAAAATACAGAAAAGATGTGGTTGTGTGTATACCTAGAATGATGCTTCTTTTACCTAGCAGTTCACTGAGTATCTACCAGATATTTTTTTATCCATATCTCCATGCTGCTACAAACAACATTGTGTTGAACAACCTTCTATGGACCTAGTATTCTTTTTCTCAGCTATATGCCCAGGAATAGGACTGTCAGACAATAGGAGGTAGATATACAATAGAGAGAAAGAACTGCATGGAATATGTATGGATATACATACACATAGACATGAATAGGCACCTATATACAAGTATACGTATATAGCATATATACTTACATATATTTATACAAATAATATGAATATATGATATGCATAAACATACTGTGTGCATATGGAGTATATATCCTGTTGCGTCAAACAGGAGAGGAATCTACCTGTGCCTAGCAAAAAATAGATACCTTTATATAAACTATATTAAAGTATAAGGGTTGAGAGCAGACGGGAGCATGGGGGACTAAGGTTATGGTGCACTGGTGATATGGTGATGGGGAATACATGGGGGTTAAAATTGATGTCAAATATATATAAATAAATAAATGTTAAAAAACTGAAATTAAAAAAATAAAATAAAATTTAAAAAATCAAGAAAATTAAATATAAGTGTATTTTTAAATTTTAATTTTGTTAAGTACTAATAAATTGCTCTCCTAATTATGTCTACAAGTTTACACTTTCATCAAATACGTTTCCCTTTTTCCCCCACTACCTCACCAATATTTAGTATCATTAGACTCTAGAGCATTCTGATGGACTCAAGCTTCTCACTACACTCATTACAAGTGAGATTTAACATATATTGGTATCTTTCTAATAATTTGGGGTTTTCTTTTATGAAATTCTCTTTTGTATAATTCACCCATCTTTTTTCTGGATTTTCTTTCACATTCTAGATATTAATTCCTTACTAGTTTTAAGATCTCACTTATCAGTTTTAAAATAAAGCCTCCATGAACATTGTATGCAGGCTTTTCAGTGACTTGCAGTTTCTCAGGGTAAATAACCAGGAGTGCAATTGCTGGGTTGTATAATAGGTGCAAGTTTAGTTTTCCTATTATTATAGGAAAACATACTTTACACTTATAGTTGTAAACTGACATCCAGTATTGAACTTTCTTGCTAACATTTTAATCATTAATACATTTTCCATGACCTTATTGATTGAGTTTTAAAACTAGCTTAAATGGCTACACGCACTTTTAGATTGTGAATATTGCACAAGACATATCTCCTTGTAAAAGTTATTTCATGTAAAATAAAACTAAAACAAATAAGATAGGAAAATAAATAAGTCAATCCTAACAGATTAAAGTAAATAAGCAACTCTTAACAGATTAACAAAATGCAAGTCTTGATTTCTTCAAAAATAACCAACTCAGTTCTTGTTGATGTTATTTTTCTTCTTGATCTCCTATATTCCTCCTATAAGTGAGACCATCCAGTACTTTTCTTTTTCCTTCTGACTTATTTCGCTAAGTATAATACCTTCAAGAACATCCATGTTTCTATATGGCTCTAGTTTGTCTTTTTTATTGCTGAATAATATTCCTTGGGAATATAAACAGACAACTACAAAACAGAGACATTCTACAGGGAAGAAGGAAGGATTGGGATTAAGGCAGAGATGGGAAGAGCACAAGGGACTATGGTGATGGTGCACGCACGGATAAATTCGTGGTGGGAATTCTATGGGGACTACACCTAGAAAAGAAAGCAAGCATTGTAAGAAAAAAATAAATATAATTTTAAAAAATAACCAACCAATATTGGGGAATTGAGGATGAGAGTGGCATACGGCACAAGTGGGAACAGAAATGAGAACTAGAGAAAAAAATTCTCAATTTCTGATGGCACAAAATAAACCTGTAGTTTCTCTGCAGAAGTTAATGGGCCCTCAAAAAGGAGACTTTGCCCCTGAGAAGTTTCCCCAGGGCTACCTTCATATCCTTGTTCCGCAGGCTGTAGATGAAGGGGTTTAGCAGGGGAGTCACCACTGTGTACATCACAGCAGCTGCTGTATTCTTTTCTACTGAGTTGGAGGAAGAGGATGAGGGGCACAGATAAGCCCTGATCACAGTTCCAAAGAACAGTACAACAACAGCAAGATGGGACCCACAGGTAGAGAAAGCCTTGCGCCTCCCCTGGGCAGAGGGGAGCCTGAGAATGGCTGTAACAATGCGGACATAAGAGACCAGGATGAGTATAAAGGGGACTAAAATGGCTGTTCCCCCAAGCAGGAGGAGTGCAAGCTCGTTGACCTTTGTGTCAGAGCAAGACAATTTTATCAAGGGTTTCAGATCACAGTAGAAGTCAGGAATAATTCTATTAGAGCAGAAGGAGAGTCGAAGAATGAGTAAGGTCTGGATCATGGCAACAAGATTTGTCAGGGTCCAGCAGGCAGTGATCAGGAGGGTGCAGCGGCGGGGACTCATGATCATCCTGTAGTGCAGAGGGTGGCAGATGGCCACGTAGCGGTCATAGGCCATTGTGGCCAAGAGAAAGCTGTCCATGTCCCCAAAAGTCAGGAAGAAGTAGAGCTGGCTCAGGCATCCTGCATAGGACATGGACCTGCTCTGGGTCTGGATGTTCACGAGTGCCTTGGGCACAGTGGTAGAGACAAAAATGATGTCGGCACAGGACAGGCTGGCAAGGAAGAAGTACATGGGAGTGTGAATATGGGAGTCAGTGGCAATGGCCAGGATGATGAGCAGGTTGCCGGCCACAGTGACCAGGTACATCCACAGGAACACTAGGAAGAGGATGCGCTGTTGTTCTGGCCGCTCTGACAGTCCCCAGAGGAGGAACTCAAAGCTGCTGGTCTGGTTCCCTTCTGCCATGACTTCAAAGGCACAGAAAGAACCTTGATGGAGACTCATTAAAATATGCTAAACATGTTTCTCTAAGTGGTTGATAAACGTGCCATTTTCATATATCTAGAGAAGACAGAAGAATGTTTACGCATTTCTGTTATTCAAACCATAAATATACTATATGGTATATTTACTTATTGAAATAAAATAGTACCATGTACTAGGAAATGTGGGCAAGACAATTTAAGAAAATTTCAATAGAGGCTTTATTTCTCCATATTCCCTTCCCCAAATTTCTTAGGTTCAAATTTCTACTAGTTCAGTTGTACTTTTAGAGAGTCATTTGGTTTTCACTCTTTCACTTCTCAGATACTAAGTACCAACTCTGGAGCTGATACTGTCCTAGGTAAATAGTACAATAATAACCCTTAACCTTAGGAATTTTCAATTTAATAATTGCTATATTAAACTCTGATAAAATTTGAATCAGGATCTTAATCAGAGCTCATAATTAAATGGATACCCCACTCTCTGATCCCAATTCACAGGTGAAAGCCAAGATTCAGGAAGCAGATGTTCTGATTCTGTGAAGGGGCTGCTTTTGAAGAAACTGTTCTTTCTGTGGGAAAATAACATTTGAAAACTGTTTCCTCCAGACAAACTAGTAACTTCAAAGAATATCAACTCCAAGATTTATGACACTGCTAGTACCTCAGCTGTCAGACTATTAGACTCTAAATAGGGAAAATTTACAACCCTCTTTGTTTTCCTCAAAGTATAGACAACATCAACAGATATAGTTACTAGATCCCTAGCCAGATTTTCTTTGTAGAAATCCTTTAAGTGGTTCATATAACCTTCTTGCACACTACATAATGCTTGTTGAAAAGCTCAGAATTCAAGCAGCTTCCCAGTGGTATCTGGAGGTTGTTTCTGGAGGCTGGTCTCCAGCTCAAGTTCTCTGTCTTAAAAAATAATAATAATAAACTCACTTTCACTTTCTTTAGTTTATTTAAGCTGATAAGCATTCTCTAGCTTATGCTGTCTCAGGTGCCATGCTTTACCTGTTCTGACCTATACTGACTCTCATACATAGTTTCACATTATCCATTCTGCCAGAAACCAATTATTAAGCAGTTATTTTGTAAAGATACATTGAGATAATTCTTTAAGCAATGATGAATGAGACCAAGAACTGGTTCCTTGCAAAGATTAACAAAACAGACAAACTGTTAGTAAGACTCAGAAATAAAAACAAGAGGACCTCAAATACATATATAAAATTAAAAACAAGAGTACCAGCACTTGGGGCCCATCCCTGCCCACACATTGCTCCCCACCACCAGTCCCCCCAACTCCCCCCACTCCCCACCCCTGCCACAGCAGGACTGGGCTGTCAAGTACCAGAACCAAGAGCCACTTCATCCAGGATATAGAACAGCCCTTCTCCTGTCGTGCACTGCACAGGTATGTGGGATGCCTGGAGCTAAGAGATTCTTAGAGGACCTGCTTATGGAGTTTTGCACATAGCAGAGCAGCTTCCTTGCTGCCCTTTTGAAAGTCAGCCCTCCACACATGGGATGGAAAGAAAAGAAAGAAAGAAGGAGGGAGGGAGGGAGAGAGGGAGGGA
>JAGFMF010011660.1:104438-119875 GCA_019455555.1 Galemys pyrenaicus | reverse complement strand
AGGGAGGGAGAGAGGGAGGGAGGGAGGGAGGGAGGGAAAAAAATATTTTTTTTAAATATAGAATGTAGGACAGAAGATAAATACAAAGGATCATGATAGATTACTATGGATACATACTTGCTGACCAATCAGATAATCTAGAAGAAATGAGCAATTTTTCAAATCATGCATTCCTGATTCAAATCAGAATCAGGGAGAAATAGAAAATCTGAAAATACCAAACTTGAGTTAAGAAGTTATGGAAACAATAATTCAAGTTCTCTTCCCAAATAAAGATCCCAGGACCAAACAGCTTCATTACTGAATTCTACCAATTTGTCAAAGAATAGCTAATACCTATTCTTATCGAACTTTTCAAAATTGAAAAAAAGGGACACTTCCAGTCATGTTTTCTGAGTCTAATATTACCTTAAAACCAAAGTCAGAAAAGGACATAATGAAAAAAGAAAACTATCTCTGATGAACATATTCAGATATCCTCAACAAAATACTAGCAAACTAAATTCAATAGTATATTAAAATTATCATACATACATGATTAGGATTTATTAGAGAGATAAAGGATGGTTTAACATACTCAAATCCATTAATGTGATATAAAGGAAACAATTTTAATTCATCATCTCAACAGATGCAAAAAAAATTTCACATGATTCAACATCTATTTATGATCTTAAAAATCTCTCAATAAAATGGGCATAGAAGGATTGTGCCATCAAGGCAATAAAGACTGCATCTGACATATCCACAGGTAGTATCATATTCAGAAGTGAACAACTGTAAAGTTTTCCTTAAGACCAGGAATAAGGGGGGAAAAATGTCCATTATAGCCACTAGTATTGAACATAATTTGGGAAATCCTAGTCAGAGCAATTTGGCAAGAAAAAGAAATAAAAGGTATCCAAATGATAAAGTAAGAAATAAAGTTATTCTTTGCAGATGTCTTGATAATATACTTAGAAAGCCCTGAAGACTTAATTAAAAATTATTAGAAATTATAAACAAATACAGCAAAGTGGTAGAGTACAAAACACATAAAAATATGTTATATTTCTATATATAAGCAGTGATTTAGCAGAAGAATAAATTTAAGAAATCAATTGAGGTGAAGGACCTGTGTACTGACTTTGTTAAAAAATACAGGACAAAACAAAGAAAAAATAATTCTGTTTTATGGATTGGAAGAATTAACAGTGTCAATATGGCAGTCTTGACTAAGAGGAGCCAAAACATGGTAGAATAGTTGACTTCAGGCAAGTTAGTCCTCTAAGAACAACCAGAAATTAATTATTGCCCATATGTAAACCTTACCAGTTCATAGCCTGTCACTGGATTGACCCACACATTTTTCCCATGACATGGGTGCTTGGTTGCTTGCTAAGATGTTGAAGAAGAGAGTGAAAGGGAGCTATGATCACTGGAATGGCCATTCCTGGAAGCTAGAGGAGAGCATATATATGCTCTGTTGCACTGAGGCTGGCATAGGTGACCTCCACAGTGAGCATGAAGTAACATGCTGCTTGCTGAGTCCCGGGGTTGAGTGTTCAGTCCCTAAGACTCTAACTGATAATAGCACGCATAGGCAGCTGAACACTATCCCCAAACCTCTCTGGAATTGAAAGATAGTGAAGCTGGTGAGAAACCCACAGAGACCCAAAATACTGAGGCAAAAGCTGGAAAGCAGACTTGAAGAACAGGTTGGAACTGAGTCTGGTTACAGGGATAGGAGCAACAGACAGGAAAAGAAGCAGGCTTTCTCAACCTGGGTTTGCTCTCCCTTACCCCAAGGCAGTGACTTGAGTCTCTGGATTTTTGGATTTTTTTTCTTCTTATTTATTTATATATATTTGACATCAAGTGTAGTTCCTGTGAAATTCCCACCACCATTTCACCAGTGCACCCTCACCTCAGTCCCTTGTGCTTTTACTGCCCTCATCCCAAGAAGTTCCTTATTTTGACTCCCATCCACACTGTCCCTTTCAAGCTCTCTTAAAAACTAACAAATAAAAACACCTAAACTCCCCTAGGAGGAATATAAGGGAACCAAATAATGATCAAGGAAAGGAATAAGAACAACAATAATAATAATAACAACAAGAAAGAAACAAAAACCAAAAATGAAAAGACAAGGACAAATTGGGGACACTTGGTGGGGAGGGAAGAGGGGAAGGGTTGAGGGCAGACGGGAGCACGGGGGACTGAGGTGATGGTGCACTGGTGTTATGGTGATGGGGAATACATAGGGATTACAATTGATGTCAAATATATGTAAATTTAAAAAATTTATTAAAAAAATAATAAAAAACCAAACAAACACCTAAACTAAAGTCACAGCTCCACCTATTGGGGTAAAAGTGTAAGTCATAGCTAAGAAAAGCTCAATCCTATGAATATAGGATGGGAGATATTGAAAAAGGATTTGTTTCCAGAGACCAAATTAATGACACATATTGGAGTAGTAAACAAAATTTAGAAAAGCTATCATGAAGAAATTCAGTACATTGAAATTATCAGCTAACTACATAAAAGTAAGGATGTCAGAACAGAAGAAGGAGTAGAAGAGCCTCATCAAGAAATTGAGATTATAAAATAAGTTACAGAGAAATGCCAGATATTAATGATACAATGAAATCCCTTAAGATAACCATGGGAAGTATATTAAGTAGGCTTAATATTGCTGAGGAAAGACTTCGTATGCTATAAGATAAAATATGTACAAATAACTCAAATAGAACAAAAGAAATAAGAGTTAAGAAAAATCAGTGAAATGTCAGACTCCACTAGAAAAGGAAACTTAGATTAAAGGATATGTGAAAAGATAAAAAGAGAAGGAAGCAGAGAACCTATTCAAAGAAATAATAGCTTAGAAATTCCTAAGCATAAAGAACTACTCATGGAAGTCCAAGAAATTGTTACATACACTGAAATTTCTAAAGGTATCACAACGTAAAAATGGAAAAATCACCATTAAATTATCAAAAGTGAACAATAAAGAAAAATACTAAAGATTGCTAGGAAACAATGGTACTTACCATACAAAGGCCCTTTGTAAGGCTTTTGTCAAACTTCTCAGCAGAAACCATAAAGGCTAGAAGAAAGTAGACTGACACATTCACAATTCTAAAAAAATTAAAGGTGCCAGCCAAGAATATTCTACTCTGCAAAATTATTATTCAAATATGATGTAAATATAAAGGTTTTCCCAAGCAAACAAAAGCAAATGAACTATACCACCACCAGACCTGCCTTATAAAAATTTTTGAAAGAAGTTTTTCCTGATGATAAGGGAAAAAAAACCTTGTTTATGTTTTTAATTATTCAGGCTTTTTGTGGTTCCATACATATTTCATATTTGTTTGTTCAATTTCCTTGAAAACAGTCACAGAATTTGATAGTGTGTTGAATCTGTAAATTGTTTTAGGTAATGTGGTACTTTGTGATCCATGAGCACAGGATATCATTCCATTTCATTGCGTCTTCCTTTATTTCTCTTAATAGTCTTATAGTTTTCAATTTATAGGTCCTTCACTTTCTTCATTGAATTTACTCCCAGCTAACCCATTCATTTTTGTGTAGTTGTAAATAGGATAGTTTCATTTATTTTCCTATCTTCTAATAGATTGCTTATATATTGAAATGCAGCTCATTTTTGTGTATTAGCTTTGTATTAAGAGAATAAGAGAAATACCCACCCCAATCAAATAGGTTTCATCCCAGGAATGCAAGGTGTGTGTGTGTGTGTATCAATGTCATTTACCAGATCAACAAAAAGGAAGATAAAGTCACACAAGATTATAATAAAAACCCTCAATGAAATGGGAATAAATGGAACATCTAAACACTACAAAAGTCATATATGACAAACCTAGAGACAACATCAAAAATGTAAAAAAGTGAAAGCATTCTACTAAGATCAGAAACAAAACAAACTCTGTAGGAATTGATTGATGATTTCAGAGAAGTAATACGTTATATAACCAACTTATAGAAATCAATGACATTCCTTTACACCAATGAAGAAGCATCAAAAAAAGATATAAAGAATGTTACTCCATTCACAATAACATCACAAACAATTACATAATAAAGAATAAACAACCAAGGAAGTAAAACATCTGTAAAATGAAAACTACCATACTTTGTTCATGGATCAGAAGAATGATATTGTTAAAACTGCCATATTACCCAAAGCCAAACACAAATTCAAAGCAATCTACATCAATATTAAAAGTTATCTTCACATAAATAGAACAAAAAGTCTAAACTTTATGTGGAAATAAAAAAGTTCTCAAGTAGGCAAAGTGATACTGAGAAAAAAGAACAAAATCAATAGTATCATATTACTGAATTTCAACTTAAAAAAATTTATTTGTATTTATTTATGCATAGAAGAACTGGAGTATAGGTCAGAGGTGTGGAGGTGAGAAGATTCACTAGAGACAGAGTGGGGAGCAGAACAGGCAGATTATAGAAATATACTGCTGAGGGGAGCAGTGGGTGAGACAGGAGAGGCCTGATGTGCCATATGGGTCCCCTCCCTGGCCAGGTGATCTACTCATGCCTCAATAGCTGGCGATAACTTGATAGTGCTCATCTTTAGCCCTTGTGCCACCAAGGGAGGCCCTGAATCTCAACTCTTAAGGTAATTGTCTCAGAGTTCTTTCTAGACGTATTTATTTCTAAAAGTCAGACTGACACCCCAGTTATACTCCACCATGTTGTGTTTATAACTTGCTCAGCATCCTATACTTGCCAAAATTATCTTGTATATATTCACATTTCCAGTCTTTTTTTTTCCACAATGAGTAAGTTCTTTGACTTGTTCACTACTCTGTCTTCATAGAAACTCAATTTTTACTTGTAACCTGTTGTAAGAGAGGGCATAGATAGCCGCAGGAAAACAGTGAAGGTATATTTAATGATCTTGTTGGTCAGGGAGCCCTACTATACTATAGGAAGTGGCATCACTGCTGGGGCAAAAGGAAACATCGGCTCCTCAGAGCAAGAGAGAGTCACCGAGTGGCTGGAGGGGAGAAGATGGAAAGGGAACGGTCCATGTGCATGGATTGAAAGAGGAGAAAACCATACATTATTAAAACCAAATTTTGAAGATGACTTAGTAACATAGGGCAACATACAAAATAGAATATTAACTAAGGATGTTTTTAAACACACTAGGACAATGCCAAGAAGTGTGCAGATTATATTATCATCACAGGTAAGATGGGATCCAATTCAAGAAAAGTGAACTCTGTTTGGGGGGAACTCCTCATCACTCGCAATACCTCCACAGAGGAAGACGGGATGCTTGAGAAGCTGATGAGAGCATGCCTGAATGAAAGGAAGGGTGAACTGGGACCCTTCACAGCACCTCTACTTCCAATGCTCTTTGAGGAGTTACAGGTCAGTAGTCATGGAAGTACAAACTATTTGGTGGGGAGACTATTAGGAGTTCAGTCTCACTGAATGTGCAGAGGTGGAGCAGAAGACAGGAAACATTGATGGGGTTTTCTGTTTATGCCATCAGCAACATGTCTCCATAGGTGACAGAGGTGCACAGACAGGGGAGGAGGATGAACAGAGCCCTGAGATGCCAGAAAGAACCTGATCCACAGGGGCTACACAGAAACACCAGGATTCATAACCTCTGGGGCAGTGTCACCTCAGCTCCTTGCTGCTTGCCTGACCCTGTGATAATTTGGAATACAGGCTCAAAAGACACTCACACAAGTAAGAGCATCCACTGAAAAGTATGTCCCTGGCAGTTTCCATAAGAGGGATGGAAAGATGTTGGAGGTGTGAACAGAATGGAACTTGCATTCTGTGAATTCTAGTGATCCTGACCCAGGAACTTCGAAATCCCACCAAGAGAAAAGTAGAAGCAGACATTGCTGTTTTCCGGTGGTAAATAAGGAAGAAGCTCAAAGAAGCTACATGGGACTTCCCTGGTAGTGCAAGGGGTTGAGTACTGCACTGTGGGGCTTCTACAACCATTGCAGCACAAGTTTGATCCTGGCCAAGGAGGGGGCCCACATGGTACAGCAGACCTCTCCTGTCTCCTTGCTACTCCCCTCAGCAGTGTATTCAGTCAATCTGCCTGTTCTGCTCCCCAGTCTGTCTGCACGAATCCTCTTACTCCCCATGCCTCTGGCCTATATCCCAGCTCTTATATGCATAAATAAATTCTTCTTCTCTTTTTTTTTTTTAAGATTTATTTATTTATGCATATGAGAGCTGGGGTACAGGCCAGAGTCCAGGTTGGTGAGAGGATTCACCAGAGACAGAGTAGGGAGCAGTACAGTCAGATCAACTGAAACACACTGCTGAGGGGAGCAGCGGGCACAGCAGGAGAGGTCTGCTGCGCCCTGTGGGTCTCCTCCCTGACTGGCGGCAGGAATCGAACTCGTGCTGCCGTGGCTGCAGTTTGCTTCAATAGTGCGTTGCTTAACCCACTGCGCCACCAGGGAGGCCCCATAAATAAATTTTTTTTAAAAAAGAGGCTGATGAGTTACCCCAAGTTCAGACATTGATATTAGAGGATCTGGATCTGCACTTTACTCTTATGCCTCTAAAACTCTTGTGAATCAGATACTGACGTCTTGTACTTGTAGGAGAGAAAGACTGGGCAATGCTAACATGGGGTGTCAAATAGCTTCCTACAAGAAAACTCACTGTCCATTTTCTGCATAGTCTCCTGCTGATGATTCCACAGAGGCCAGGCCAGTCGCCTGAGTGCCCTCCATCAGTACCCACGTGATACTAATAGTCTCCCACCAACCTGCCCCAATCACAAGCATTGTCAGTCTGACACTGGGCCTGTTCTGTTAGCACCAAATGTGATATTTAGTAGCTACTTCAACACATAGTCCTCCAACTCCCGTTCTTGTCTCTGGATGTTCTCAATTATAACTGCTGCCTAAAACACTGTCTGTACCTCCACCTCCCACCTCCATCTCAACCCAAAATCTCACCTAAATTTTCCTAAGAGAACTTTGCAATCTTTCTGAGTCATTTCATGTGTTCTGATGTTAATGGTAACACCCAGTTTTATACACCACTATGAAAGAGGATACTCACTTCACTAGTCCAGTTTCCCCCCCCTGAAAAAAAAACACTCGACATAAAGGGTTGGTCAATAACCTGGCAACTAAATGATGAAGGGCACGGACCCTGGAAAATACATAATTGAGCTACTCCATTTTACCTTCAGAATACTGAGACCCATAAACAAAAGAGAAACAAAAAGGCAAGCTTATGAATTTGTGAATGTATAGAAGAGGGGTACTTTCTGCTGATCGCACAAATTGTCCTGAAACTTTTAAGTCTGAAACTGGTGAAATCACATTGTTTTATAGAAACAGTTTGTGGCATAACTCTTACAGAATAAAAGACCACAGAGACATTTTCCATTTCCACCCAAATTGATACTACTTAATGCCAAGAACCAGTCCCAGAGGAAGGTATCTTAGTCCAAACATAGACTCTCTACTTTAGCGTGCCCAGATGTTTAAGCCCAACCATGGGGGATAGAATATGAGATCCACAGCCATTCCCAAATGTTCACCTGGGATTTTCCTGTGTGTGAAAAGAAGCACTTCTCTCACCAGTCCAGTCCCTTTCCTTTCCCCTTCCCAGTCCAGCTGGCTCTAGACCTTTCTGTTCCCCTTGATTATGAAGTCTTCATATTCCATCTCTTCTCTCCTCCCTCACCTGTTTCCTGTGCCCCTTGTTTCCCTTCATATCTTGACTGCATTAGGGCATGCTCTGTGTTTGCTGTGCCCAAAGGATCTGTATTGGGGTTTTTGTCCTATCCCAGCTGCAGGGCTTACCTGCTTACTTGTATCTGACTCCTTCATGATCACCAAAGACCTACTGCCTGTTATTCAATCCTCTACATCATGAAATTGACATGAAAATTCTGCTGAGTACTCAGAGCACTAAACATAGTAACAGCCTCATGTAAGGCTGCCTGGTCTGCTGCTACTCCAGCACGTTTTCTGTATCCCAAATGCAGCAGGACTGCAGAGAAGGTGTTTCCTTGTCATTAACATCAGAAATACCTCAGGTGCTCTCACCTGTGCTATAAAGGAGCTTGTCCTATTCATTTATTTCCCAAGTAACCTCAGTATAAGTCTCTCAGAGGTCCTGGGGAGACTGAAGCTCAGTAATTGCCCCATGTCCTATAAATTCCCTCAGGAGCAGTTTCTGGGAACTCAGAGGATGTGGTCCAGCAATAATGGGATTTTCTCTGAGAAACTAATTTTCTTTCTTTTTTTCCTTACGATGTTTGCTTTCTTTTCTAGGTATATTCCCTGTAGAATTTTCTGCACCAATTCACCCATGCACCATCATCATAGTCCCTTGTGATCTTCCTGTCCTTGCCTTGATTCCAATCCCTCCTCTTCCCTGCAGAATGTCTCTGATTTATAGTTGTCTGGGTTTTTTTTGTTTTGTTTTGTTGTGGGTTTTTTTGTTGTTGGTGGTGGTGTTATTATTATATTTTTTCCTTAATCCTCTATATTCCTTCTATAAGGGAGACCATCTGGTATTTTTTTCCTTCTGACTTATTTCACTGATCATAATCCCTTCAAACTCCATGTTTCTGCAAATGACATTAGACTATCTTTTTGATTGCTGTATAGTATTCTATTGTGTATATATACTACATCTTCTTGATCCAGTCATCTCTTTTG
This sequence comes from Galemys pyrenaicus, assembly GCA_019455555.1. Lineage (NCBI taxonomy): Eukaryota > Metazoa > Chordata > Mammalia > Eulipotyphla > Talpidae > Galemys > Galemys pyrenaicus. The sequence goes on along the minus strand of JAGFMF010011660.1, from coordinate 111,182 downwards.
GGGCGATTCCAAGTCTCACCTATCATAAATAGTCCTATAATAAACGTAGGGGTGCATGTATTCTTTTGAATTAATGTTTTTGTGTCCTTGGCTAAATCCCTAGGGGTAGAAGTGCTGGGTCATATGGTAGCTCCATTTTTAGTAGACTGAGGAACTACCATACAGCTTTCCATAGAGGTTGGACCAGTTTGCATTCCCACCAGCAATGTAGGAGATTTTTCACAACATCCTCGCCAACATTTGTTGTTGCTAGTTTTTAAAATATGTGCCATTCTCACTGGTATAAGGTGGTATTTCATTGTGGTTAATTTGCATTTCGCTGATTATGAAAGGGATTTTGAACATTTTTTTCTTCTTTTTTTTTTAAAGATTTTTTTAAAAATTATTTATGCATACAAGAGCTGGAGTACAGGCCAGAAGCACAAGCGGTAAGAGGATTCACCAGAGACAGAGTGGGGAAAAGAACATGTGGACCGACTGAAATACACTGCTGAAGGGAGCAGCAGGTGAGGCAGGAGAGGTCTGCCACACCAGGTGGGTTCAATCCCTGGCTGGGGATTGAACTCACACACTGCTGTGGCCATGGAAGTTCCACAGTACAGCGTTCAACCCCTTCCACCACCAGGGAGGCCCATGAACATTTTTTTCATGTGCCTGTTGACCATTTGTGTTCCCTCTTTGGAGAAGTGTCTTTTAAGTTCTTCTGCCCATTTTTGACTGGACTGTTTGCTTTACTTTTGTTGAGTTGTGCAAGTTCTTTGTAGATCTTTGTAATCAGTCTCTTTTCAGTGTATGGAGTGCAGAATTTTTTTCCTATTCAGTAGGGTGTCTCTTTATTTTGGGTAATGTTTCTTCTGCTGTACAGAAGATCTTTAATTTGATGTAGTCTACCTGTTTACATTTCCTTTACTTTCCTTGCTTCAGGTGATGTGTCTTTAAAGATGTTACTGAGATGTATATCATGAAGTGTTTTGCCTATATTATCTTCTATATATTTTATGGTTTCAGGTCTTATATCTAATTCTTTGATTCATTTTGAGTTGGTTTTTGTGCATGGTGTGAGGTAGTAACCTGGCTTCATTCTTTTGCATGCAGCTATCCAGTTTTCCCAGCACCATGTATTGAACAAACTGTTTCATTGTATTTTTTTTTTTTTTGCTCCTTTGTCAAGTATTAGCTGTCTATAACTCTGTGGGTTTATTTCTGGATTTTCTATTTGATTTCATTGGTTGGACCTGTTTTGTTCTGATAGCATGCAGTTTTAACTATTAGGGCTTTGTAGTAGCTTGAAGTCCAGAATTGTGATACCACCATTCTCCTTCTTTTTGGTCAGGAGAGCTTTGGCTATTTGAGGTTTTTGGTGTCTCCATATGAATTTCATTAATATTTGTTCTATTTCATTGAAGAATGTCATTGAAATTTTTATTGGAATAGCACTGAATCTGTAAATTACTTTTGGATGGGCCATTTTGATAATGTTAATTCTTCCAATCCATGAGCAAGGAATATCTTTCCATTTCTTTCTGTCTTCTTCTATTTCCTTTAACAGTGATTTTTCAACACTTCCCAACTTAGTAGGGATTCAGGCAGAGGATGTTGATAAGGCACATCTAAGCTCAGAGAAGAAGCACTTGAGGTAGAAATTGTCTGAAGTTCCACAGTGAAGGATACAGAAGACACATGTAGTTTCTCAACAGAAGTTACTGGCCCTTCATGAAGGAGATTTTTCCCCTAAGAAGGCTCCCCAGAGCTTCCTTCATGTCTTTGTTCCGCAGGCTGTAGATGAAGGGGTTTAGCAGGGGAGTCACCACTGTGTACATCACAGCAGCTGCTGTATTTTTTTCTACGGAGTTGGAGGAAGAGGATGAGGGGCACAGATAAGCCCTGATGACCGTTCCAAAGAACAGGGCAACAACAGCAAGATGGGACCCACAGGTAGAGAAGGCCTTGCGTCCCCTGGGCAGAGGGGAGCTTAAGAATGGCTAAAACAATGGGGACATAAGAGATCAGGATGAGTATACAAGGGATTAAAATGACTGTTCCTCCCAAAAAGAGCATCACAAGTTCGTTGACCTGAGTGTCAGAGCAAGAAACCTTCATTAGAGGACCCAGATCACAGTAGAAGTCAAGAATGATTTTCTTAGAGCAGAAGGAAAGTCAGAATATGAGGAAGGTGTGGGTCATGGCAACAAGATTCGTGAGGGTCCAGCAGGCAGTGATCAGGAGGGTGCAGCGACGGGGACTCATGATCATCCTGTAGTGCAGAGGGTGGCAGATGGCCACATAGCGGTCATAGGCCATTGTGGCCAAGAGAAAGATGTCCATGTCCCCAAAAGTCAGGAAGAAGTAGAGCTGGCTCAGGCATCCTGCATAGGACATGGACCTGCTCTGGGTCTGTATGTTCACAAGGGCCTTGGGCACAGTGGTGGAGACAAAGAGGATGTCGGCACAGGACAGGCTGGCAAGGAAGAAGTACATGGGAGTGTGGAGATGGGTGTCGGTCGCAATGGCCAGGATGATGAGCAGGTTGCCAGTCACAGTGACCAGGTATATGCACAGGAACAGCAGGAAGAGGGCCCCTTGTTGCTCTGGACGCTCTGAGAGTCCCCAGAGGAGGAACTCAAAGCTGCTGGTTTGGTTTCCTATTTCCATGACCCTAAAGTGAGAGAAAAAATTCAATTGAGATGCACCACACTTCTCTAAATGGATGCCACTCAAAATGATTGATGAATGTGACATTCTCTAGAGAAGGATAAATGACCTTAATATGTTGGTACAATCACATCCTATATATACTTAATATTTTTATTGTGACCTACTAAATGTGATGCACTAGTAAGTATGGGAGACACACTTTAAAGGAATTAAAAAAGATATCTTTTATTTTTCCCCAATCCTTAATTTTAGTTTCTTCTCTTTTGACTTTTTTTTTTTTTTTTCAGTTTCTTTTTCTTCAATTTCACTCTCAGGAGAGTCAAAAATTTTCTTTCATTCATTCATTTATTCATTCATTCATCCATCCAGTTCATGATCCAGTTCTGACCTGGTATAGTGCTAGTTAGTAAAAAATTGGTAGTCCAAAAGTTCAAGCAATTTTTAACAGAATAGAATAGACATAAATGTCTTATTTAAATCCTACAAAATGTTGATTCAGGTTCTCTATCCTTTCAGTTTTTTTCAATTATGTTCATTTAGACATGAGGAAAGTGATGTTTCAACAACTACATAATAATGACTTGATAAATTCACATAGTTTAGTGGTAGAATCAAACTACAACCTCAACTCTTATCTTCGACTACATCAAGTTAGCTGACCCTCTCATTTTCGGGGTGAGGTCAAAATTTCTTTCTTCCTACAAAAAGGAACTTTGTCAAAAGGCAAAGAAAGATCTTGTTTCTAGCAGTAAAAATATGACACCCATTCATTCAACAAAAATTACTGTCAAATAAGTGCCAGTAACATGTAAGCTCTGAGGAAACAGATCGTTTATATAAAGAAGGTTAAAGCAAGGAAAAATATGTGCATGTATAATATATGTCTACTATAATCTCATATACATTTAATAATATTCTCCATTCTAGCAATTAGCTTGAATTATATATAGAAGAAAATTAAGGGCAACAACAATTAGAAAACTTTCTAATACTTAAGAATAAGTGCAACAAGTAAACCATAAGACCTAAAGATAATGATTTAGATTCTATTGAAGAAAATCTATGAAGGTTTGAATAATGGAAAAAGCATACTTTACTGTGTGTGTTCTTAGGGGGAAGAACTTAATAACATAAAAATTCCAACCCTCCCCAAATAAAAGTATAAATATAATAAAAGTATATGAAATAATAATATAATACAATTTTAATAATTTTAATGACTGAATTGGCATATTTTTGTTTGTATAATTATTTCATTTAGTATTTTGTGGCTTTATCGTTGTTCTCACCTCTAAGAGAGAAGATTGAATACAATACTGTGTTGAGTGTGAAATATTTAAAGAAATAACAGGAAGAAGAAAATCTGAAAATTGAAGATTTTTCATCAGAAGTGAACTCACTATGTGTCTCATAGGGAAGTAGTCCAGTCTATCTTCAAGAATCTTCATATTTAAAAAACAAAAATAACTCATCTAAATATAGTGACTATCAGATAAACATGGTGATTATTAGGAAGTTCCTGTGTCAGAGTCCCTGAAGATCTCACTGAATTAAGTTCCCTCCCTTTTACACTGTCCTCCCATCATCCCCACCTGAACAGGAATGGTCTGTCAGGAACTTACTTTTCAGATAATGCTTCTTACTTGTAGTGAGTGTCTAGGCTATGTTCTGGACCAAACCATTGTTTATTCTCCTTCCCTCTTTCTGTTCCTTTCTGTCACTCGTGGGGACAAACTGCTGACAGAACAGAGAGCAATGATAAATATGATGATTATTAGAGAGGCAGAAGTGGGATAGAGGGATTAATATGATAACATATCATCCCTGGACCTTTGTATTGACTGAATCATGTGCACTTGCAAAGTGTTAAATAGTGCTCCCGAAATTCTACAGTTATGCAAGCAAATAGTGAATCATTAAAATCTAATTAAGTTTGATGTAGTCCCACCTGTTTATCCTCTCTTTCACTATCTGTGCTTTAGGTGTTGTACCTCCAAAGATGTCATTGATGTGTAAAACTATTAAGTCTTGGGGCCTCCCTGTGGAGCAAGGGTTTGAGCACCACATTGTGGGGCTTCTGCAGGGAGAAGACCCACATGGCACAGCAGACCTCTCCTGCCTCACCTGCTGCTCCCCTCAGCAGTATATTTCTGTTGATCCACTTTTCTGCTCCCCAGTCTATCTCTGGTGAGACTTCTCACCTCCCCCCCACAGTTCTTCTATGCATAAATAAATAAATCTTAAAAAAAACTATTAAGTCTCAACTCAAATTCTTCTCCACAGAGCTGTATATTTTAATTTCCTTATTGAAGACACACACACACACACTGACACCCCAGTTACTTTCAACATGCCATGGTTATTAATTCCATGACACACACTATTTGCTAAGATTATCTCGTGTATGTTTACTTTTGTTTGATGGAAGAGACCCCTATTGTCTGTTATCAGTTCCTAACAGAGGAAGAATGGCATTCCTGGATTCTGGGGAGACAATTCCTAAAGTGAAAGGGAGGATGGACTGGACAGCCTTCACAGCATTGCTACTTCCCATGTTCATCCCACTGACAAAGGAGCAGGAAGGAAAACTGAGTGACCATTAAAGAGTTAAGGCCCATAGTCAAGGAGAGACAGATTCATGCACTGGGGAGGATGCCTCCAGGTACAGAGTCTCAATGAGTCTGCAGAGATGAGCAGGGGAGAGGAGGTCATGGAAGAGGCTTTGCTCTCTGTTTTGTCAGCAACATGTCCCCAAGAGTGACAGAAAGGAGCAGAAAGAGGGGAGGAGAATAAACAATGCTTTAATCCAGAACAAAGCCTAGACACTCACTACAAGTGAAAAGCATTATCTGAAAAGATCATTCCTGTTCAGGTGGGTTTGGTGGGAAGGACGGTGTAAAAGGGAGGGAACATACTTCAGTGAGTTCTTCTAGGCACATTGACTCAGGAACTTCCTAAATGCTCCCAGTGACACTAGAAGTAGGCACTGCTACCATCTGGTGCTAACTGTAGACGCTGAGACTCAAAGAGGTTGAGTAAACTGGCCCATCACCACACACTGATATCAGCAGGATCTTGTGATGCCCAGTGTTGGGCACTGGTATCCTGTGCTTCATAGGAGAGAAAGGCCAAGAGAGCTGACATTGCTGTCAAATAGTTTCCTACTGGGACAACTGGTTGTCCATGATGATCCAGGTCTCTCCAGCTGAGGACTCTAAAGATGCCATCATGTGTCTCTTGAGGTCCCTCTGTCAGTTCCAGCCTGACACTACTGGTCTCCCTGTGTTCTGTCAATTCATCAAAATCATCAATGTGAAACTGTAGCTGCTGTGTTTGTACCAAGTGTGGTATTATCAGCTTTTGTACATACAGGATCCCCTAGTTCTCATCTATGGATGTTCTGTCTGGAACACTCTATCATCACCTCCCACCGCTGTATTTCATCCTAGATGTTTCAGTGCAGTGAGAATTTTTCAAACTTTCAGCTCCTTGCTGGTTGTTCTGACATTAACTTTCGCTACCCCTCTTTTAACACCACTGTAATTTGTGCTACTTAAGTCCAGCTTACCCTCAGGATTAAAAATCCAGGAAGTCAGTGCCCCTGTGTGTTCTCGTCCTCATGTGGTACCCCAGTGCCTGAGAAAATGCCTGGCATAAAGAGATATTCAATTAACATGGTGTGACCAAGTGAATGAAGGCATAAACACTGGAAGATTTGCAATGCTACTCCTAAGACACCGTTGCTCATAACCATGAGAAATGAAAGGTAATTTCCCTGAATTTGTGTGAGTGGACAGAGGGGTACTTTTCACAGATAAAATATTACAAAAGTTCTAAACTTAGATATCTCCAATTGTATGACTCCAACTCTAGGCTTTCCTTGTTTCAGAACAAGTAACTAGTAGACATTCTCCATTTCCACCCAAATCTACGCCCACCTAATGACAACGATCAGTCTCATAGGATTGAGTTTCTCAGTCCAAATCCAGAATCCCTTTTCTAGAGTGCCCAACTTCCAGGATATTCCTGGGTGGGGGCCTCGGGGGGGGGGGCCTAGAAAATGAAACCCACAGCCATTCTAAAAGATTC
>JAGFMF010011660.1:74419-104373 GCA_019455555.1 Galemys pyrenaicus | reverse complement strand
TTCTCCTCCTCCTCCTCCTCCTTCCTCTCTCTCTCTCTCTCTCTCTCTCTCTCTCTCTCTTTTGTGCAATATGTGATTTCTCCCCTCAGGTGTAATTCTCAAAACTCTTGCCACCACATCACCATGAACCAAAAGAACCATATTTTCTCTTTCTTGCATCATCTATTTTCTGTACCCCTCATTTGGTGACTCCTTAAACTACCTGGGGAATCACTTGTCTTCTGGTGAAGACTTTAGACTTACATCATCTTTCCTCCCAAACAGTGCAGGTGTCAAGATTTCATTATGCTTGCATTATCAAACTCTTGGGTCTTTTATTTCCTGTTTGATTCTTGTGCTTCAGAGATGGAAAGCTTACCTGATTTACCTCATATCCTCACGACATCAGGATATGTTTTATCCTTGATTGCTGTTGCAGTAGAACTGTACTGGGACTTGTGTCTTAATGTAGCTGTAAAGCTTACCTTCTGCCCGGGTCTGTCTTGTTCACTATAATCAGTGACATATTGCTTTTCTTCAATCCTCTACATAAGTAGAAGGTAACATAATAATTAAACCTGTGTACAAAAAGTCTGTCCCTCTGCCAAGTAATGAATATAATAACAGGTCAAGTCCAAGTGGCGTGCCTTTCTTGCAGGAAGTTGTTCTTATACAACAATTGCAGGTAGAAGACAGGGTTTTTCTTTATTAGCATCAGCAATAACCCTAATGTTCTCAATGCTCAGCTATAAGGGAACTTGTGCTGTTTATTTATTTCCCAAGTAGCCTCAGCATGAACACAGCAAGGGGTCCTGTAGGAGACAGAAGCTCTGTAATTGTCCTTTGTCCTACACATTCCCTCAGGAGCAGTTTCTGGGTGGGAAGGGGAAAGGGTGCAGTCCAGCACAACTAGGATTTCCATTAAGAAAAGTTATCATTAGTTGTTTGCCTCTTGGGTTGAACTAGAAAGTCAGCCACCTACCCAATAATAGCTGATTTGGCCTTGACACTTGAAATGACACTCTTTAAAATCACAAAAGACCCTTGTGAGTATTAGGGTTTTTTGCAAGGAGGAAATCGCCCTTTGAGACAACAGAAATGTATGACATCAAGGTCATTCCCCCCCAATGTGGAATATTTTTTCAGCAGTTCCATGAGAATTTCACTATAAGCTTGTTGGAGGAATGCCAGAGGGACAAGAATTGGGATGTCATTGTGAACTTCTGGGCCTGAGAAAGACATTGGGTACTAGGCCACCAGTCACTGTGAGCACCCAAAGAATGAAAGTGCCCCAAGAGTGTGCAAGAGACTATGATGATGGGACATGGGTGAACTGGTGGTGGGAATTTCATGGGGACTACATCCGCAAGGAGAAAGTATAAACTGTAGAAAGATGAAGAATGATGTAAAAAGTATATAAAATAAAAAAAGGAAGAAAGTTCCCAAGAGTGGTATGAGTATGCCAACAGACAGGGAAACCGACCTGATAGGTCTGATAAGCCAAACTGCTAGTCCAGTTTGGTATAATGAAGCAACAAAACATCATAGTATTGGATTGTAACTCATAGAACAACATTAAATTAAGTATATCCATTAAATTAAGTGAATGGATGGGTAAATGAATGAATGACAAAAAGAAAGGCCTTTCTTAGAGAATTTCAACTAATAAATGCAGAAGGTACTATGAAATAGAACAAAATTTGACAAATACTGCAGCAGTAATTGTTGCAGGACATTTATTAATTACAAAGGGACACTAGTATCTCATCAATGAACAGTCTAGTATAATTACCTTAGCCAACGGACCTAGTTTCCATCACCACTGTTGGGACAAATCATGGGCCTCTTATATGAGGCCCAGAAGAGGAAATATTACACATTATTCTGCAGTATTCCTGACAAAATTGCATCACTTGATTCTACCTATGAGAAAATAACAGACAAAACCCAAGCTGAGAGAAATGTGATAAAATTTTAAAAACTTTAAATGGGCAAATGACAAGTAGCCTCATCATAAAGGATGATGTGCAAATATCCTTGTGCAATGTGCTTGTGCAAATGTGCTCACTATTCATTAGAGAAAAGCAAATGAAAATCACAATGAGAGACCCTATATACTCATCCCAATGGCTAAAAATGGAACTGCAACACCAAGTGTTAAGAATGTAGATTGACCAGATTCTCACATGCTAGTCCAAATGTACATTAGTACAACCATTTTTTAAAAAAGATTTATTTATGCATATAAAACCTGGGGTACAGACCAGAGATGTAGGGGGGGGAGTAAGAGAGGTCACCAGAGATAGAGTGGGGAGCAGAACAGGCATATCTACTGAAATACACTGCTGGGGGAGCAGCAGAAGAGGCAGGAGAGATCTGCTGAGCCATATGGGTCACCTCCCTGGCTAGGGATCGAACGCATGCTACAGTGGCTGTGGATAGCTTCATAATGCTGCAACTTAACCCTCTGTGCCACCAGGGAGGCCCAGGTACAACCATTTTTAAAGGAAGCTGGGTAGCATTAATGTACACTGAATGGGTACATGGCATAGTAATCCTATATACCCAAGAAAAATGGTACCATAAACAAATGTATAAAGGTTTTCATAGCAACTTCACTGCTAATGGCCTAACCTTAGTCCCTTGCACCATGCAGAAGTTTTTTTCACTCAGGGGAGGGGAAGTTCAGAGATTCTCTATAAGTTAATGAAAGTCATTCTCCAGAAAATATTGGCAAATATTTGACTGTCAAATTTTTTTCTTCATACTTATTCTTCTATCTCATTACATTATGCAATACTTCTTGACTTAGTGTTTTACCCGGTAAATTTACTGTTTACCCAGTAAATAATACTTGGAAATAATGAAAATATCTAAGAAATATATCAAAACAAAATGTGATCACTGAGAAAAAAAATACATACATTGTGCCATAAAATTTTATCGATGTCTGAGAATCCATGGCCTAGACTTTGGGTCATGATCTGAACAGAAGGCACATCACAATAGAGCAACTAGGTCATATACCCCAAAGCATGTCTAGATGGAATGTAATTCAATTTTTTAACATCTTCCATGTTCACTCTCTAATAAAATTTTTGGAGAGTTAAACAACAATTACATGAGTGAGGCAGGATTTGGTTAACAGTTAACATAAGCTTAATGCTAACTGTGCTGCATATAGTTTTAAAGACTTTCAGATAGTAATATATCTCATCCTTATAACAATCTTATGTGTTATGACAAGATGTTGTTGCTGTTTCATTTTTGTTATTCCTAATTTAGGGATTAATATGTTTTTTAAATAATTGTCTGAAGTCAGCTACAGTGATATGAGGCAGAGACTAAACTGGAACCCAGGCAGAGTTCATAGTCTTCATCTGTAGAAGCATGATGAGGTCTCTGCTGTGGAGGTGCTAAGTCATAGACTAATGAGTCATAGGCTAATCAGAATTACTATAAGGTAACATATATGTGAAGTAGACTAAATAACAATTAGACCTTTATCAGGTCTAGAATGTGAGAAAGTAAGAGACCACCTTTGGTTAAAAATATATATATATTATAGCTTCCACCAATGGCCTAGAGGAGGATTATGCTAGAGAAAAGGTGAAATATAATTATTTTCTTTACACATTTATACCAAAAGATTTCAGTATCGCTTGGAAGAATGACCAGCACTCAGCATGATCCTGGTGTCCCCAAAGGATGATTCCAAGTTTGGACTGAACGGAATCAGAAAGTGGCTACATTCCAACAGGGCTCGAATAGGTCAACTCAGGGCTCGGACCCTGGAGACACGCTGTCCTAGAAATGCCCTCACCTTCTGAAAAATAACTATGGGAACTATTCCTCCTGAGACCCACTGTGTGTCCACAGGGCACAACTATAGGAGCGTATCACAGGTCTCAACAATTGCTCTGAATTTGGCCTGAATGAGGACATGCGAGAGTCATTTTTCAGGACATTATAACCTGACAAATAATTCATAATTTCCTCTATGCCATAGCATATTCTACTTCCTTGTCGTGGAGACCAGAGTTCTCATTTCAGGCTCTAGCTAGGACAGTCCCTTCAACCTTTCATCCCATAGAAGCAGAGAACTCAAGCTGCCTTCTCTAAACCATCTGAGCCCAGTCTCTTCTGTTTTAGGAACAGACAACCACAGATCTGCTCTCCGAGCCTAGAGTTGTTACTTTTCTCTGGCATGCCTGCCTCTGAAGGAAAATTCTAACAGATGCTAGACTGGTTGGCTATAAATTTCTTATTTGTGCAAAAGGAGTGAAGTTTACAAGACCAGCACCCTTTTTTCTGGAAAACATTTGAGTTGATTCCCTAGCTAGGGACTATAGGTGTTGGAGAACTGAGATTTAATGACGATGGCATCACGGGACAGGTGACCAGCAACTTCCCTACATGCATTATCTCCTTTGACCCTCATGAAAGTTCCCGAGAGGTAAGTAGAAATATTCTGTCATTTTATCACATGGAAAATGATTGATTCAGTTGTCTAAAGTCACACAGAGAGGAGATGGCAAAACTAGGACTCAACCTTGGCTTGAGTCCAAAAACTGAGGTCTCAGTGTCCAATAGGAAAAAGACAGAGACTGAGAGACAGACAAACAGAGACAGATAGAGAATCCCCTCCTCTAATGAATGGTTATCTTTTTGTTAGGCTATCCTGAATCTGAGAACAGGAACAGAACGGAGTAATTCTGATTTGTTTTTCTCAGGTCTGAACTCTCTCTAACTCCTAAAGTTTTAATGTGTGTGTGTGTGTGTGTGTGTACTCACACAAGCCCATTTCAGAGGGAGGAGTTACAAACCTACCCTGTACTCCCACATTCAGTGGTGCATGGCAACAGGCCTTTCACAAAATTCTGTTATTACTTTGTCAAAGCACTGATTTATTCGACTGTCAGGGAGTTCCCTAAAATGACATTTCTTTGGCCTTGCTGCTGCCCCTCATGCCAGGAGGAGACATTTGGTCTTTTAAGATTCTGAATAACTATAGTCAGCATGTGTCACTCCTGTGACAGATGTCTCAGAACACAAACCCTTGTGAGGAAGAGGATTTTGGTGGTCCAGCATTTCCTGGGAATCCTGGCTTCTTCCCAGAGAATTGCAGGCTCTTCTCCTGGTAAGCATGCACATCAACGCACTTCTTGCTCCTCCCAGGAGTGTGCTTCCCCCCACCTGTTGCTGCAGGTTTCTACAGTACACTAATACTCAAAAACCTCTCATCCCCAGTTTCCTGTTTCTTAGTCCTGCTACAAGTATATTAATGTCTTATTCTTTCCTGGTGCTACTTTTCTTACATTCTTTAACCTCTCCTTGTGGATTTTCATGGACCAGGTGGTTGCTCCAAACTGTCTCCTGATTGATTAGTCCTTTTACTTAGATGTACAAATATCTACATTTGCATTCCTTAAAAGATTGCATATGCCTAGTACCAGGGTTAGTGCAACTCACATCCATTATACTAATTCATAGCACCAAATGGCTATAAAATAAAAGTCTTCCTTTGGTTCAGAACTCTCCACATATAAACATAAATGTTTTCCAGACAGATTTCTTCCAACATTTTATCCCATACAGTAGCACTCACTGATCCACAATGTATACATTCTAAGTACTTCCAGTGGATGAAACCATGAATAGTACCAAATGCTACATACACAGATACACAGATTATACCTATGGTAAAATTTAATTTATAAATTAGACATAGTAGGAGATTAACCACAATAACTAATAACAAACTAGAACAATTAGACCAACATACTGTAATAAAAGTTACGTGAATGTGGCCTCTCTTAGTATCTTCTTTAATGTAATATTTTCAGGCTGTAGTTGACTCTGGGCAACTAAAAACACGGCAAGCTAAGCAATAGATAAGGGGGGAACTATTCTTCCATAAAGATATATAACCGATTTTTTTGCCTGAGTTACAATCCATTTTGTAAATTCCTAACCCTTAAGATTTTCTACATCAAAGGAAACTTGGACTTCATCTAATGTGTGGTTTTATTTTATTTATTTATTTATTTTACCATTTTGATATTTAGTTTATTGACTGCATATTACAATTCTCTGAGAGGAAATGGAACCCAATCATTCAAAGCAGGGATAGGTTGGTGATGGGTTCTGAACAAGAACTAAGTAGGGCAAGTGGACACATGGTATCTTTGGACCCAGGAGTGTGTATGGGAGGTGGGAGATACCTGAGGAGCCTATTCCCACCCCTGATCCAGGGCAGTTTCCTCAAGCAGCCACTTAATTTCCATATTCTGTTCTTCATCTCCACACACTATTTCTCTCTTCAAAAACTACAAAACTAATTAGTGTAGAGTCATCAACAGTCTTGGAAGGTAAAGTGAGTGATTTTAAAGAGTTACACACAATTATATTTCCATATTCATAGCATCCTTTTGAGTTCAGTAAACACATTTCTGTACAAGGAAGCCTGCCTCAGAAAGAAAGAAGAAACACAAGAAATTAAGACATAGCTAGAAATAGTGACAAGATTGAGGGACATTCACTTATGTCTAAAGAGGTCATGCGGTGGCAGAGGACTATCGGACTATATCTGAGGGGAGAAACCAATTACTGTACAAAAATGAACAACACTGCAAGGAAATGAAAAATAAATAGCAAATAAAAAAATACAGAGGCTACAATATGTTTATTGGTTAATGGGAAAGAGCTGATGTTGAAATAGTGAAGAAAGAGAAAAAACGGCAACTGATGGGCTTCGCTGGTGGCTCGGGGGTTAAAGTCTCAGTGCTATCAAGCTATTGCCAGCCACTGTTGTATGATTTCCATCCCAGGCCAGGGAGCTGACTCACATGGTGCCGCAGACCTCTCCTGTCTCACCCGCTGCTCCCCTCAGCAGTGCATTTCAGTAGATCTGCCTCTTCTGCTCCCCACTCTGATGAATCCTCTTTCCCCACTCCGTGTCTCTGGCCTATACCCCAATTCTTGTATGCATAAGTAAATAAAAATTACTCTTTAAAAAAATAGTGCAGCTGGAAGAATGGTGGAAACAAGATAATAAGAATGAGAACATAATGGATGCTTATATGTTTTTCTTCTAAACCTTTCAAGAAAAAAAAAACATAGAAATGGTGTGTAGTAAGTGAAATACTGCCTTGTGGGTTTAACTTTCTCCATGAGGAGTGACATGACACCTAGGTTTCTGGGACAGTATTGATATAGGTTGTATGACTGGTTTGATGAGAATGCTATATAGGTTTGGGCTGTGAAATGCTACCCTTCCAGTTCATTCCTTTTGTGTATACCTGCTCTGTGACCCAATCATGATCTCCAGCCTCGTAACCTCTGCATTGCATATCAGGTAGTCAACCCAGTTCTGGCACCTTCATGAATACTGTGATGGAGGATTCTAGAAATAGAGGATCCAACTGGAATTTAGCATAATAAATTCTAGACCTATTTTCTGTAATTTCCCTACTATACCTCAGCTACTTAGGAAGAAAGACGTGACAATATGGGTATTATGTCTCAGAATTATGGTTTTGTCGGAAAGGTGCATGACCATGAGGTAAAGACTCAAGAGGGATGAAGATGCCAGAACTGGGTTGACTGCCTGATAATGTAATACCGAGGTTAAGAGGCAGGAGATCACAAGTGGGTCTCAGAGCAGGTATACACAAAAGGAATGAACCAGAAGGATAGCATTTCACAATTACGTAACATTAGCAAAATAGAGCTAAAAACAAAACCCACTTGCATCTACTTAGTATGTTGCTTCTTTTAACCTGATAGTTTTTCCCATTGTGTCTTTTTTGCCATGACATAAATACCCAAGGATCCTTTTTCCCATTGTAAATAAACCTTCACTTATTTCACATGAACACTCTCTATCCAGACTTCAGTCAAGTACCGCCACAGTCTGGATCTATTTATCATCAAACTAGCACATCCTTCATATTAAATCAATTTTTATTATGTTGTTGCTAAAAACAAAAGACAGTGTAACAATAAAAACTCACCAATTAAATGCAAGAGATTGCCTATTAGGTCATATTTACTCCAAATTTCTTTTTATTTTATTGAGGTAATGGTGACTTACAAACTGTATATATTATAGGGGTTTAGGTTCACAGCTCCTCAAATGTCTGTTACCATACCATTCCTACTACCAAAGTACCAATAACTTGCTACTTTATTTAAATCAAGTCCAACCCTATATTATAAACATTTAGCTCTAAAGTTTTGTCTTTTATAATTAATTAAGAATTTTTTTTGTGTTATTTTTATGTATGGGCATCCAGGTTTTTGGTATTTCTTACAGGTAAGTCCAACTACTCCGTTGCTACATCTAAACTAAATTATATCAACTATCAATTTCAAATAAACACTTGAATTGCTTTTAGCTTGCTGGTCTGTTATGTAGATAAATGTGTGAGTCCTCATGCCAGTATTAATCCATAATATAAAATACCAGAAAAATAATTTTCATACTTGATAGGTTAATTTGTTCTTCCTTATCCATTTTCTACCAAGTTATCTTAGTTTTTCCCCTGGTCCCTTATATTCTCCCACATGAATTACTGGGTCAGTTTATTAATTTCCATGTTTAAAAGAAACATGGAACTTTTAATTTGAATTACAATGAATTAATAGGTTAATCTGAAGAGAACTGACATGTTTGCAACATTAAGTCTCCACCAACATTGTCTCCACATCTTATAGATGTTCTTTGTATCATTATATAAAGTTTCATAATATTTGGATCTAGTCTTACACCTCTCAACCTCATAGTTCTAGAATTATTCCTAAATTTCTTAAATTTCTGGTGTCACTAGGAGTAGACAGGTTTTGAAAAATTAGAGTTACAATTTGTTTTTACTTAAGTGTAAAAAATATTTTTATATATATATATCTCAAACTTTCTGAAACCTCTTAGTTCGTCTAGAAAGTCTCTTGAACTTTCTTTGAGACATATGTTCTATAAATTCTACTTTATATTTTCCTTTCCAAATCTTAATATGGCATACATTTTTTTCTAGTGCTCTTTTCATAAATAGGACAAACTTCAGTTATCCTATGCAGAAGGCATAAATTAAATCCCCGTATCACATGATCTGTGTCCCATCTTGAAATAAAGACAGGTTAATACCTCTGACCCCAACCTCTTGGCTTTGTTGTGGTTGAAACTGTAAGGGACTATCATAGCATCAGTTCTGGCTTTCAGGTTTTGCTGAGTTTTTTTTTTTTTCCCAGATACCTACATATTTTAGTTCTTTCTTTTGGTTTGGCTATGTGTCGTTTTTGTTAATTTTATAATTTATCTGGTGCCTTTGTATTTTAATTTTTAATTACTTTTATAACTTATCTAAGATTCTACATGTTTTCATTGAAATGGAATCTGTTAACATCTGTTTATCTGCCATGTTGCTGACAACCCTATCTCTTAATCTTATACTTCTTTACCAAATGATCAAGCCAAAGTCATTGAATCCTCCAATTTTATGAAACCCTATAATTAAGAGATGTTATATGTCCATATGAATATAGAGGAAGGCATTTCAAGAAAGTCAAATTCATTGTGGGGAAAAGATCATTTTATCTGCATCACCTGTGCCCAGCACATAATTTCCACATGTTCTGTATGAAAAACTGAGAATTGATGGTTAAATTAATTATGGATTGAATTCATCATTAGTAAAGATCTCTTTAGAGAAACTGTTGAATTAGTTAGGATTTACTGAACTATAGTAAGAAATACATGGAATGCATATAATGGTTTTCAAAGAATAAAAGTTTATTTCTTTCTTATGTAATAACCCCACTGTGACTTGGTGAATGGTAACTCTCCTGATGGGAAAAACTTGTGAGTCAAGCTTAATTTTAGATAAGTTATGAAGGTAATTAAAAATTAAACTACATAGGAATTCCAGGTAAATTATAAAAGTTAAGAAATGCATACCACATGACTACCATCCATCCCGTTAAGCCTCCTGCCATTAGGGACAATAAGGGAAGAAGATTGTAGAGAAAACCTAAAAGTAGAATACAGAGGGGGAGAGCTACAACTCAGTCTTGAGACCACTTCAGAGCTGAGAAACGTAGTCTACCTGAATGTCCAATTACGGCATATAATATTTGGAAAGGGAAAATTTAAATGGATAGAACTTGCAGAATATTTAATTATTTACAAAGAAGAAAGCAATGTGTATATGGGTAAGCCAGTAGTAGTTGCTATCATGATTAGTGTGCATCAGGATAGATAAAGGAGGAGTGACCTGCAGTCAGGCAGTTAGGGAACATTACAATATATCACATAGAAAATGGTGGTGGTCAAAGCTGAAGCTCTTAGGAAATAAGTAGAAAGTTATATACAAATTAAGTAAAGGTAAGGATCAATGAAGTCAGATATAGAGATCATGGGTAAATGGGTTAAGTGTGAGCATCTCACATGAGGGGAACCCAGAAAGTAAACCTGGATATATTCAAACTATTGAATGCAAATTTTTGGGACATAAGATGAATATAACTTTAAATAATCTCTCTAAAGGAGATAAAATAAACACAATGTCAACTTTCTAAAAAAGTTTAAAATATATTTAAGTTTGCTATGCAGAATACAGGGTTTGGTCACACGTGTTATATGATGACTGAATGTGTAATACAGGGGAAAGAGATTAAGCATAGATCCGAGAGTGTATTATGTAGTAGATGAAACCACTATGGGGTTCAATGGGTCAAAATACAAAAAGAGCAAAGGTAAGAGATGGTCAGAGAGAAAATCATTAGGACTATGAAAATATTTAAGGGTTTGGAATAGAACTAAAGCCTTTCAAAGGTGAATGTCTGCTTCAAAACTAACATATTTGGGGGTCCTCTCTGGTGGCACAAGTGGTTAGGGTGCAGCACTATGAAGCTATCCACAGCCACTGCAGCATGCGTTTGATATTAGCCAGGGAGGTGACCCACAAGGCACAGCAGGCCTTTCCTGTCTCGCATGCTGCTCCCCTCAGCAGCATATTTCAGTCGATCCACTTGTTCTGCTCCCCACTCTGTCTCTGGTGAATCCTCTCACCCCCAATACCTCGGGCCTGTACCCAGCTCCTGTATGCATAAATAAATAAGTCTTTAAAAAAATAGCTAACATATTTGGGTAAAATTTAATTTTGTTTTGCTCTGACAACCCAGTTTTCATTATAATTTCTTACTTTCTGATGCCAAAGTAGGTGCTTGTTACCCATATGTTCTAGGCGCATTCTAAATTTGATCAGTAATACAATTTCTAATTGGCTAAGGAATACTATTCTTTGAACCACAATTCTTTCAAAAGAGAGCCTGTCTTTTCTTTTAAAGAAAACAAAATAGTGTGTGATGTTGGAATTTTATTATGTTGCAAGGTCCTTAAGAGTTGTGAGTAACATGAATAAATGGATGCATGAACTTTATTTTCCAAATCTTTATGATTTTTTATTATATCTGGCAAAGTATGTAACATACTGATAAGAAACTTAATTATTTGATAAATAATTAAAGTCTAGGTATTTGGGTGATGGGGTTGGGTTCAGGGAAAAGACTATTCACTTCTTATACATGAATGGTTAGGGTAAACATATAATGAAACTAACTGAACAAAAGGGATTATTTCCCCTCCATATTGATTACATTTTGGAATTTTAAACCCAAGTATAGAAAAATAACCACTAAGGCAAACTAGTTTTTAAGTAAGACTATTAAACACAGTAACTTAACTAATGATTCTGAATTTCTCTCTTCCCTTTCTGGATGAAGGATCTATGAAAGAAAACAACCAGTCTTCTACTCTGGATTTCATCCTCCTTGGAATTAGTGGTCAGAAAGAGCAAGAATATGTCTTCTTCATCTTCTTCCTGTTCATTTACCCCATCACTTTGATTGGAAACCTGCTCATCATCTTGGCTATTCGCTCAGACAATCACCTTCACAACCCCATGTATTTTCTCCTTGCAAACCTCTCCTTTGTTGACATCTTCTTCTCCTCTGTAACTATCCCTAAGATGTTGGTCAACCACATCGTGGGTAGCAAAGCCATCTCCTTTGGGGGATGTCTAACACAGATGTGCTTCATGTTAGCCTTCGGTAACACAGACAGTTACATCTTGGCAGCGATGGCATATGATCGAGCCATAGCCATCAGCCGCCCACTTCATTACACAACAATCATGAGTCCAAGGTCTTGTGTCCTGTTAGTGGCTGGTTCTTGGGTGATTGGAAACTCCAATGCCATCCCCCACACTCTGCTCACAGCTAGACTGTCTTACTGTGGAAACAGGGAAGTAGCCAACTTCTACTGTGACATTGCTTCTTTGCTTAAGTTGTCTTGTTCTGACATTCAATTTAATGTGAAGATGATGCACCTAGGGGTTGGTGTTTTCTCTGTGCCATTAATATGCATCACCATTTCCTATATTCGGGTCTTTTCCACAGTCTTAAAAGTTCCATCCACAAAGGGTGTGCGCAAAGCTTTCTCTACCTGTGGTTCCCACCTCACAGTTGTTGCTCTGTATTATGGGACAGTCATGGGCATGTACTTCCGGCCTCTGACAAGTTACAGCCTAAAGGATGCTGTGATAACTGTGATGTACATTGCAGTGACCCCAATGTTAAATCCTTTCATCTATAGTCTGAGAAATAAAGATATGAAGGCTGCTCTGGGGAAATTATTCAGCAAGAGAATCTCCTCATAACCACTGTGAGCTTATATGGAGACCACAGTCACCAAATTAGAATGCATTTGAAATCCATCCACAATGTCCTCTCCACAACACCCCAAGAATCTAGCCTTTCTTTTATAGACACTAGATTTCTCTTCTCAGAAATCTTGTAACATTAGGATGAGACACCACTTGAAAGTATCTATTTGTTTTCAAGATGCAGATGCTCCTTTTGGCACAAGTTCATGTCAATCCACGCAGCTGCCTTGCAGAGTTAAGTGGAGAATGTCTCAACCTTGGCTTCTCCATCTACATAACAGAATTAATCTCTGCTTTGTCTGTGTCAGAGGGTGCGTGGGACAAGTACTTCATGCTCTGAAGTTTATACTTTAATATTCAAACACCAATTCTTTGACTCATGTTTAATCACACCTACTTAACTTGCCAAACTTGAGGGCAAGAGTTGTTCAACATAATATTGGCCCACTAATATTGGTCATTAAAGTACAGTCATAACCACTGGGAGAAGCACAACTTTAATATGAATAAATAAACGTAATCTGACAATGATTATGCATGACCAGAGACAACGTTATTTCTCATCCATCCTATACCTGGTATATCACAGAGTTTATATGGTTGATACAGGAGACAGAAATCATACTTATTACTCTTTAATTAGTTAGCTTTCAAACAAGAATTAGATATATTAGTACCTTCTAAAAATGACTAAAGGAGAAAAATATGGATGCTATTTAATGCGAAATGTATTTACTGCAAGAAGTACTACTAATCTATGCAAAATTGAACTCTTGCCACTTAGACAACATGGGTGGAAATAGGGGAGACAATGCGAAGTGAAGCCATAAGAAGAAAGACAAACACCAGTGTTTTCACTTACACATGGATAAAATACACTGGTAACAAACTCTAGAAATCTGATTGTAGAACTGGGGTAGCCAGAAAAGGATGGGAAGGGGGAGAACAAAGCAGGGAGGGGATGAGAGTGGACTATGGGAGAGGGTTATGTGTGCCCTGGTATTCAGTGTAGGGTGGTAACAACATCTGAATGGTGTGATCTGCATCTCTAAGTCATACACGGTGTTTTATTTATTTTTATTTTTTTTCTTTAAAGATTTATTTTATTTATGCATACAAGCACTGGGGTACAGATCAGAGGTATAGGGGGTGAGAGGACTCACCAGAGACAATGGGGAGCAGTACAGGCAGATTAATTGAAATACACTGCTGAGGGGAGTAGCAGGTGAGGCAGGAGGTCTGCTGCACTGTGTGGGTCAGCAGCAGGGATCGAACTTGCATACACGGTGTTTTAAACCAACGTTACCTCCAAGAGGTGAAGTAAGGAAAGTGGAGACATTATTACCCAGTCTACAGAAATACTAAGTATTGTAAAATTTTATATGGACAACTTCCTTGAAACACAAAACCTATCAAAATGTAATTATGAGAGAAATGGACAATTTAAGAAGAACCAGCAGGAGACTGAATCAATGAACAAAAAATTACAACAAAGAAAAAAACCTGGATATGTAGCTTCACTGTTGAATTCTGCCAGGTAAGGTCAACTAATACCAATTTCCAAAAATGGAAAGGAAGAGACACTTCCAAGCTCAGCAAAACCTGGATATCAAAGACAAACAAAGGCACTACCAAAACAATAATAACAAAAACTAAGCAAAACTAAAGACCAATTTCCCTTATAAACATTAGTGAGAAAAATCATCAATGAAATGCTGGCAAATGCATTCAGTAGCAAATTAAAACAATCATATACCATGACCAATTGGGCCTTACACCTGGAAACAGGGCAGTTCAACAAAGAAAAATCAAGAAACGCATTTGCCAGATTAACAAAATGAAGGGTTTGGTTTTGTTTAAAGGGAGTTCACATCTTTTACACTTTTTTGAGATTTTTACTTACTCGGTTTTGCGCGTAGGCCAGAAATGCAGGAGATAGGAGGGTGAGAGGACTGACCAGAGATAGAACAGGGAGCAAGAACAGGCAGATCTACTGAAATACACTGCTGAGAGGGGAGCAACAGACAAAACAGGAGAGGTCTGCTGCACCATGTGTGGGTCAGCTCCCTGGCTGGGGATTGAACTCAGGACCTTTATGTAAAAGCCTGAGACTGAACCTCTACGCCAACAGGCAGACCCCAAAATGAAGGTTTTTTTAACTGATCTTCCCAACTGAGGCAGAAAGAGCATTTGAATAATTCAATACCCTGCCATGATAATCATAAAAAAAATAACTTCAACAAAATAGGATTAGAAGGAAATTATCTTCACATATTAAAAATCAAGACAAAGAGTAAGTCCTAAAAGCAGCAAGAGAATAAAAGACAGTTACCTACCGAGGGACCCTAGAAGACTATCAGTGTATTTCTAAACAGAGATCATACAGTGCAGGAGGGAATAGAATGATATTTTCAAAGTATTTCAAGAAAATATTGTCAGGGAAAGTTATTTATTAGTAGAAGAAAGAGACATCAAGACTTTACAAAGGAAAAGCTAATGGACTACACCACTCTGTTTTGCAAGAAAGGCTGAACGACTTTTTCAAGTTGAAAAGATTTCAAATTAGATGTCCTTTCCCTAAATTTGTGCATGTTTTGAACACTGGAGCATGATCTGAACATAGGGAAAGTAACAGCATCGCAAATAGGGTGGTGGTCCCTGAAATACATTCTGCATGAAAATGCAACTCAAAATACGATGTTACCCATCTACCAGGACAGAATTTAGAGAAGACTTTGGAGGGTGGTACAGTGACATGAGTAGAGCAGGGAGTGCAGGAGTTAGGTAAATGGGAGTTAATTATGGAGTAGCTCTGCTCTTAAAAACTTTTCAGATAGTAATCATTTCATCTTTGTAACACCTTCATGAAGAATTTACTCTTCATATCTCCTTCATGAGATCAATTGCAGCCAGTAAGACACAGAGCCTGGATTGAAACCCAGTGGGAGTTCACAATCTTCACCACAGTCCTCTCAGACAACTAGTGACCTCTGACATGGGAGTTGCCAAATCACAGGATAAGGACCATCAAACAGGACTGTTCTAAAGGTATAAGAAGAGGACAAAGAAACAGGTACTTTTATTTCTATGAATCCAAAGAAGAAAAAAATACCTCCCTTGGCAGACTTGTAAAGAAAGTATAAGTCCTAAATTCTTTCACACAGAATCCTAAACAAGTACGCAATTAAATTATTTTTAGTAGCCACACATAACACTGGAAAGGCTTCAGTAAAGACGGAAATAAAGATCAGGAATTGTATCCAAAGGGATGGTCACAACTTGTGTTGTAAAGCAGAGGAGAGGGGCCCACATTCCAGCCATGAGGCTAGTGCATGTCCATTCGGTGCTTGAACCCTGGAGACATGCTACTTAAGAAATGCTCTTGGCCATCTTTCCTCCACAAAAGATTTCTGAGAACAAGCACACTTGAGATCCACTGTGTCCCCACAGGACACAGCTATGGGGTTCTAGTGAATCTCAACAATTACTCTGACTATGACCAGAATGAAGACCTGAGGGAGTCATGTTTCAAGTGATTTTAGAACCTAGTCAATGATTCACAATTGCCTCTATACTATAATTGGCTTAACCTTCTTGAAGAGGACAATAAAGTCCTTGTCTTCTGCCTCCACCCAGGACAAGAGCTCCACCCCTACTGCTCCTGTGATGACAATCTCAGGGGTTCTCTTTCAAACCACTCAGTCCTACATCTTTCATCTCAGGACAAGGAACCACTCCCAAGGTCTACTGCTGGCACTTTCTTCAGAATGCCTGCCTCAAAGAGTGAATGCTAGACTCTTGGCTGTAAACTTCCCATTCATGGAAGTGGAGTGAAGGTGACAGGACCACGACCTTCTTTTGACGATATATGAGCTGCTTCTCCAGGCAGGGGCTACGAACATTGGAGGATAGTGACTTTATGGTCTTGACCTCAAGAGATAGTTACACAGCAACAACAGTCCTCAATTCATTATTTCATTTGACCCTCACAAACCTCTAAGAGGTAAGTAGAATTCTATGTCATGTTTTTTTTTTTAAAGATTTATTTATTTATACATACAAGCACTGGGGTACAGGCCAGAGGTATGAGGGGGTGAGAAGATTCACCACAGACAGAGAGGGGAGCAGAACAGGCAAATCAACAGAAGTACACTGCTGAGGGGAGCAGTGGGCACAGCAGGAGAGGTCTGCTGCGCCATGTGGGTCCCCTCCCTGGCTGGCAGCAGGGATCGAACTCGTGCTGCAGTGACTGTGGTTTGCTTCATAGTGCGTTGCTTAACCCACTGCGCCACCAGGGAGGCCCCCTATGTCATGTTTTAAGGTGAAAAAATTAAGAATTGAATTGTCTAAACTCACATAGAGGTAATAGCAAAAGCAGAATTCAAATCTTGGATCCAGAGCCTATGTTCTCCAGATTGGACTGGACTGGATCCCACAGAAGAGCAATAGACAGGGATATAGAGAAAGGACACCCTCTTCTGATAATGCTTCTCCATGGAATTTGTCTACGAAAACAGGACAAGAAAGGATATTTCTGATGTGGTGAAATAAGTCCAGAGAATTCTCCACTCCTAGCTAAACACTCCGTGTATATGTTTATGAGTGTGTGTGTGTGTGTCTGCCAACACTAACAACCATACACAAATCATCTTGCAAAGAGCCAAAATCCTTCCATTCTTACAGCCAATGTGTCATGCTAACAGATCCTTTAAGAGAGACATTCTTTTTCATTGTCAAGGCACTGATGAACTGAAATATCAGGGAGTCTTAAAGCACTGTCTGGTTCATCTTTGCCATATTTGCTGCCCATACATGACAAGGAGGTGTATTGGACTCTCCCTTCCAGACTATACTCAGCACCATCATAGGATGTGATGGGTATCTCAGAGCAGAAAACAGGTGTTAGTGGCCAGCACCGTCTGGGGGAGTGCTAGGATTCTGGGAGAATCAGGCTCCTACTCTGCCCCTAGCATCCATGCTGCTGCTTTCTCCTTGGGGCATATTGTTCCTTTACCTTTTTCTTGAGGGTTCCTACAGAAATCACTTCTCCCAGTGAAGACCCTCTCACCCTGTCTATCTGGCTTGTGGTTCCCTGTCCTCAACCCCTGTATTCAAAAACCTCTCACCCTGTTATCTTTCTTAGTGCCCATGTGTATTCTAACAGCCACTTCTTTTCTAGCACTATTTTTTCCTACATTCTTCAGTTACTGTCATTTAATGGTGTGTGGTCATCCTTGTACTACATTGTCATTAAAAGTGTTATGTTATTAATCAGTCACTCACGTATATACCCAAATATCTTTGTGTACTTCTATGAAACGTTGTCGATAGTGCAACCACACCCACTATACTAACTCTTAGTACTCAATGAATAAGGTCAAATTCCTTGCATTACTCAAAATCCTCACACTATAAAGACAAATGTCTTCCCTGATTGAATTCTCTCGTTTCCATGCCTGTATTCTCAGCACCTCATAAAACACATAGCACATTTCTAAAGAACAATTTGTCCTTGCATTTTTCTCCATGATAAGGAGCTTGGATTTCATGTTTCAGGTGACAGTTGGACAATGAGTGGATTTAAAGAGCCAGATACGTGGTGGGGACTCCCTGGGGACTACACATGATGTGAAATACAGTTAAATAAATCTAATTTTAAAAAGAGCCAGATACAATTGTATTTGCAGTGTATAATATAGTGTGGGTCCAGGAAGTAGATATCTATAGAGATAATCCTGGACGAAGGTCATATGTGGCCCCTTCCCCTCTCCAGTGGAAATAACTTCCATTTGCTCTCTTTCATTCACAAAGGCCGGTCTCTATTCTACATTGACTGAAACACCGACTTGAACCCCAGCCTCCATGGCCATTTCCAAAATTCCGTTTTCCTCCTTCACAGAGATCACTATAGTAGTTGAGTTGAATATATTTCCCTCATCAGGATATATCCTTTTACATCATATACATGTATTATTTTGTTTTAAAATGTGCATATATTGTATGGTATGGAATATATTTCCAGTAACTTGCTTTATTCCATCCTTTAACTTTCTTTTTATTTTTCCATGTGAATTCATTTGCTGTTATTCTTATGCTAAATCATTTTTAAATTTTTTTGGTTCACATATAATTTATGCAATTGTAAGTATATTGCCTCTAAATTTGTAATAAAGTATAGCTTTAAAAATTGACCAGTAATATCCCAAGAATTTTAACAATTGGCCCCAGATCATATGTCAGTCTGATCTCGCGTTCCAAGGACCTCGAGTTATAGTGTGCATGATTCCTATGTAGAAAAGTTTAGTTAAGGAATAACTTAAAATTATTGCAAGATAAGAAGTGGCATAAATTCAAGTTTCTGCTGTGGCATTACTGCGACTTACCTAAAACAATCTACTAAGTAAATTTAGTTAAGTGCATAAAAGAAAAAAATGGATTTGAAAAAGTCAAAATGATGATAATATAAAGCTTGTCAAACTATAAAGTAAAACTGTTTGAATATTTTATTAAATTTTAATGTAATTTAACAATATTCTTTTCTGTTAGTTGTGATTTTTGTGACTGAATTAAAAATGAAATTTCTAATATAAAAACTTGGGTTATTTTTTATTATAAAATTAAGTTTTTATCTTTAAAGTAATCCTTTAGTTATTATCTTTCAGAGTTCTTACTGTAAATAGGTATTCAACTGCTTACCACTTTTTCCTAAACATCCATTTCATCCTTTCCTTTGTGATATCTAAATCAAAGTATGTCATATTCAATTTCAAACTAATATTTGGACTATTTTACATATGCCAGTTTAACCCCACTGTGCATTACCATAATAAGCCTTTTAGTAACTTAGGAAGCAATTCCTATCTTCTTATTTGATTTTTCTAAAATTAACTTACTCTCTACCCATAGTTTAAGATCAGTTGTTCCATGCTTAAAATAAAACTAGTACTCTCTGATTCAATGAGTCAGTTAGCCAAATTCATGATTAATTGTAAGAGAATCAACATTTTTAACACTTAAGCATTCTACTAACCATGCTTATTATTATTTTAGATATTCCTTTTTGTCCTTAAGTAAATTTTAAATATTTAATATAATGTATATATCATATATATTGAAAGCTTTTTATAAGAATTGTTCTAGATTGTCAAACATTTCGGTTGCTATCATAAATGCAAAGTTTTTAAAAAAGATTTTATTTATTTATGCACACATTTATAATGGGGTGCAGGCCAGAGATGGGTGGTGAGAGGATTCACCAGAGACAGAGCAGGGAGCAGACAGGCAGATCTACTGAAATACACTGCTGAGGGGAGCAGCAGGCGAGGCAGGAGAGGTCTGCCACGCCATGTGTGTTCCCTCCCTGGCCAAGGATTGAACTAAAACTGCAGTGGCTGTGGAAACTAGAGTATACTCAATCCCTAGGGGGAAACGTCTGAATGAAGCCCACAACCAGAACACACATGTACAAACAGGCTATAATTCAGTCACATGTCCACATCTCCTTGCCAAAGAGTCTTAGAAATGTAGTCTAGATGAGTGACCAGGAGAACAACTTCAGTTTAGGTACAGCCAGTGTCTCTACTACAAATAGTATGATCACAAAGTGCAGGACAGACCAAAGAGAAGGAAACCACTAGTCAAGCAGGTAAATGAGTGTTACAATATTTCATGTAGAGAAAGATGATGATGTAAGGTAAAGAATTGATAAAATAAGTAGACAACTTGATTAGGGGGAAAAATTTTAAACAAGGACTAAACAAGAGCTGATGTAGAGGAAAGGGGCAAACTGGATGGGTGTGCCCGTGAGTATCCCACATGTGGAACCTATGATATATCGGATATACTAAACAAATATTAAATTCAAGTGTATGGTACATAAAATAAACACAAAATAATAAGCACCAATGTAAATTACATCAGTTGTATACGCAGAGTTTAGTTTGGGGGTTGTTTAAACATGTTAACAATGTAACAAATAGGGAAATACAGGAAAGAGAGATCAAATTTATAAATGTAGAAAAGAGTCTCCCAACAGTACATTAAAAACACTGAGGAATTGCATGAGACACCCAATAAATGATAAAATGAAGGAAAACTATGTAAAAAGTAAAACTATGCTACAGAAATGGGACACCTGGAGCACCTGGAATGGTGCTCACAGGGCTTCCTTCCTAAAGCCTATTCTCCGCCATCTTTGTGATTTATTATCTTCTGGCACCAAAGTGGACACCTGATGCTCGTGTGTCCTGGGTTCACACTGAGATGGTACTGTTACTTATTTTCTAATTGTATATGATGCTCTTGTATATAATACTTCTTTTGTAACATAATGTTACAAATGTCCTCTTACTACTACGTATAACAAAATTAGTATAACTTGTTCTTTAAGTTAAAAGGTCCCTGAGAACACAGACTATGTCTTTCTTTTTGAAATTATGGATAAAAGGCATTTTTTCCAAATGACCATTATTTTTCCATGTGACCTAAAAAAACTTAATATATCATATGTACAATACAAAATTTAATTGTTAAGCGAGGAAATGCAACGTGTGACAGTTTTGAAGAGGGAATAGGAAAACTTCATATTCATATTGCCTTCTTCTTAGAGTTAAGACTAAGCTATCTGACAATTCTCCAACTGGTGAACGGGGATTATTCTCCTAAGAAATGGCCACCTCTGGATTTAGCATAACCCACCTACAAACACTGGTAATAAAATGTAAAAAAAGACAGTATTATACTCAGTAACTTCATTAATAATTCTGGGTCTTTCTCCTTCTTAATAAAGGAGCCATGAAGGAAGAAAACCAGTCCTCTACCCTGGACTTCATCCTCCTGGGGATTAGCGGTCAGCAGGAACAGGAAGAAATCTTCTTCATCCTCTTCTTGTTCATTTACCCCATCACTTTGATTGGAAACCTGCTCATCATCTTGGCTATTCGCTCTGACATTCACCTTCACAACCCCATGTATTTTCTCCTTGCAAACCTTTCCTTAGTGGACATCTTCTTCACCTCTGTAACTATCCCTAAAGCACTGACAAACTATATCTTGCACAGTAAAGCCATCTCCTTTGGGGGATGCCTAACACAGATGTATTTCATGATTTCCTTGGCTAACACAGATAGTTTTATCTTGGCAGCGATGGCATATGATCGAGCCGTGGCCATCAGCCGCCCACTTCATTACACAACAATCATGAGTCCAAGGTCTTGTGTCCTGTTAGTGGCTGGTTCTTGGGTGATTGGAATATCCAATTCTCTCCCTCACACTCTGCTAACAGCAAAGCTGTCTTACTGTAGAAACTGGGAAGTAGCCAACTTCTACTGTGACATTGCTTCTTTGCTTAAGTTGTCCTGTTCTGACATTCGGTTTAATGTGAAGATGATGTACCTAGGGGTTGGTGTTTTCTCTGTGCCATTAATATGCATCACCATTTCGTATATTTGGGTCTTTTGCACAGTCTTAAAAGTTCCATCCACAAAGGGTGTGCGCAAAGCTTTCTCTACCTGTGGTTCCCACCTCACAGTTGTTGCTCTGTATTATGGGACAGTCATGGGCATGTATTTCCGCCCTCTGACAAGTTACAGCATAAGGGATGCTTTTGTGACAGTGATGTACATTGCAGTGACCCCAATGTTAAATCCTTTCATCTATAGTTTGAGAAATCGGGACATGAAAGCTGCCCTGAGGAAACTGGTCAGCAAGAGAATCTCCTCATAACCATTGTGAGCT
This sequence comes from Galemys pyrenaicus, assembly GCA_019455555.1. NCBI lineage: Eukaryota > Metazoa > Chordata > Mammalia > Eulipotyphla > Talpidae > Galemys > Galemys pyrenaicus. The sequence goes on along the minus strand of JAGFMF010011660.1, from coordinate 81,937 downwards.
TATATATGGAGACCACAGTCACCAAATTAGGATGCATTTGAAATCCACCCATAATGTCCTCTCTACAACCGCCCAAGAAGCCACTCTTTCTTTTTTAGACACTGAATTCCTCCTCTCAAAAATCCCATAACACTTTGATGAGACACCACTTGAAAGTATCTATTATTTCCAAGATGCTACTTTTGACTGACAGCAAAGGTTCAGGTCACATAAATGCATCTGCTTTGCAGAGTAAAGTTGAGACTATCTGAGGCTTGGCTTCCACGTTTACACAACAGAAATAATCTCTGCTTTGTCTGTGTCAGAACGTGTGAGCACCACTGTACTTCATGCTCTGAAGTTATATGTTATTATCAAATGTCAATTTTTTGACTCCTGTTTAATCACACCTATTTCACTTGCCAAACTTAGGGCAAGAGTTGTTTAACATAATATTTGTCTCCTAATAACAGTCATTAAAATGCAACCATAATCACTGCAAGAGGTGCAAGTTATTATTAATGTGAATGAATAAACGTAACCTGACAATAATTATACATAATCAGAGTCAACATCATTTCTCAACCACCATATACCAGCATGTCATAGGGCCACCATGGATTCATTAAGGTGACAGAAATTGTACCCATTATTTTTTAATTATTATTTTTAAATTAAGCTTTTAAACAAGGAATTTGATACACTTGTATATCCTGAAAATAACTAAAGGATAAAAACATGGATGTTCATGCAATGTAAAATGTATTAACTGCAAGAAGTTATATCCACTAGAACTGGGGAAACTAATGGTTTGTGGTACCAAACCTAGGTATTCAGGAGATACCTATCTGGCACTTAGCTTTCTGACAGAAGTTATCAAACTACTACCATTTAACTCCACCTGCTGAAGTGAATCATTCTTGGGGAAATCTGAGTTCACAATAATTCTACATGAATTTTTTTTTAGTTTATTAACCATTACTATTAAGCATAGAAATAGAAAAACATCCTAAACATAGCTTGTATACTTGGTTCTCCTTACACCTCATTGTGCAGAATCAACACACTGTCTTCTAGTTGAAATCGATCATTCTAGTCAGTAGAGAAATTCCATTTTGTCCTGATTGGCCCACAGAGTCATACTACAATTTTGGTGGATCTTATCACAAGAGTATAAATTGAAAATACATAAATTCCAAAAGATTATAATTGACAATCATTACATAAGACAATACCCAACTAAATTATGCCTTCTAGGAACAGACATAGATGCAATAAAAGTGAACTGAAAAAGGAAACAAAAGAAAGACTAGTATAGAATTCAGGATGAGAGGTTACTGAAAGAAGGGAGACTCAAGGAGACGGAAGTGCAATAACATGCTATTATATGGGTTATTATTTAAGTGCTACTTTGCAGTTTGAGTGTTGAATCTGAGTATTTATCATACTTTAATTTATCTACTATAATAGATACATAGCAAATAAAAATCTGCATGAAATAATGATGAGTTTTTCTTGAATAAAAGATGGTAGGATTGAGGTCACATGATAAGGCCATGAGTTTTACTAGGCATGATATATATCAGACTTTGCAGTTAATCTTTTACTTGCTTCATAAAATGATATCGTAAGTTTTTCTTCCCAGTCTATATTCTAAATAGCAGCTGTCCTCAGGATACCTTGTTTCCTCTCTTCTTTCTACTAATAGAAGAAGAAAACATTTGTTTAGAGCAAGAAAGGGGAAAGAAAGTGAAGACATATACGAAGAATCTAGATGTGCTGCTGTGGAAGTAAAAACAATAGAATAGAATAATGTTTATGTATGTAAAGATTGTATCTGATGAAAATACTGAAGAAGAGAGTGATTTAAAAATTTTAGTTTCATTTTTAATATGTGTTCAGTGGTTCATGGGTACACTCCCAGGAAAGTTTAATAAACTGTAGAACAAAAATACGTAAATCACAAATAATTCAGAGTAAAGTCAATATATAGTTTAAAAATGGATTACATTATCTAGGAGACTCTTACAGAATGATTAAATTTCAAGAAAGTGGGCCATGATGGAGAATGAGGATTCTAGTGGTGGAAAAAAAGAGAGTTTTACAATCTTAACTTGAGGTTCCTGCAAATCAAGTTTGCATCAGAATTTCTATAAGGCAAAGCACATAGCACTGTGTATTTACAAAACTATTGCATTGGACACTAAAGTACTGGTTTTTAAGAATGAACAATAACCCAATAAAGGAAAAAGTTATGTGTGCTACACAGGGTGTTTAAAAATGCCAAATAGGGGCCTTCCTGGTGGCGCAGTGGGTTGAGCAATGCACTATGAAGCATCTGCAGCCACTGCAGCACGAGTTCGATCCCCGGCCAGGGAGGGACCCACATGGTGCAGCAGACCTCTCCTGGCTCACCCGCTGCTCCCCTCAGCAGTGTGCTTCAGTCCATCTGCCTGTTCTATTCCCAACTCTGTCTCTGGTGAATCCTCTCACCTCCCTGGACTCTGGCCTGTACCCCTTGTATGCTCTTGTATGCATAAATAAATAAATCTTTTTTTAAAAAAAAGCCAAATGGTTGTAAAGGAAGTATGTATTTTGTTAACTATCAAATATACATGTACATATGTGCTTTTACTATACCACACATGTTACCATTTCTTTTATTTTTAATAACCTATGCCATTATCTAATACTAGCCTACTTTAAAAAGATGGGGAAACTAAATTTCCAAAAAGTGAAGTGATTTATTTGCTGTCTTTCAATTAGAAAAAAAAAAATCTAAGATTTGAATCAGTTTTCCTCACCCCCAAGGAATCCCCCTGACATGGCAGCCAGACCATAGAGAACATATAAAAGAATGAGAGAAATCTAGGTGGGTAAGATTGAGTGCACCTTACTTTTGGCTAGAATTTTCCCTAACACAGAAGCCACTCCAACAATGACAACAGTTAAGCTATGGGGTAAAGGTGGAAGATATGAGTTCCTATAAAAATTTATCAAACTTTAAAGCAAAAAAGGGAAGTGACTCTTCTGCTCTTTGTTCTTATTCATATATTTATTCAGCCTATTCAAATAAACAGAGTGTCACTGAAGAGGTTGCTAAGGAATTTTTCAAAGAAAGAATGAAAAATAACATAAACCCCAACTATCACATTCCATTCATGCCTCTTGATGTAGTCACTGTTAAATGATGTGACACTGGGCATGTGCTTTGCCAATAAAACCAATGCAAAGGAAGTTTTCTTCTCTAATATCATATTCCTCTATTTCTGAATAAGGAAGAGTAGAAACAAGGTATCCTCTGATGAAAGTTGTTCATTCAGAATACAGAATGGTAGGAAATCTTGCAACATCATTTTATGAAGCGAGTACAATACTGACAGCAAAGCCTGATAAATATTTTGCAAAACCACAGAAGAATCCCACTTATTAATATTGATACAAAGATTATGAGTATGGCTCAACAAAATATTATAAGACCAGTATGTCTTCACTATATAGGTGGATTATTTCAGGAATAAAAGTTTGGTTAAATATTAGGAAAACTGTTAACAACTATGGAAATGCTAGTAATTACATTTCACACTATTCAAACACATTTTTTCACTAAAAATAATTAATTGGGAAGCAAATTAATAGGTATTTCTCTAATAATAAATACCAAAACCATTATTAAAAGATCAGTTTCTTAGAGGGGATAGAATAACACATTGCTATCAGTCAAGAATAAGGTAAGAACGTTCATTGTTAAAATATCCATTTTAACATTGTAATGAAAGATATGCCCAATATGATTACAAAGCATATTCAAAAATTGGTAAGTAGGAGGTATAATTATCTCTATTTACTCATTTAAGAATTTGTGTACCCCAGAGCATCAACTGAAAACACAAGACAATTCAGAAGAATAAATCATAAGGATTCATCATACACAAATAAATCATTCATATATACAAAAAAAAAATCTCTACCGAATTAGAGAATGTGATGATAGCAGCCAAACAATAGACAAAATAACCAGGGGAAAAAAAGTAAAAAGGAATGCTCAAGATTTATATTAAGAACACTTCAAAACCCTGATTAAATCATCAGTTCAGACAGTCTTAACATTTGATAAAAGGATATCAAATGATATGAAAGCCAAGAGACATATGGCTGAAGGAGAAATAGATAGTTACAAGAAGTCAAACTAACACCACACTGGTTAAATTCTGGCCACAGGAAGGAGAATGTGACTTTTATAAAGGAGAGTTAGGTTTTCACTTTACAAACATAGTGGTAAATCTTACCATAAATCAATTATAGCACATAATTTAAATATACTTTAGCCCAAATTATTCAGCTTGAATATAATCATACTGTAGCACTACCAGTGATAAAAATACAGAATCCCAAGGAGCAAGCTAGCTCCATCAAGAGAAAACATTAACTATCAAATATATCATAAAGATACTCTACACAAATATCCCCTAAATATTAATATGCATATAAGTCACTGCTAACACCAAGTCAATGCATATGTGCATTGATGGGTCTGGGATGGAACTTAGGAATCTACATGTCCGACAAGCTCCAGGCGATGCTGATGCTACTGTTAATGAACTCAACTTTGAAACAAAGAAGAATGGAGGAATCTCTATAATCATTGCTATTGTGAAAAAAGTGAATCATTGAACTTGTAAGAAGAACCAAGACTCATAGAAAAACATTTGCAATGTAAAGTGATGGAGTAGATTCCTATTTGGACAAACCAACTGAAAAGAACAGTTTTGAGGATAAACTGAACATCTAAATACCAAATAGTTAAACTTAAAATAAGAAATTATTAATTGCTCAGCACAGCCACCAGGGCCTTAAGAGCAGACCCAGGTCCCAGTCCAGGCTAAACAGGGACCCATCCTTCACCAGCAACCCCACCAGTGCTTAGGAAGTTCTCTCAGCCCTCTGCTCAGCCACCAGTGCTGCAGGAACCCATGCACACCTAGTCTGGGCCATGAAGCTCTACCCAAAAGTAGTAAGCCCCAGCTGTCCCTATTCACTGACCTGGCCTAATATAAAGCTGTGGAGACACAGCTGGCACAGTTGAATCCCACAGCAGTGAGACCCTGGGACAAAAAAATAAAACACCTGGGGAGTAGAACAATACAACACATGGCAGCAGAAGTCTGAAGGGGTGAACATATGTCCAGAACACAACCACAAAACATGGAAGATCTATTCCTCCATCAGAGAGAGAAATACGAATGTGATCATAAAGAAATTTGATGAAGTCAAAGAAGACTTTAGAGCAGACATGAAAAAGCAGATCAAGTGCATAAAAGAAAATTCAGAAAAACAACTGAATATCCTCATAAAGACATCATCAAATAGAAGCTCAAAAATGAAATCTGAAAGAAGTAAACAAAGGAATTGCAGAATGAAAAAGATTAAAGGGCCTCCTTGGTGGCCTGGAGGTGAAGTCTCAGTACTATCACCATTATGGCTGATGTCACATCTGGGATGGCAGCATTGGGAACAGTGTGGGACAGAGGAAAGACAATTCAAAGTCGGGGGGTGGGGGGGGAGGAGGCAGAAAGAGAAGGGGGGAAGTAGCATTATCCCCCTCCCCCCACTCCCCAGCCAGTCTCACATTTATTCAGTATCAAATTCGGGGAAGGTGGCCAAGTCTGTGGAGGAATGTGCCAGGTTTTGGGGGGAGGAGGTTTGGGAAGGCGTATTAGGGATGCATAATAGTCTGGTATAAACTAGGGAGGAGTGAATAGGGGTTGTTGCCTGGGGGGCCCCCATTATTACTGCTGATCAAAACATCCTATCTCTAGTCCCTGTTTACATTTAACTTCCTGTCAAGATGGTCTAGCTGGTTATGCTAATCTGGCTATAATGTCTTGCCTGCTGTTTTCAGCGAATATCCTCATACCAAGACTTTTGTCCTGGTGAGGGGCTGCCTGCCTGACTCTACATTTTAGCTTGACCAGCAGCAACTGTGGATGCCAAGCACAATCCTGAGGACAAGGGTGGCTGGGGAATCCACAGCCTGAGTTTGATCCCTGGCCAGAGAGCTAATCCACATATGACACAGCAGACCTCTCCTGTCTCAATTGCTGCTCACTTAGCAGTGTATCTCACTAAATACACCCGTTCTATTCCACACTCTGTCTCTGATGAATCCTCTCAAACACCCCACAAACACACCTTGGCCTTCAATGCAAATATAAAGTTTTTTTAAAAATTTATAAAGGATTAAAAGAGGAGATGAAAAATGCTACAGAAAGCAGCAGAAGCAGAATAAACCAAATGGAGGAGCGTATCAATGAACTTGAAGATAAAGACTTATAAAGAAGCCAGATGGAAGAAGATAAAGGATAAAAAAATAACATTATGAACCATCCAGTATCATGAGGAAAGCCAGTATAAAAATAGTAGGTATCTCAGAAAGCAAGGAGATGTAAAAGTAATACAAGAAAACACTGCACATTTCCTTCAGTGTCAGCTTTGTGGATTCATCTCTTAACAGCAAGGGAAAAAAAGAGAATGTAAACAATTGAGACTCCATCAAAGAACTTCTGCATAATGAAGAAAGTTATTACTAAAACAAAAAGACACCCTACTGATGGGAGAAAATATTTCTACATCATACATCTGACAAGGCTTTGCTATCCAAGACCTACAAACAACACAAACAAATAATCCAATTGCGAAATTGGCAGAGGAACTAAGTAGACACTTCGCCAAAGAAGATATATAGATTGCCAATAGGCATATGAAAAAATGCTCATCATTACTTATTATCAGGGAAATTCCAATAAAAACCACAATGAGATACCACCTCACACCTGGGAGAGTGACCTCTATCAAAAAGACCAGAAATAGTGTTTGTGAGGATGTGTAGAAAAAGGAACCTTCATACAATGTGGTAGAAATGTCGACTGGCCCATCCCCATTGAAAAATAGCATGTATGTGTCTCAAAATAAAAAATAATATCTACCATATGATGCAGGTACTCTACTAACAAGTATTACACTAAGAATGCAAAAGCACTAATTTGAAGAGATATATGCACTCCTACGTTTACTGCAGCATTATTCACAGTGGCAAGTTAAAGAAGCAACCCAAAGAGAAATGAGTGCACTAGGAAGATGTAGTATATATACACACAGTGCAATAGTGCTAAGCTATTTGAAATTGAACTCTTGCCATTGTAACAACATGGATGTACCTAGAGTAGCTAATGCTAAGTGAAGTCAGATGCAGAAAGACAAATACCAGAGGATTTCATTTATGTATGGACTATAGAGAAACAAAAGAAAGTATCAGACAAAAACACAAACCAATTGTAACAGGGTGGTCCCAGGAAAAGGGGAAGTTCCAAAATCCTGGTTCCGCCCTAAGTGGGTGGAGCTGAGGAGAAGAAGATTTCTGCAGAGAAGAGAAGAGGAAAAAAGGAAAGATGGAGAACAGCAAGGAGACCTGGAGGAGGCACGTGGAGCAGAGGGACATGTGAAGAAACTGTGCTTGCTTTTTGGTCTTGGACTGGTTGG
>JAGFMF010011660.1:49767-74113 GCA_019455555.1 Galemys pyrenaicus | reverse complement strand
GTACCCTAGTTGTATTAAAGTTCCTTTCCATTAAAGGTTTTGTATGTTTGTCTTAATGCGGCGGATGGCAGAACCCATTCAGAGAGGGCAAGCTTGGGGCTTCTGGGTGCTCCTCTCCCTGCCCTGTAACACAATAACCAACTCTAGAAATCTGATTGTAGAATTGAGTTTATTACAGAAGGATGGGGAAGAGGAGAAGAAAGTGGGGACCATTATTAATGAAATATGATGGAGAAATAGGTATACTTAGGTAGTCAGTCTGAGGTGGTAACATTCATGGAAATGTGTGATCTATACTGGTAAATCACATACAGTGTTTTAAACCAAAGTTACATCAACTTTAAAAGAGGAGGGGAAAAGAAAGTGGAGGCAATATTATCAAATATACAGAAAATAATAAGGATTAGGAGAGTATTGTGAACAATTATATGTACAAATTTCCTGAAACACAGACCCCCAATTAACTATCAGTTGGTTTCTAAGTGCAAACTCCACATTGCAGGGGAGAGTAGCAAGATATTGTCAAAGTGTTTAAAGAAACACAGGGCCAGAGAAAGTTACCCTCAGAAAAGAAGGAGAAACAGAATTTTTACCAAGGAACTGCTGATGGAATGCACCACCATTAGCTCTGCTTTACAAGAAATAGTGAAAGGGGGTTTTCAAGTTGAACGGATTGCAATGAGATGTCATTTCTCTAAATTTGATGAGTTCATGTATTGGACACTGGAGCAGGTTCAATAGGCCAAGTTACAGCATATCAAATAGGGTGGTGATCCCTGAAACACAATTAGATGAAAATGCAATTCAAAATATGTTGTTACAACCTCCAGCATGAACAGAATTGAATAGAAGATTCTGGAGAGTAGTACATTAATAGAGTAGAATAGAGTAGGAATTACTTAAATGGCAGTTAACTAAGTTCTGTCCTTAAAAGCTTCTTAAATATATATATATATATATTTTTAAGATTTATTTATTTATTTATGCATACAAACACTGGGGTATAGGCCAGAGGTGGGGGGTGGTGAGATAATCCACCAGACAGAGTGGGGAACAGCACAGGCAGATCTACTGAAAGACACTGCTGAGGGAAGCAGCGGGCGAGGCAGGAGAGGTCTGCTGCACCCTGTGGATCACCTCCCGGTGGCAGCAGGGATCAAACTCGTGTTGCAGTGGCTGTGGTCTGCTTCATAGTGCATTGCCCAACCCACTGCGCCACCAGGGAGGGCCGCTTCTTTTTTTTTTTTTTTTCTTATATTAAAATATTTTAAAATTTACATATACTTGCCATTAATTGTAATCCCCATGTATTCCCCATCACCATCTCACCAGTGCACCATCACCTCAGTCCCTCGTGTTCCCATCCTCCCTCAACCCTCCTCCTCCCCTCCCCAGAGGGCCGCTTCTTAAATATTAATTAAGTTAATCTGTGTAACAACTGTATGAAAATTTTAGTTTTAATATTACAATTTGGGGGAGGAGTAATCTACAATTACAGTGATCAATTACAGCTCATTAGAGGCAGAGTCTGGATTGAAACCCAGTTAGAGCTCACAGTCTTCACCATCATCCTCTCAGAAAACTAGTGACCTCTCTGACACAGGAGTTGCTAGCTCATAGGATAATGACCATTACTCAGGACTGTTATAAAGGTGACACATATACGAAGTGAACAGAGTAACAGGTGCATTTATCTGAATCCCCAAAAGGAAAACTTATCATTGGCATACTTGTAAACAAAGTATAGCTGACATCAAAAACTTTCCCATACTTCTCATCCTGGAGAAGTACGATATTAAACTCTTTAGCAGCCACTTCTAATAGTAGAAAGACTTCAGTATAGAGCTGAATAAAGGTCAGGCGTTCAATGTACCACAGTATCCAAAGAGGTGGTCCCCATTAGTGCTGAGCAGCAAGGAGAGGGGCCCAATCCAAAAGTAGTTTAGACTAGGTCAGTTCAGAGCTTGACCCCTGGGACATGCTAGCTAAGAAATGATTTTGCCCATCCTTCCTTCTACAAACGAACTCTGAGACAATTACTCTTGAGATCCACTCTGCCCCTCAGGACACAGCTGAGTGTTCTAATGAATCTCAACAATTACTCTGACTATAACCAGAATGAAGACCTGAGGGAGTCATGTTTCAAATGACTGTATAACCTAGTGAATGATTCACAATTGTCCCTATACTATAATTGACTTGCTTTCTTAAAGAGGACACTAAAACCTTGACTTCTGCCTCCATCCAGGGCAATATCTCCACCCCCGCTGCTCCACTGATGAAAGTCTCAGGGTTCCTCTTTTCAAACCACCTCAGTCCTACATCCTTCATTTCAGGAACAGAGGACCCCTTGCCCGGTGAACTGCTGGCACTTTCTCCAGCATGCCTGCCTCAAAGGATGAGTGCTAACAAGCGCTAGGCCTCTTGGCTGCAAACTTCCCATTCATGGAGGAGGAATGGAGGTGACAGGACTAGGTCCCTCTTCTGATACGTCTGAGCTGTATCTCCTGGTAGGGGCTATGAACATTGGAGAACAGTCTTGATGGCCATTACATCAAGGGACAGACAGACAGCAATGCCACGCATGCACTATCTCATTTGACCTTCACAAAACCCTAAGGGGCAAATAGAATTACATTTGCCATGTTTTAAGATGAAAGCAGAAGGAATTGAAGTGCTTAAACTCAAGTAGAGGTCATAGATAGCAAAAGTAGGACTCATACCTTGGCTCCAGAGCCTAAGTGCTCAAGACTGGCATGGACTGGATCCCATAACACAATAGACAGGAAGAGAGGAAAGGATAGCCTCTTCTGAAAATGCTTTTGCGCACACTTTTCTAAGAAAATAGGACGAGAATGGGTTCTTCCAATGTTGTTAAATCAGAGCAGAGATCGCTCAACCTCCTAATGCAACATAGGAGATTTCTGAGCACAGGGATTGAGGACAGGGACCACATGCCAGATGACAAGTGTGAGGGTGTCTTCACTGGGAGAATGATTACCTTTCACTGATGAAAAGTAAAAGAACTATATGCCCTTAGGGAGAGGAACGCATATGTATGTACATGTGAAAGTGTGCACACACACTAACACTCACACACTTTAAATTATCTTGGAAAGTTGTTAACATAGCTCTTTCCATTCTTACACACCCTTTCAGAACCTTCTTTGCCATTGTCAAGGCACTGATGAGCTGAATTATGAGGGAGTCTTAAAGCACTCTCTGATCCGTCTTTGCCATGTTTGCTGCCCATGGATTACAAGGAGGTGTTTTTGGACTCTCCCTTCCAGGCTATACTCAGCACCATCATAGGATGTGATGGGTATCTCAGAGCAGAAAACAGATGTTAGTGGCCAGCACTGTCTGGGGGAGTGCTAGGATTCTGGGAGAATCAGGCTCCTACTCTGCCTCTAGCATCCATGCTGCTGCTTTCTCCTGGTTCCTCTCTCTAGGGCACATAGTACCTTTAGCTTTTTCTTCAGGGTTCCTACAAAAAGCACTTCTCCCAATGAAGACCCCCTCACCCTTGTCATCTGGCTGTGGTTCCCTGTCGTCAATCTTCTGCTTTGCAATCTCTCACTCAAGTTACCTCTTCTTTACTTCCCTTGTTTATTTTAACAACCACTTCTTTTCTAGTGCTATTGTTTCCTTCATTCTTCAGTCACTTTCATTTGATGGTGTTGTGGTTGTCCTTGTACTAGTTTATCAATCAATGAATATACTCAAACATTGTAGATAGTGCAGCCACACCCACTATACTCTTAGTACTCAATGAATAAAGTTAAATTCCTTGCATTGCTCAAAATCCTCTACAATATAAACCCAAATATCTTTCCTGATTCAAGTCTTCCCATTTCCATCCCTGTATTGACAGCTCCTGATAATATACATAATAGGTCTCTAACCAAACAATTTTTCCTTGTGTTTTTCTAGTAACAAGGAGCTTGCATTTCATGTTTCAGGTTATAGTTAGACAATGAGTGAATTTAAGAGCCAGATACAGTCACCTTTGTTGTATAAATATAACGAGGGTCCAGTTAAGCAGATATCTGAGAAATAATCTTGGATAAAGGTTGTAAGTGGCCCCAGAATCCCCTCCCCAGTGGAAACAACTTCCATTTACTCTCTGTCTTTCACAAGGGCCGGTCTCTATATTGACTGAATACTGATCTACCCACCAGGCTCATGGCCACACTCTGGAACAATTATTATGTAACATGTGAAATCCTCACTCTAAATTAAATGTGTTTGTTGTTACATTGTGAACATATCAGAATGACAAAGATAATTAAATTTAAAAACTCATCAACCATATTTAGCAAAGGTAATAATTTTGTCACATTTGTTCATACATTTTTAAATAAATATTATATACTTGAAACTTTCTTTGTTCTCATCTGGAACTCCTAATTTCTCTCTTTCACAGATAAGTATAGTTCTCAAGTTTATAGTCAGGATTTATACTTTTTCAACAAATATGAATATTAGTTGTTTTAAAATGTGCATATATTGGGCCTCCCTGGTGGCGCAGTGGGTTAAGCAACACACTATGAAGCAAACCACAGCCACTGCAGCATGAGTTCGATCCCTGCTGCCAGCCAGGGAGGGGACCCACATGGTGCGGCAGACCTCTCCTGCTGTGCCCGCTGCTCCCCTCAGCAGTGTACTTCTGTTGATCTGCCTGTTCTACTCCCTGCTCTCTGTGGTGAACCCTCTCACCTCCCCACACCTCTGGCCTGTGCCCCAGTGCTTGTATGCATAAATAAATAAATCTTTTAAAAAAATGTGCATATATTGTATGGTATAGAATATATTTTCCAGTAACCTGCTTTATTCCATCCTTTAATTTTCTTTTAATTTGTCCATGTGAATTCATTCACTGTTACTCTTATGTGAAATCATTAATAAGAAAATGGCTAAATATACTTATTATTCCTCCCTGAGTAGTTTTCCTTGTGACAACATACATCCTTGTGACTGTCTTCATGAACACATGTGCTAGAGTTTCTCTAGAGTCTAATCTGGAAGTAGGATTCCTGCATCACAGATGTATGAACTCCAGCCTTCCTCGAAACAGACAAATCACTTTTCAAACTAAAGTGCTAATTTTCCTTTTCTTTCCTACACTATTTAGACTTTTATACTTAAAAATACTGTAAGATGATGAATTTTTACTTAATTTGTTTTAATTGAGTTGCCATGCCTTGTCTTCCCCCATTTATGCTGTTTCTCAAGCACCTTATTTTCTCTTATGTTTTTAAATACAATTAAATTTAACAGTTTTATTGTATGGTAGTTTTGATTTAAGTGACTTAATTTAATAAGAAATTTTAATATCAGTGAGTTTTTTATGAAATTGTTTTCAGTTACTCCTTGAATTATCTCTCAGTGTTATTATTATAAATAGGTATTTAATTATCACCTTTTCTAAACATCCATTTCATCCTTTTCTTGCCTATATCCTACCAATTTTTGTTATATATCATTTTCAAACTAATGCTTGAATTATTTTACCTATTTAGTTAATTCTACTGTTTGAATTACCATAGTGAAGCCTTTTAATAGCTTATGAGGTCATTTCTTTCTTCTTATTCTTTTTTCTCAGAATTGTGTTATCCTCACTTTTCTATCAGTTGTTTTTAAGATCAGTTGATATGTTCCATGTGTAAAATAAAACTAGTACTCTTTGAATTAATTCATTGAACAATTGGAGAATTAACATTTTTAACATATTGACAATTTCCATTGATCATACTTATATCCACATTATTTTACTTTTTGTCCTTATGTAAAGTTTTTAAATATTTGATATATTTAAAGATTTTTTTATTAAAATTGTTCTGGATCGTCAAACATTTCTTTTGCTGCCATAAGAGGGAAGGTGTTAAATTACAATTTTTACTATTTAAGTATTGATTTTAATACTGATTTATATCCAACAAACATCCTGTAAGCTATTATATTTTCACTGTGCTCAATCAAAATTTCTTTGATTGCCTCCATTTTCCATTTACTTACAATTCCTGTATGGCAAAAATCTTTTTTGTAGTTCTCCTTTCACAAAGAGGGCAACACATGTACTATTTATGCAGAAAGTTAAGCTTCCTGCTCCAAGCAGATCTGTGGTTACCTCTCCTGTACCAAAGGCATTAGCAAGCCAGACTGCAGCCCTCTGACCTAATTCCTGGATGAGAACTACAAGCCATATCCTAAACATCAGAATGGATTACAGCCCTTGCTCTAAACTTTCCTTTTGTTTCTCATACATAGTTTTCCCCAGGACTTTCTTTTAACCTTAGCTACATTGATTTATATTGTTAATACGTATCAAGAACTTCTTTGTGTTTTAATAAGAACGGACCTGTCAACATCAGCTTACACTGCTACGTTACTGAGAGTCCTTCTCTGAATCGTACCTTCTCTACCATCACAAGTAACCATAGTCTCTGATCACCCCATCTTTACTGAGAAATCATTACTCTGTATGAAAATAGAAAAGGACATGTCAATGAAAAGAGTTAATTCCTTAGGTTGCAGAGATGATAAACCACATCATACTTGGGGAAAAATAATCAGATCTGTTTGCACAATTATAGTTGACATTAATTTTTGAGTAGATTTCTTTTTGGAAAAATTAGGATACCCTGCACTACAGCAACAAATACATGACAAAATGTGTTTAACAGGTTTAAAGAGAATTAAAGTTGATTTGTCTGCTCTGACAGGTTCAATTTTCTTAGTGGATATGGCTCTCCTATGTGTGGAGAACTAGGCTCCTTCTACCATGTGATCTACCAACCCATTCAGTAGACACTAGGGGGGAAAGTCTGAATGAAGGCAGAACCAGAACACACATAGATAAACAGGCTCTTACTAAGTCACATGTCCACCCCTGTTTTCAAAAGAGTTATTTATTCATGCTGGGGTGTAGGCCAGAGGTGCAGGGGATCAGAGGATTCACCAGAGACAAAGTAGGAAGCAGAACAGGCGGATCGACTGAAACACACTGCTGAGGGGAGCAGTGGGAGAGACAAGAGATCTGCTGCGCCTTGTGGGTCACCTTACTGGCAAAGGATCAAACTCATGCTGCAGTGGCTGCTGACAGCCTCCAGTATTGCAACTTAACCACTTGTGCCACCAGGGAGGCCCCAAATTGTAGTCTAGATGAGTGATAAGGAGAACAACTTCAATTTGGTGTACAGCCAGTATCTCTACTACCAACAAGTATGATCAAAAAGTGGAAGATAGAACAAAGAGGAAGAAATCACTAGTTAAACAGGTCAGTGAGTATTATAATAATTCACATAGAGAATGATGATGATGTAAGTTAAAGAACTGAGAAAATAAGTGGATAATTTGAATTAGGGAAAAAAAGTTAAACAAGGACTCAACAAGATCAGATGTAGAGGAAAAGGGCAAACTGGATGGGTGTGCCCATGAGCATCCCACATGTAGGGAACCTATGATATATCTGGATATACTTAAAAAATACTAAATTCAAGTGTATTGGTGCATAAAATAAACACAAAATAATAAGCAACATTCCTCTACAAGTAAACTACAAGTAAACAAGGTATAGTTTTTCTCCTCAAAACACTTTGTAAATCACATTAGTTGGATATGCAGTGTTTGGGTTATGTTTAGACATGTTAGCAATAGGACAAATGTGGAAACAGAGATGAGATCAAGTGGATAGATGTAGATCAAAAAGTCTACTAATAGTAGATGAAAAACTCAGGAGTAACATGAGTCCCCAAATAAATGACAAAACAAAGGAGGTAAAAACAAAGAGAAAAGCATAGTTATTATATATTTTAAGGGTTTGGAAAAGATATAAAAACCTGTACAAATAACACTTCTATAGAAATGGGCCACTTGGGGCACCTGGGATGGTGCTCACTGGGCTTCCTTTCCTAAAGCCTATTCTCCATCTTTCTGATTAACTAACTTCTAGCACCAGGGTAGATACCTGGTGTTATGTGGACTTTGGGATCAAACTAAGAATGTTCAGTGAATTGTTTTCTAATTGTCCATGATGCTCTTGAAGGAAGCACTTTTTTTTGTAACAAAATGTTACCCTTTTGAACAAAAGGAGGATCAAGGAAAGGAATAAGAACAATAATAATAACAATAACAGCAATAAAGACACAGAAACCAAAAATGAAGAGACAAGGACAGACTGGGAACACCTGGTGGGGAGGGGAGGGGGGAGGGTTGAGGGAAGATGGGAGCACGAGGGACTGAGGTGATGGTGCACTGGTGAGATGATGATGGGGAATACATGGGGATTACAATTAATGGCAAGTATATGTAAATTTTAAAATATTTTATATTAATAAAAAAAATTGCAAAAAAAATACAGAAAAGCCTGGGGGGGGGGGAATGCTACCCTTTTATTATCATGTATAATAAAATTTGTGCTCAAATCTGGCTTGTTCATTTAGTTATAAGACCCTGAGGACACAGGCTATGTCTTTCTTCTTGAATATATAGAAAAATGAGGTATTTTCGCATGTGCATGTTTTGTTTTTATTTTCCCTAAGAAAATATATATTGTTATAATACAATACAAAATTTAATTGTTAAGTGAGAAAATCCAAGGTGTAACAGTTCTGAGCAGGGAAAAAGAACACTTCATATTCACATTGCTAGGTTAAATCTAAGCTATGTGACAATAATCCAACAAGGATTATTCTCCTAATAACTGGCTACCACTGGCCAGAGGTGCCACTTATTAATGTGAATTTAGCATAACCCACCTACAGGCACTGGTAATCAAATGTAAATAAAAATGTTATTACACTTCACAATAATTCTGCATCCATTTTTTTAATTGATGTAGTTTCTTTTAACTTTACTATTAAGCTGCAAATACAAAAGAATCCTAAACATACCTTGTATACATGGTTCTCCTTGTACCCCATAACGCAGAATCAACACACTGTCTTCTAGTCAGTATCAATCATTCCAACCAGTAGAGAAATTCCATCTTTTTCAAGTGCCCAAAGTGTCATATTACAATTTGGTGGATTTTATCATAAGACTATAATTTGAAGTATCTAAATACCAAGTATTATTGACAATTTTTATATAAGGTAACAACTGAAACTACATTCTTGGAATAGACATAGATGCAATAAATGAGAACTAAAAATGAAATCAAAAGAAATACTATAGAAATATACTACAGAATTCAGGATGAGAGGATCTCACAGAAGGGAGACTCAAGGAAATGGAAGTGACATACCGTACTGTTGATA
Organism: Galemys pyrenaicus; assembly: GCA_019455555.1. Lineage (NCBI taxonomy): Eukaryota > Metazoa > Chordata > Mammalia > Eulipotyphla > Talpidae > Galemys > Galemys pyrenaicus. The sequence goes on along the minus strand of JAGFMF010011660.1, from coordinate 64,853 downwards.
TGGGTTATTATTCAAGTCCTGTTTTCAGTCTGAGTGGTGGATCAGTGAGTATGACATTTCTTTATCTATACTAATATATACATATAAAAATTGCATGAAACCATGGTGAGTTTTTCTTGAATAAAGGAGTAGTAGGGTGAAGAAGCATGGTAAGGCTATGAGTCTAACAGGCATCTAGAACAACATAGGGAACGAAAGTGAAGACATACACAAGGATCTAGGTGGGAGCTGATGCAGAAATAGAAACAATAGAACAAAGTTTTTTATTATAAAGGATGCATTTGATGACATACTACAGAAGAAAGTAAGAAAAATTAGTTTTATTCTGGATGTGTTTTCAAAGGTTCCTGGGGATATTCTCACAAAAGTTTAATGAATTGTACAATAGAGATATGTAACTTTGCACCCAATTAAATCAGGCCAAAATAGCTAATAAGTTTGGAAATAGATTAAATAGATTAAACCATCTGAGCAACTCCCGTAGAATGACTGAATATCAAGAAAAAGAGACACGATGGAGAATGAGGACTCTGGTGGAGGAAGAAGGAGACTTGTGAAATCTTGACTTGAAGTTCCTCAATGAAAAAACATAAGTTGAGTTCTAACAGCCAGTCACACGACAAAATAATTCTGCTTGAATTCACCAGGCACCATTTGAGTCATTTCTGGACATTATCTTTTTATTTTGAACATAATCATGAGGATCAGGGGTCATTTTCTCCTGAGATCAGAAGAGAATTTGATTGACAGAGATTGTTCAGACCAGGGGAAGGTCTGTAACCTGGGTCCCTGAAAGCTCCACTCTAACCATCTATGTGGGACAGCTGGAGCATGGGACAGAAAGCATCGCATAAGACTGGAAGGGGAGGCTCGAGAATGTCATTCCTTCATGTAATGGAACAGTTTCAGGTATGGGATGTTATGATGAGGAAATGTATACAAAATGCCAACAGACATTTGTACTTTTCCTGGATGTAGTGAGTGTTAAGCTCAAATATAAATAGCCGGATCATTTCCCTCTCACAAATGGCTATTCAAAATCATATGGAAATCCTGTGGGCATAGGAATCATCGTTTGGAGTTCAGTGGGTCTTCACTTTTTTTTTTTTAAGATTTTATTTATATATGCAAAAACTTGGGTACAGGCCAGAGGTGTGTGAGGTGAGAGGATTCACCAGAGACAGAGTGGGGAAGCAGAACAGGCAGATGTACTGAAACACACTGCTGAGGGGAGCAGTGGACGAGACATAAGTCTGCTGGGCCATGTGGGACATCTCCCTGGCTGGGGATCAAACTCGTGCCCTACAGTGCGGCACTTAACCCTTTGTGCCACCAGGAAGGCCCTAGGTCTTCACTCTTTAACAATCTTCAAACCTTAGCTTTCCTAACTTGTTGACTGAGAGTCCCTGCTTCTGATCCGTTAGGCAACCTCATGGGCCACTTCATTCCCTGGTCTTTTTTTCTTATCCTGCTTTGCCTGAATTTCCACTCCCCACTCTAAATACCCTGACCCTGAAGATTAATACCACGTCAAGTTTAATCTCTCAGGTCAAAGCTAATGTCCATCTTCTTGAATACTGTGTTATAATGATTCCTGTATCCAGTGTACTTAGTAATAAAAGAAACGCTTTTTCTTTTCCATGGAGCCAGAGTCTGGATTGAAACCCAGTTGGAGTTCACAATCACCACCACAGTCTTCTTAGAAAGCTAGTGACCTCTCTGCCATGGGTGTTGCTAACTCATAGGATTATGACTATTAGTCAGGGCAATTCTAAAGGTGACACATATATGAAGTAGACAAAGTAACAGATGTATTTACCTCTATGAATTTAAAAAGTAAAATACCTATCTATATTTGGCATACTTGTAAGCAAAATAGAGCTCACAACCTAACCTTCCTAGGTAGAATTCTAGAGAAGTATGAAATTAAATTCAGTTTAGTAGTCACAATTAATACTAGAAAGGGTCCAGGATAGAACTGAAGAAACATCACAGTTTGATTGTACCACAATAGCCAAAGGGTTGATCCCAGTTAGTGCTGAGAAGCAGAGGAGAGGGGTCCACATTCTAACAAATAGGTTAGAATATGTAAGTTCAGAGTCTGAGCCCTGGAGACATGCTACTTAAGAAATGTGCTTGGCCATCTTTCCTTCTACAAAAGACTTCTGAGGACAATCACGCTTGAGATCCATTGTGTCCCCACAGGACACAGCTGCAGCATTGTAATGAACGTCAACGATTAATCTCACTATGACCAGAATGAAGTCCTGAGGGAGTAATTTTCAAGTGAGTTTATAACCTAGTGAATGATCACAATTTTCTCTATACTGTAATTGACCTGCTTCCTTCAGAAAGCACTATATCCTTGTCTTCTGCCTCCACCCAGGACAACCTCTCACCCTACTGCTCCATTGTTGGAAAAATCAGGGTTCCACTTTTCAAATCACCTCAATCCTACATCCTTCACTTCAGGAACAGAGGACCCAATTCTCAGGTCTACTGCTGGCACTTTCTTCAGCATGCCTACATACAAGGACAAATGCTAACAAGTGATAGACCTACTGACTGTAAACTTCCCATTTATGGAAGAGCGGTGAAGGTGACAGGACTAGGACCCTCTTTGGACAACATCTATTTCTCCAGGAAGTGGCTAAGAATGTTGGGGAACAGAGACTCTATGGCCATGACTACAAGGAATAGATAGACAGCAAAGGTCCTGCATGCATTATATCTCATTAGACCCTCACAAAACCCTAAGAGGTAAGTAGAATTGTACCTCATGTTTTAAGATGAAAAAAATTAAGGAATTAATTGTCTAAACTCACATAAAGGTAACGCAAAAGTAGGACTCAAACCTTAACTCCAAAGCCTAAGTTCTCAAGATTGGAATGGACTGGATCCCAGAAGAACATTAGAGAGGGAGAGAAAGTATTATCTTCTGATAGTGCTTCTCCACAGACTTTGTCTAAGAAAACAGGAGGAGAAAGTGTATTTCCAATGTGGTTAACTCAGAGCAGAGCTCGCTCTACCTCCTAGTGTAACACTGTATGTGTATATCCCTGTGCTTCAGTGTGCACACACTAACACACACACAATAAAATTATCTTGGAAAGTAGTTAAAGTCCCTTTTTCCATTCTTGCAGTCAATGTTGCATGCTAACAGATTCCTTCAGGCCATTCTTTGTCATTGTCAAGGCACTGATGAGCTGAATTATGAGGGAGTCTTAAAGCACTCTCTGATCCGTCTTTGCCATGTTTGCTGCCCATGGATTACAAGGAGGTGTTTTTGGACTCTCCCTTCCAGGCTATACTCAGCACCATCATAGGATGTGATGGGTATCTCAGAGCAGAAAACAGATGTTAGTGGCCAGCACTGTCTGGGGGAGTGCTAGGATTCTGGGAGAATCAGGCTCCTACTCTGCCTCTAGCATCCATGCTGCTGCTTTCTCCTTGGGACATATTGTTCCTTTACCTTTCTCTTTCAGGATTCCTACAGAAATCACTTCTCCCAGTGAAGACCCGCTCACTCTTGTCATCTGGCTTGTGGTTCCCTGTCCTTAATCCTCTGCTCAGCAATCTCTCACTCTAGTTACCTCTTTCTTTAGTTCCCTTGTTTATTTTAACAAGCACTCTTCTCCTGTGCTATTATTTCCTACATTCTTCAGTTACTTACATTTGACGGTGTTGTGCTTGTCCTTGTAAGAGATTATCATTCAAAGTGTTGTGTTATTAATCAGTCACTCATGTAGATACCAGATAGCTATGTGTACATCTATGAAACATTGTAGATAGTGCAAGCACACCCACTATACTAACTCTTAGTACCCAACAAATAAAGCTAAATTCCTTGCATAGCTTACAATCCAACACAGTATAAACCCAAATGTCTTTCCAGATTGAATTCTTCTCGTTTCCATGCCTGTGTTCTCAGCTCCTGATAAAATACATAGCACATTTCTAACTTAACAATTTGTCTTGCGTTTTCTCCATAATAAGGAACTTGAATTTCATGTCAGGTTAGATAATGAATGGATTTAAAGAGCCAGACAGAATCATGTTTGCATTGTGTAACTATAGTTGTGGGTCCAGTAAGCAGATATCTGTAGAAATATTCTTGGATAAATGTTAAATGTGGCCCTGAAGCCCTACCTGGGGGAAATAACTTCCACTTACACTCTGTTGTTAGCTAAAGTCGGTCTCTATTCTACACTGACTGAAATAATGGCTTGAACCACCAAGCTCATGGCCACACTCTGGCACTATTGTGATCCAACTTGTGAAATCCCACTAGAAGTTAAAGTACCACATTGGTAATATATCAGCATGAGAAAAAGAATCAAATAACAAAACCATCAACCACATTAATAAAAGTAATAATTTGTCATTTTTACGCCAACGTTCATAAATAAATATTAGAATTGACACTTCCTTTGTTCCCATCAGAAATACATATTTCTCCCTTTCGCTCCTTAGATAACTGTAGTTCTTGAGTTGATAGTATCTTCCTAGTCAGGATATATCCTTTTACAACATACACGTATATTATTTTGTATTAAAAATGTATATGTTGTATGGTATGGAATATATCGTCCAGTAATTTGCTTTATTCCACCCTTTAGTTCCTTTTAATTTGTCCATGTGAATTCGTTCACTGTTATTCTCTTCACATTAAAAAGAAAATGGCAAAGTTTACTTATTATTCCTCCATGAGTAGTTTTCTTTTTGACAACATACATGCCTGTGAATGACTTCATGAACACAGATGCTAGAGTTTCTCTGCAGTCTAACTGGAAGTGGTATTCCTGCATCACAGGTGTATGAATCCCAGCCTTCCTAGAGACAGGCAAATCCCTCTTCCAATTGCAGTGCTAATTTTCCCTTTTCTTCGCAATACTTGTCAGACGTTTACTTTCAACACACTATAAGATGAAGAATGTGTAACTAAATTTTGTTTTGAGTTGAACATACCTTAATTTCTTTACTGGGCACACCGGCTTACTTTTCTATGACTTGCCTATTTTCCCTTTGTCCACTATTATCTATTGTTACTTTGGCCCTTTTCTGCTCTGTGCGTAGGAAACAAGTATTCTTAGTACTAGTCCGCTCTTGTGTGTGCACAAAACAGATACTCCATTCCAGCTCATGACTTACTATAGAAGAGCCTTTTAATAGCTTATAAAATGATTCACTTCATCTTATTCTATTTTTCTTAAGTTGACTTAGCTCCTCACTTTTATATCAATACATGCATTTTAAAACCAGTGAGTAAGTTCTGTGTGTAAAATAAAACTTGTACTCATTGTTTAAATGATCAATTTCCAAATTCATTGATTAACTGAAAGAGACATTTTTAAAATGTTGAGATTTTCCAATAACCATACTTATAACCACAATAATTTAGATATCCCTTTTTGTCCTTAAATAAAGTTTTAAAATATTTGATATATATTTAAACCTCTTTTATTAGAATTGCTGTAGTCTGACAAACATTTTTGATGCTATCATATGGGATGTTTTTAAATTATGATTTCTAATTAATTGTATTTAGTATAGATTTAAGCACGATTTATATCCAGCAAACTTTCTGAAATCTATTAGATTTTCAGTTACACAACCAATTTTTCTTTAAATTGGCTCCACTTTCTTTCATTTTTCAATTCCTCTATGGCAAAATCTTTTCACAACAAGGGCAACATTTTCACTGTTTATGCAGAGTCTCAGTTGAGCTTCTCCATGCACATCTGTGGTTACCTCTCCTGTACCAGAGGCATTAACATGCCATACTCCAGCCCCAGGGCCTAATTCCTGGATGTGAACTATAAGCCACACCCTAAGCCACAGAGGGGATTGCAACCCTTGCTGTATTCCCTTTTGATTCTCATACATAGTTTTCCCAGGTCTTTCTTTTAAGCTTGGCCACATTTATTTATTTATTTTTTTCTATAACAACTTATCAAGAATTTCTTATGTTTTAATAGGAACAAGACCTAGCAACATCAGTTTATACTGCTATATTGTGAGAGCCCTTCTCTGAAATCTTAGCTTCTCTACCATCTCAACTAACTTCAAACCCTGATGTATCATTACTCTGTATGAACAGGAAATGAAATGTCAATGAAAATGTTAATTCCTTAGGTTGCAAAGATGAGAAACCACATCATACTTGGGAGAAAGATAATTAGATCTGTATCCCCAGAGCCTAGTATATGTAATTCATGTATTGTATAAGTTCTAGGAGAACTAAGATGTGGTTTAAATAATTACAGTTGACATTAATTTTTGAGTAGATGTCTTTTTGTAAAAATTAGTGGATTCGTTAAGATATCCTGGACTACAGTAACAAATACATGTCAAAGTATGTTTAAGAGACTTAAAGCTGATTTGTCTGCTCTGACGGGCCCAGTGTGTGTTCTTGGCGGATGGTGGCTCTCCTTTGTGTGGAGAACTACAGACACAGGCTCCGTCTACCATGTGATCTACCAACCCATTCAGCTGCCTGGCCACTTGCATTCAGCAGACACTAGGAAGAGTCTGAAGGGAGCCCAGAACCAGAACACCCATGGATAAACAGGCTGTAACTCAGTCACATGCCCACCCCTCTTTGCGAAAGAGTCTGGGAAGTGTAGTCTAGATGAGTGACCAGGAGGAGAACAAGGTCAGTCTAGGTACAGCGGTATCTATACTACAAATAGTGTGATCACAACGTGCAAGATAGACCAAAGAGGAGGAAACCACTAGTCAAGCAGTTAAGTGAGTATTACCATATTTCACGTAGAGAATGGTGATGGTGTAAGTTAAAGAACTGAAAACATAGGTAGACAACTTGAGTTAGGGGGAAAAATTTAAACAGGGTCTCAACAAGATCTGTTGTGGAGGTAAGGTGCAAACTGGATGGGTGTGCCCGTGAGCATCCCACATGTGGGGAACCTATGGGGGATACCCATTTATAACTCAGAAATATTAAATTCAAACAAACTGGTGCGTAATATAAACACAAAAGAATAAGCAACAATCCTCTTTAGGAGAAAAAAGCAAACAAGGTATAGTTTTTCTCCTCAAAACAGTTAGTTAGTTTTGAGGAGAATTACGTTAGTTGGAGATGCAGCGTTTGGGGTTAGTCTAGATATGTTAGCAGTATGACAAAGAGAGATCAAATTTATGAATGTAGAACAGAGACTCCAAGAGTAGATTAAAAACAGTGAGGGGTAGCGTGAGTCAACAAATAAATAATAAAATACAGGAAAATAATAATATAGTGATTAATACATACCTATAAAGGTCAAAGTGAGTATATATGGTTAAAGGTTAAAGTGACTATGTATAGTGAGTATATATATTTAAAGAGATAAAACCTTTCAGAGTAAAGTATGCTATAGAATGGGACACCTGGAGGTGCTCATTGGGCCTGCTTCCGAAGACCTATTCTCAGCCGTCTTTCTGATTTAGATAGTATCATGACTATCTGATTTAGTCATGATGCTCTTTTAGGAAACATTTTTTCTACTGAAGTTCTTCCTTCAAATACTCCAAAATACTGTTCATTTATTATTTTATGTAATAAAATTAATACACAAACCTCATTTTTTTCTTTACATTATAAGGTACATGATTATATGTAAGGTACATATATGTACATGATAGTGACCCCAATATTAAATCCTTTCATCTATAGTTTGAGATACAAGTATATGAAGGTTGCACTTAAAATTGTTCAGCAAGAAAACCTGAAAACAGACACTATGTCATTCATGGTAAATATGTGGAGAAACTGAATTTTTCCACACACCAATATTCTTTTCATGTGGCTTAAAACAATTTATAATGTGTACAACACAAAATTTTATTTTTAAGTGAGTAAATCCAGGTTTTTGCATGACAGTACTGCATAAGTAAAGAGAGCACATATCTTCACACAGCTCACTTCCTAGTGTTCAATCTAAGAAATCTGACAATATCCAACTATCAAACATGGATTTTTCTCCTAAATATTGGCAACCTTGGATTTTAGTATAGCTACGTATAGACACAGGTAAGCAAATGTGAATAAATGAGGTGCCAGATACAGTAAATTCACTAATAATTCTAGATTCCTTCCTCTTTTTAATAAAGGAGCCATGAAGAAAGAAAACCAGTCCTCTACCCTGGACTTCATCCTCCTGGGAGTTAGCAGTAAACAGGAGCAGGAAAAAATCATCTTTATCCTCTTCTTGTTCATTTACCCCATCACATTCATTGGAAACCTGCTCATCATCTTGGCTATTCGCTCTGACATTCGCCTTCACAGTCCCATGTATTTTCTCCTTGCCAACCTCTCCTTTGTTGACATCTTCTTCTCCTCTGTAACTATTCCTAAGACACTGGCTAACTACATTTTGCACAGCAAAGCCATCTCCTTTGGGGGATGCCTAACACAGATGTATTTCATGATTTCCTTGGCTAACACAGATAGTTACATCTTGGCAGCCATGGCATATGATCGAGCCATAGCCATCAGCCGCCCACTTCATTACACAACAATCATGAGTCCAAGGTGTTGTGTCCTGCTAGTGGTTGGTTCTTGGGTGATTGCCAATTCCAATGGTCTCATCCACACTATGCTCACAGCTAGACTGTCCTTCTGTAGAGACCGGGAAATAGCCAACTTCTACTGTGACATTGTCCCTTTGCTCAAGTTGTCCTGTTCTGACATTCGGTTTAATGTGAAGATGATGTACCTAGGGGTTGGTGTTTTCTCTGTGCCATTAATATGCATCACCATTTCCTATATTCGAGTCTTTTACACAGTCTTAAAAGTTCCATCCACAAAGGGTGTGCGCAAAGCTTTCTCCACCTGTGGCTCTCACCTCACAGTTGTTGCTCTGTATTATGGGACAGTCATGGGCATGTACTTCCGGCCTCTGACGAGTTACAGCCTAAAAGATGCTGTGATGACTGTGATGTACATGATAGTGACCCCAATGTTAAATCCTTTCATCTATAGTCTGAGAAATAAGGATATGAAGGTTGCACTTAAGAAATTGTTCAGCAAGAAAATCCCCCTATAACCTGTAAGTACATAGACTTGAGACCTCTGTCACCATTTAGGATGCATTTGAATATTTATCACCAGTGTCAACGTTATCCAAGAATTTGCCTTTGATCTTTTGAGTTAAAAATTACTCTTCTCAGAACCCTTGTAGTAATTTGTGAGACATGTTGCTGAATTTATCACCTTATACACATTTCTAACTCCTTTTGGCAGTTTCCCCACAAAATATTAGATTCATGTTATGGTACTGATTGTCAGAATAAAGTTGAGAAAAACTGAAGCTCAGCCTCTACATCTACATATTAACAATATAATCTTCCCTGACACAATCATAAGAGTGACACTTCATGCTTTGAAAGTTATAATCCACTATTCAAATATCAATTGGGCTGTTATTTCTATACAACCTACTATGTTTATGAGCCTCTTAAGGAAGATTTTTTTGTAGTATATCACTGTACCTTTTACAGTCTTGGTCATATAAAATGCCTCCAAATGTATTGATGGATGGTGTATAAAAATATCACTTTGTGAACTATAATCTGTTAAAGTGCCCATCCATTATATACCTAGCATATCCATTAAAATTTATTTTTAAAACAGAATTCACACCAGGTATGTTTAAACCTAGAAGATAATACAAAGAATTAAATATAAAACTGTGTATTGAAAAAATATAAAGGTGTTAAAAGGCAGATGCTGAGTGAAGCCAGACACTATAAACTGAATGAAGATGTTAATTCCTCTATGTGTTGGGGAACAAAAGGCAAAAGGTGGTGTTACTAGAACAATTGGGCTCAAAAGAAGAGTGACCATTTATCTACTGCTCAGATCTATGCAGGGAGCTGTCAAATAACTCTGGCACATGGCTATTACCAAATTTTGTTCCTGGATAGTCTGAGTCCTCAATAGCATTTTTATTGTTGTTTATCTATTTTTATTGTTGGTGTTACCATAGTTTTTACTAATCTTTGCTATTGGATGAGAAAATATCAGTTCATTACATATATAGTTTTAGATAGTATTCCTTGGCCTCCATTGTGCATAAGTAAACACAATGCCCCTAATAATCAGAATCTACCCCTCTAGTGAGTAGAGAATTTCCTTCTTGTGAATGGCCCACAGAGACATGCTACAATTTGGTTGCATCTTAGCAACATAATATTAATTATAAAAATGTAAATCCCAAAAGATGATTTGTGACCTTTTTATGAGGTAATAAACAACATAAACTACATTTCTCAGAAATACACAAAGATGGAATAAAAATGCATCAAAAATAAAAGAGACAAAAATGAAATAGAATTAGGACAATGAGGAATTTAATATGAAAGACCAAGTTTAAGGAATGAGGTAGCATATGACTAAAAAAAAAAGGATATTACTAACATCCTAACTTTTAGATCATGGAGTTGACATGTGCTTATGATATTTCATAGATGCATAGATAGAGAGACAGGCACACAGACAGATAGAATAAAAGTTCTATGTAATGCAATGGGGAGCATTTGCTTGAGTCAAAGATTAAATACAAAGGAGGAAAGGATAATAGTGAGAGCAGGAGTTGAAGTAGGTAGTCCTTTGAACATTGTTGAAAAGAAACAAGATCCTAGAATAGATCTAGATGAAAAGGATATATGGAAATAATAGAATGTAATATTTGTATGAGAGTAAAAGATGATGTCCTAAGTGTTGTAGGTTGGTTGATCCACAAAAGGAAAAAGATGACTTTAGTGAAAATTGTAAATAAGAGTTTAAGAAAAATAGAGTAATTATTTTTAAATGTAAATTAATTATAATCAGTTAATTATAAAAAGAATAAAATTTAGAGCAAGATAATAGAGTTGAAAACCCTAATTCCTCTTTTCCTATAACAAACACTTGATTCAGTAACAACTGATGGACAATTCCCCTGTGAGAAATCCTGAAATGAATTCTTATCCAGATAAAAACAAAACCTGACTTGGCAAAAACAGTAGGAGACTTAAGATACTCTCTCACTTTGCCATACATTTAGGAAGAAACCCTCTTACTCTGTGTTTCTCCTAAGCTAAGAAAGGAATTTATTAATGAAACAAGCACCTTCCAAAAGAACTCTTCCAAAAGAGTTCATCAGAGCTAGACTCTTTCTTGTGAACGCTGGGCTCTTATGGGGCTGGTACATTCTAGTCACCTAGGAAAGAATACAAAAAGCAGCTTGTGGATACTATAGATCTTTCTCCTGATGAGGCAAGTGAATGAAATCAGTTATTATCTTCCCCCAGATAAGAAAAGTTGATCCATGTGTGGTTCCCAACTTCTCTGGGACTTCCCAAAGAGCCAGAATATATCTTGTCAATCCTCAAGCTCATATGTAGCTGTCATGGTCTAGTTGCTTGGGAGACAACGCAGAGTGGTGTGGACCAGTAGATGCCATTGATCCTCCTACACGCTCACCACAGAATGGTCGACAAAAAGATTCTTAGGTCTCTGTCTCCCACTGGGGAGAGAAAGAGTTGGTCCTTGGCCTCAGTGGTCTAAATTCCCTAGGGGCAGGCACCCAGAGAACTGGTATCTGTCCTACCAGTACTAGATTTCTGATGAGTCCAGAGCAGTCTAACTTCCTGAAAAGTACACATCAGTTTGGAGAGGGAGATAACATAGCTTTTCCTTCTGGCTCAGCATAGAGTAAGTGGGTAAAAAACACAGAAGACTGCCTCTCTCCCTGATAAAGCAATAAATAAGTTGGCAGAGGCCCACAGAACTTCTGGATAGGTTCACTGGTGGGTTTTTCTCCCATCTGACATTTGTCTGTGAAGATGGGAAGAGTTGACTGGAGGCAAGTCTCCTCCTTAATCACAACTAGATATCAACTATTACCTACACAAAAATCTCACCAGCTCATCACCTTCATCACTGGGTTGGCCCATTTATTCTTTTTCCCTGAGATGGAGGCTTAGTTATTCACTAAAGTGCTGGAACAGGGAAAAGGGAGGGGAGCTGTGGCCTTGGCGCCGTCGTGCCTAGAGGAGTAACTGGGGGAAGGCATATACTCTGTTGCACCCAGACTGGCACAGGTGAGCTCTGTGGTAAGTGTGAAAAACAGTGCTGCTTTCCCACTGAGCCCTGGACAGAATTTTCAGCCCCAGATTTTCTAACGGGTGATAGTGCCCATGAGTAGTAGAAGCCCACACCCAGCCCCTTGGGAAGTGAGGGAATCTAGGCTGCAGATAAATCTACTACAAACTTTGGAGACCCAAGATACTGAGGCAGGGACCTGGAAAGCAGGTCTTGGCATGGACTGACTTGGTCTGGTTACAAGAGGAGAAGCATAGTTTTCCACCTTGGGCTTCCCCTCCCCACATCAAGACTGTGTCCAAGGCATTTGGAATCCCACTTCCCCACACTCCTCACTGCCACCCATGGATCCCCACACTGAAGCATCAGCACCACCAATAGTGCCCAAGGGTTCCTTTGTCAACACTTACTATTTTTTGACTTTTCCTAAATGTCATTCTGAGTGATGTGAGGTAAAATCCCACTGAAATTTTGATTTGCATTTCCCTAATGATAGCGATGTAGAACATTTTTTGAAGTGTCCATTGATCATCTGTATGTCTTCTCTGGTGAAATGCCTATTATTCTATTTATTGTAGGGTTTCTGTTTTTGAGTTGTATGAGTTGCCTATATACATATATAGATATAGATATAGATATTTACTCCTTATCTGACATATGACATGTAAATATCTGTTGAAAAAGAATTCACAAAGACATCACTAAGGTCAATGTCAAATTCTTATCATCTATGTTATCTTCTATGTAATTTATGGTTTCAGGTTCTTACATCCAAGTCTTTAATGCATTTTAAATTAATTTTCATATATGGTGTAAAATAGTGGTCTAGTTTCACTCTTTTGCATGTGACTGTGAAAACAATTACTCTTGAGACTCTCTGTGTCCCCTCAGGGCACCACAGTAGGATTGCAATGAATTTTAACAATGACTTTGATAATGGACAAAATGAAGACCCAAAGGATTTGTGTTTCTGGAGACTTTATAACCTGATGAATGATTCACAGTTTTCTCTGTGCTATGACCCACCCTGCTTCTTTGAACAGGAAACTAGAGTCCTCACTTCAGGTCCGTCTAGGAATGCTCTTCTATCCCTTCTGATCCAGCCCCCTTTTTGCAAACCACCCCAGTCCTGCTTCAAGAACAGAGGCCCCACTCTCCAGCCTGCCTCCCCAACCCCAAAACTAATGCTAACAAGTGCTAGACCAGTGGTTATAAACATCCCATTTGTGGAGGAGTGAAGGCCTCATGACTAGGACCCTTTATGACATCTGAGTTGACTCCCAGGTACAACTTAGATGCTGGAGAGACAGGCTTTATGACAGAGTTATTAAGGAATATATAGCAGCAACTACACAAAACCCCAAGAGGTAAGTAGAATTATATGTCACTTTATCAGATGGAAAAAAATGGTGAATTGTATTACTTAAAGCTACACATAAAGGTAGTGGCAAAAGTGAAATGCAGACTTGGTCTCAGACAGTGAGAAAGAAAAAAAGAATTCTGAAAATATCCTCCCTTCTAATAACCATTATCCTTGGACCCTTATGCAGAAAAACAATGAGGAAGAAGCAGTTTTGATTTTGTTATTTCTGTTATGAGTTTCCCACCTCTGAATAGTGTGCCTCTGTGTGTGTGTGTGTGTGTGTGCGCATGCACACAAGCCTGTTACCTGTTACAACTCACATTCAGCAGTGCATAGTAACAAGCCCCATAAGAAAATTAACGTTATTTCACTGTCAAAGCACTGGTGAGTTGGAGCACTCAAAGGACACTTCTTTGACCTATTCTGCTACCCTATAGACTAAGGGGAAGCACCGGACCTCTTGGTTCCCCTCTGCATCACACTAATGTAACAGATATCTCAAAGTACAGACACTATCCAGAAAAATAAATTTTAGTGGCTTAACACTGCGTGGAACTCTGGCTGAATTCCAGTGAACCCAAGATTCTACTCTGCCTCTAGCATTCATGCATCCTGGATCCTTTCCCTGGCGGCATATGGTTCTTTTGCTTCTCTCTCCAAGGCTTCAATAAAAACCAGTTCTCTCCTTGACTTCTGACATTGCAAACCCTGAAGTCTCTGCACTTGAAAACTTACCTTCTCTGGTTCCTGTCTTTAGTTTCTGCATTGACTATACTAACCTCTTACCACTTATTTTTCTAACATTTTTGACTCTTACCCCTTGTGGTTGTCCATGCAACAGATTGTTATTTAAAATCTTGCCTTATTCACCAGTCATTTTAGATGCTCAAATGCCTATGTTTGTATTAAACAAATGGTTGCATAACCTCTGTATCTAAAAGAGTAATGTAGTGACTATATTAATTTTTAGTACATAGTGAATATAGTGCTACAGCTTTATGTTGATTCCAGGTTCTCAACAAAATAACCAAGACTTTCAGACTGATTTCTCATTTTTATGTGATTTCTCCATTGTCCCTTGACTACCCAAGATGAAGGAAGTGACAGTATAGAAGTCTGTTTTAAGATTGAAATTTTTGGAAGGGTATATAACCACAGGTAGCATGCTGGTGAGAGATCAAAGTGCCAGAGCTGATTCCTATGATTTTGTTAAAATATCATAATGACAAAGAGAATGAAATAATTTAAAAAATCATCCTCTAGGCTTACAAATATCTGCTCCTTCTTTTTTTTATTTTTTATTTTTTTCCTTTTCCTAGTCTCTCTTTGTTTTTTTATTACTCTATTTTTTCCCTTTAATTAATTAATTTATTTTTTAAATTTATATATATTTGACATCAATTGCAATCCCCATATATTCCCCATCACCATATCACCAGTGCACTATCACCTCAGTCCCCCATGCTCCAATCTACCCTCAGCCCTCCTCCTGTACCCTCCCCACCAAGTGTCCCCAATTTGTCCTTTTCTTTTCATTTCTGGTTTTTGTTTCTTTCTTGTTGTTATTATTATTATTATTGTTCTTATTCCTTTCCTTGATCCTTATTTGGTTCCCTTCTATTCCTCCTAGGGGAGGAA
>JAGFMF010011660.1:34161-49486 GCA_019455555.1 Galemys pyrenaicus | reverse complement strand
CACTGGGGTGAGGTGGTATCTCATAGTGGTTTTGATTTGCATTTCTCTGATGACAAGAGAAGTTGAGCATTTGTTCATATGCCTGTTGGCCATTTGCATTTCCTCTTTGGAGAATTGCCTTTTTATCTCTTCTGCCCATTTTTCTTCTTTTTTTAAAAGAAAGAAGTCTCATAGGTACTTGAAATTCCCTTTGTTTCCATTCAAACTCTTATTTTCCTTTTCAGACCAGAGAAAACCAGTTTTTTAGACTTGGTATTCAGTATTTATAGTTTTAGTACATACATATGTATTGTTTTATGTATTAAATGTGCATATATTGTGTGATACAGAATATGTCTTCCAGTAATTTGCTTTCTTTTATCTCATTGTGTTTTATATTTGTCCATGTGATTTCATCCACTTTACTGTTGTGCTGAATTCATTAATAAGAAAATGACAAAATTTACTTATTATACCTCCATGAGTAGGCCATTTCTAAATTTTCTATATGATAATATACATCCTTGTGAATGTCTTTGCAGGACATATGCTAGAGTTTCTCTAAGTTCTAACATAAAAATAGAATTGCTGGATCAGAGGTGGTATGAATTCAGTTTTCCTAGAGACAGGCTAGTTGCTCATATAATACTAATCTTTACCATTTCTTCCCAACATTTAAATTGTGAGACTTTTATTGTTTTATATGGTCCAAGATAAGGGATATTAAATTAAATTTTGTTTTAATTTGAACATCCTTTGTTTATTGGCCACACCAATTATTCTACAACGTCCCTAGTCTAGCATTTTGCTCATTATTTCCTATTGTAGTTTTGGTCCTTTTATTATCAATTTGTAGGACTCATATATTCGGAATTCTGATTATTTTTGGATCATGTATGTAGCAGAAACCTCTTTGTATTTGACTCCATGACTTGTCTCTCCCCTTCCTTTCTATTGCCTTTTTCATACAAATGTTTTAAATTTAAGCCAAGGTTTAATACATTTTTCTTATCTTTGCTCTTTAAAAATCCTGGCTTAAAAAGCCAGTTCCTTCTCTGATATCATAAATACAGTTTCCTCTACATTTTTCCCAGCTTCATTGAGTTATAATTGACATATAATGTGTAGCTTTAAAATGTACAACATGTTGATTAATATGCTTACATAATCCTCTAAATTTTTTAAAAAATTTTCTTTTCACAATCTTTTAGGAATTATTTTTTGTATTATTATTCATATATGGGTATCTCACTACTATAACATTCTTTAATAGACAGTTCATTCTTTCCCTGCCAATTCATTTCTAAACCAACCTATGTTATGTACCAACTTCTGATAAATGTTTGATCTGTGTCTGGATTCTCTATTCTGTTATATAGGTCTATTTTTCATTTCCTATACCAGTGCTACTTCACTATGTTAATTACCATAATAAATCATTTTGATGCATAAAGGGGTAATCCCTTCCTACTATTCTCTATCATCACATTATCTAGTTCTTTAATAGCTCCTACTCTCCTGCATATAAGATTCTGTGTGTAAAAGAAATCTGTGATGTTTTTATTGAGAGTGCATCAAATCCATATGTTAATTCAAGGAGAATTGAAATTGTCACTACATTGATCTTGCCATTAACCTTGCTTCTTTTGTTTTGCTTTGTTTTGTTTTGTTTTTCTGTCCTTCAGTAAGTTTTGATATTTTTAAGCCATTTGGACCTGTTTTGTTAGGATTCTTTCTGTTGATATTATTAGTAATTTATTATTTTAAGTGAGTCTTTTTAAAGTATATTTTCTAATTTATTTAAATCTAAGAACAATGCTAATGTTCTCAATAGTGGTTTATATTATACAAACTTGATGATATCTTTAGAAATTCCCTTGGAAATTCATGATTGAGCTAAAACCCTTGGGTTTTTCTTTGTAGACAATCACATTTTTCATGAATTCTATCCTTTTGTTCTCTCCTTTACAATTCTAATATGGCAAAAAAAAATTAGTGTCTACTTCACAAATAGGGCAACAAATGTTTCCTTCAGAAAACTCAAATTAGTTCTTTTCATGAAGATTTGTTACACATTTCCAGTACAAAAAGACCCCAGCCTTTAGTGTTTTATTTGTTGTTAGAAAGCCCAAGGGGCTAAAACAGTATCAGCGATAGCTTACAACTCTTACTCTGAGTTATCTTTCTATCACTTATACCTAGGTTTTCCCACTTCTTCTTTTTAAGTTTGCTTATGTTCATTTTTTATTCATTTTTTAAATTGATCTAGAATTTTTCTGTGTTGTAATTGGAATGAGAACTGTTGATATTAACATAGTCCTCCATGCTGCAAAGAACCCACCTCTAAAATATTATATTTCCACATCATATAAACTAATCAACCATAGTCTCAGCTCCTTAGTTTTATCAAACCCCTTCAACCCTAAGATATGGTGATTTTGTGTGATAGGAAAAGGCATTTCAAGAGAGAAAAACAAATTCCTTTAGGTACAGAAACTAAAAAGTACATCATATTTGGAGGAAATATAATTAAAACTGCATCCCCTGTGCCTAGCATATAATTCACATATGCCATAGGAGACACTGAGAATTGAAAATTGAATCAGTTATATATCTATATAATTATTAGGTTGCCTCTTTAGAAAAATTATGAATTATATAGCTTATTCTGGACTGTAGTACAAACATAACAAAAGGTGTAATAGTTTAAAGAAAATAAAAACTTTCTCTTCTATGTAACAATCCTAGTTAATGGTGGGTGGCCCTGCTAGATGTGAAAAACTAGGGATACAGACTCATTCTAACACATAATTCCACCATCCCATTAAGACCCTATTTGCTCAGCAAAAGAGGAAAAAGAATATGAAGGTACCCCAAAACTAAAACACATAGATGGGTTGGCTACAACTAAGTCATATAATCATATCTCAGTGCAAGGAAGCCTGGGGAAACTAGTCTATTTATATGCACTAGAAGAATAGTACAGAGTTGGTTTGGATGAGCAAATAGTAGTTTCTGCCATAATTACTATGCCCCGGGTTATAAGTGGATTGAGGAGGAAGGAACCTACAGCCAAGTAGTTAGTTCTGTATTTCAGTTAGAAGATGATAATGATCTGCACTACTGTTCTGAAATAACAAAAAAGGTGAATTATGTAACAATTATTTTAAATGAATAATCAACACAATCAGATGTAGACATGAAAGATAAATGGGGTGAATATGCCTGTGCAGATCTCATATGTGGGGAATCAAGAAATAAAACTTGACTTAATTCAATAAATATTAAATACAGACTTACCGGTTCATACAATAAATATCATTCCACATTGATTCCCCTGGGGGGGATGATAAAAATAAACAAGATATAGTTTTACTCTTCAAGAAAAGCTTGAATGTATAGAGTATGGGGAAAACAGACATGTTGGCAGGTTAGCTAAATATATAAATATGAGAAATAGAAGTCAAACTTTTAGACATAAACTTGACAGTTTTCTAAGTGGAAGTTCAAATAACTATGAGTCACCAAAAGAAATAATAAAGGGAAGAGAAGACTGAATTTTAAAAAAAAACTCTGTATATTACAGAGCTTTCCAAAGAAATACAACCTATCCAAGGTGTGGTGAAAGTCTTCTTTGAAGATGGGAGACTTGGGGAGGAAATTTAATAGACTTTTATTTGTTTGCATCTAAATCCAGTGGTCCTTGTGATTTACAATCTTCCAATGTCTGTGTAGACACCTATTATTTCTGGGCTCTGGGATCAACATCAGTCGTTGGAATAATCCCTTATCTCGGCTAATCTCTGCACTACTGCAGCATTTGCATAGGATTATTTTTCTAGGCTACTAATTGTTGCCATTTTCTTAGTATGTATAGGAGAATTAGCATATAATTCTGGTTTCTACATTAAATTATAAGGTTCCTGAGAGCAAATATTATGTCATACATATCAAATAACTTAATTGACTTTTACACATTCGTGATTTTTCCATAAGCCTAATACATCACCTAGCATATACAATATTGAGTCAAAACCAGCGGATAAAGAATATCACTACACAAAGTATGTTCACTAATTATTCTGGATCCCTCTTCCTTTTCTCAATAGAGCCATGAAGGAAATAAACCAATCCACTAGCCTGGGTTTCATCCTCCTGGGAGTTACAGGTCAGCAGGAACAAGAAGAAATCTTCTTCATCCTCTTCTTGTTCATTTATCCCATCACATTCATTGGAAACCTGCTCATCATCTTGGCTATTCGCTCTGACATTCGCCTACACAACCCCATGTATTTTTTCCTTGCCAACCTCTCCTTTGTTGACATCTTCTTCTCCTCTGTAACTATTCCTAAGATGTTGATCAACCATATCTTGGGCAGCAAAGCCATCTCCTTTGGGGGATGCCTAACACAGATGTATTTCATGATTTCTTTGGGTAACACAGATAGTTACATCTTGGCAGCAATGGCATATGATCGAGCCATAGCCATCAGCCGCCCACTTCATTACACAACAATCATGAGTCCAAGGTGTTGTGTCCTGCTAGTGGTTGGTTCTTGGGTGATTGCCAATTCCAATGGTCTCATCCACACTATGCTCACAGCTAGACTGTCCTTCTGTAGAGACCGGGAAATAGCCAACTTCTACTGTGACATTGTCCCTTTGCTCAAGTTGTCCTGTTCTGACATTCGGTTTAATGTGAAGATGATGTACCTAGGGGTTGGTGTTTTCTCTGTGCCATTAATATGCATCACCATTTCTTATGTCCAGGTCTTTTCCACGGTTTTAAAGGTTCTATCCACCAAAGGTGTGCTCAAAGCTTTCTCCACCTGTGGCTCTCACCTCACAGTTGTTTCTCTATATTATGGGACAGTCATGGGCATGTATTTCCGCCCTCTGACAAGTTATAGTCTAAAGGATGCTGTGATAACTGTGATGTACATGGCAGTGACCCCAATGTTAAATCCTTTCATCTATAGTCTGAGAAATCGGGACATGAAAGCTGCCTTGGGGAAGCTGTTCAGCAAGAGAATCTCCTCATAACCAATGTGAGCTTATATGGAGACCACAGTCACCAAATTAGGATGCACTTGGAAATTCATCTCCAATGTAAACCCTGCTACTTTTGATCCTTCTAGCTTGAAATTCCTCATCAAAAATCTTGTAATAATTTGACATGGCTGATGGAATTTCTCACTTTGTACCCATTATTCAATCTTTGGCAGAGTGTTAGCTCAGGAATATTGAGTTCATGTTCCAGCTAAGTTACAATTCAAAATAAAGTTGAGAAGGGGGAAGTTCAACTTCTACATCTACATGTTAGCAATAATAATATCTCCCCCTAACACTGACATAAGATATGAGGACCACAATAGTTCATAATTAATAAATCTTTCAAATGTCATTTTTATTGAACTATAATTTCAATACTATGCTTGCAATCCTCTGAAGCTAGGTACTGTCTTAACAACACTGCTTTTCACAGTTTTGGTCTATAAAGTGTATCCAATAACTTTTGGTGGAAAGTGGAATGAACAAATGAAAATATCAGTTTCTAAGTTATAATATCATAATGATCAGACTACAGTCTGATTATTTATCCTCCATTAAATCTTTAAAGAAAATGCCCTGGGTAGATATTTTGTTCTTACTATATTTTTGATTAAAATAAACTGTTTCTAAAAAACAGAATCCTCCCTAAAATCTTAATAAAATGACACTCATTTTTAGTTATTAAATTTAAAGTTAAATATTACAATTTCATTGACATAATAAAGTGCTATTTTAATTAGTTTAAATATGAAATAAAACTATGGTGACAAAGTCTTTGAGTGCCAAATAATAAATTAAAGAAAAGAGAAGTATTGAAAATATGACCGTGTTTCTCCAGCGTGGTCCAGGGAAGATGAAACATTAATTCTGGATGACCAGTCATGAAATCATAAAATACCCAATAAGGAATACCACCATCTATTTTTTGATTCTGCTTATGAGAAAATTATGTTTTTACATGATATTAATATATAAGTGATTATCCTTCAGTATCATGTTTCCACACAAGAAAATGTTTTGAAAAGGTGAATGGAATAAATTTACAAGAGTGTGGAAGTTACTACTATTTTTAACTACTGATAAAAATATAAAATTAGTATCTTATATAAATAATTCGCAATGTCAAGAATTTTTCCATGGATGTTGGGAGATGAAATTATTATTATTCTTTTAACATTTTCTGTCTCTTTCAAACACCACAGATGAGAACTATCACAATTATCTTCTATTTAACCAAAAAGATTTAATTACAAATGCATATTAATCTGTGGAAATAAATGACCAAATCATAACAGGAACAAAGGTATTTTAATTAAGGATTTTTTAAGGTTGGCCAATAAAAATGTTACACACATTAGCTGTCTCTACACAGGAATATTAAGGTTTAGGATCTGTTTTGTTCATTGCTCTATCATCAGCACTTAGATAATACTGCATATAGTAATCGCTCAGTAAAAATGTGTTAAATGAACATGAGTCCTCCAATATTATATTTAAATAATCAATACAAGGTTAATTTCCCTATTGTAGGTAAACTTAAGACCAGACAGCCTAAAATATTTCAAATATTTTCCATAGTGAACTATGAAGTGGCAAAGGAGTAGGATAAAAGAACTGGAAGAACTGAGGTTGCACACACTTAGGAGAATTCTATTGATATAACAATTAACTGCCTCACCAATCTCACATTATTCCTCTGCATAAAATTAGACAAAGAAAATTGATTTCTACCATATTTCCTATAATTATCATAAGAATCTGTGTATGTTTATAACTTTAAATAAAAATGAAAATCATTGCATTTTTATGTCATTGTCTTAGCCATCTCTCTTTAATTCTGTCAGAGAAGCTATCAAGCAGCAATATAATACTATAATTAACCAAGTCTAGAAAATACTTATCGAGCTATTTTGTTAGGGTTCATCAGGTCAGCAAGGGTTCTTTCAGGAAACAGAAGTCATATCTGGTGTTTTTTAAAACAAGTCTAAATACAGGGAATTAGATATATAAGTGTGTCCAGGAAGAGACTAAAAAACATAGATGCCCAGGTAACCTAGAGACTACTAACTCCTGGACGAAGCTACTTCTTTTAAGATTAGGGAAACAAAGGGGAAATTGGTGGTACCAGAACCTTAGAGCTCAGAAGTAGGATGTCATATCTGATACTCAAATCTTGGAAGGGAGCTACTAAATAGATCTCATTCAGTCCTCACTTCCTCAGGTGACCCAAACTTTCATTCCTCAGGGGTCTAAGTCTTCAGTGCTACTGTTTTTTTTTTTTTCCAGTCCCTATTAATCTGATATTGGGCATGGAAATACAAAACATACCCCAGACATAAACAGGGTCCTTCTTGTCCCACCACTGTGCAGCAACAATACAATGTCTTTGGTGACTGCGTGTCATCCAACCAGCAGAGAAATGCTTTTCTTTTCTGAATGGCCCAAAGAGATATGCTATTAATTTAGTTGAATATAATAGTAATTTTTTAAAACATAAATACCAAAAGACTCCTATTGGTATGCTCATATGTAGTAAGGTAATAATTAGTTACAGCAACCAAACAGTAAACTTTCAGGGAACAGATATATTTGCAATAAAAAATGTATTAAAAAGCAAAAGCAAGACAAAGTGAGCATAGAGTTATGGCTGAGAGGATGGATAGTCATGAGAGGGGCGTCGTTACCATGCATCTAGAGGTACTATGTAGTTAGATGGAAGTATTACTCGTCTTCATTTTCAACTTCCATGGTGTGTCTAGGGGTGTTTACAAAATTATTTAGCTAGATGATGATGAAAGATAGATAGATAGATAGATAGATAGATAGATAGATAGATAGATAGATAGATAGATAGATAGATAGATAGATAGATAGATAGATAGAAAATAAATGCTTTGCATGAAGTAATAATGGCAGTTTGTCTTGAGTTAAGAAATTAAGAGTGAATAGAAAGGGAGAAGAAAGGGAGCAGGGAAGGGTAGTAAAGCCAAGTGTTCAATTAGACAACTTTTAGATCAAGCTAAAGAAGAGGCCATGAAGATATAGACAAAGGCTCTAGATAAAGGGGAATGTAGCAATAGAAACAAAAGAATGCGGTAAAAGTATTAAGTTAGATGGTCTCAGATTTTTGAGGGGGACCCACTAAAAGGAAAAGTGTGTCTTTAATGAAAATAGTGAACAAAGGAGTAATAAAATTTAGTTCTATTTTTTCAGGAATTCCTATGGAACATTTTCATGGAGACACTTAATTAAATAGTATGATGAAGATATGAAACTTTGGAGTAAAATTAAGAGAGCATGGATCAGAATGGGAATTGGTAAGTAAAGTCATGAAATAGATTAAACCATCCAAGCATATGAGATTCTTGAGGAAGGACTAAATTTTGTGAAAGGGGGGGCCTCCCTGGTGGCGCAGCAGGTTGAGCACCGCACTGTGAAGCATCTGTTGCATAGCAGTGCGAGTTTGATCCCCGGCCAGGGAGGGGAACCACATGGCATAGTAGACCTCTCCTGTCTCGCCCACTACTCCCCTCAGTCTGCCTGTTCTGCTCCCCACTCTGTCTGGTGAATCCTCTCACCTCCCTGGACTCTGGCCCCCAGCTCTTACATGCATAAATAAATAAAATCTTAAAAAAAATTTGTGAAAGGGAGCCATGATGCAGAATGAGATCACAAAACATGGGCTCTTATAGAAATGATCAAATGTTGCAAGAAATGTGGGAGAAATGAGGCTTCACAGTTTCCATCTTCACCGTCCTCCATCAGTCAATCCAAATTTATTCAGCGCACATGAAGGACATGTCCAGGAATCCTACAAGCAGCATTTGGTGGTAGCATAAATCACAGCTGCCACACTCCCTTGGTGCATTTGGTTTTCCAGGGAGTCTGGGAGCTTTTTTTCACACTTGATCTTAGCCAAAAGGCTGAGAAGCGATCTGGGTGTCTTTTGGTTTGTTTTTTTTTTAATGGTGTGGCGCTGGGCTATGAGTTTGGGCAAACATCAAAGCAGAGAAAGAAAGCCTTCTTTCTCTAAAAAGATGCTTTCTCTATTTCTGAAAAATAGAGAAACTGTTGTCCTCTGAGGACATCTGTTCATTGTCTAGAAATAATGAGGAGCAGTGGGGCTGTACACGCAAATGGTCCCAGCAAGCCTGGAAAGATCTCAGCATGCTGCTTCAAGCCTCAGTTTTCCCTATCCCAGGGCTATAAAATAGGTTCCAATTCCTGAGCGATCCCAACTTTTCCACACAGAAACATACTTAACACTGAACTGTGTGCCTAGCAGTTAACAAATATTAGCTTCCTTTATGAGTTTGGTTTTATCATTATCTCGATTTTACATATGAGGAACTTCAAAGAAGTTAAATAATCTGCCCATGGTCACACAGTACGTGGTGATGTGATTCAAACCCAGTTAGCCTGGCTTCAGATTTCTACTCTCAACCAC
This sequence comes from Galemys pyrenaicus, assembly GCA_019455555.1. Taxonomy (NCBI): domain Eukaryota; kingdom Metazoa; phylum Chordata; class Mammalia; order Eulipotyphla; family Talpidae; genus Galemys; species Galemys pyrenaicus. The sequence continues at coordinate 40,008 of JAGFMF010011660.1, read as the reverse complement.
TACAGTTGGCTGCCTCTCAAGCTCAGAATGAAAAAGAACAGTTCTAGGACCCTTTATCAAGTTCTAGCTCTTCATTTTCTAGCATCTGTAGGTGCAATTAGAAGCACCAGAGCCAGAGCTTCGTGACCAGCTCAGACAGATACAATAAATAAATAAGAGCTGGGTGGTAGGAGGGGCAATAAGCTCTTTGAGATATACATATCCATGTCCCTTTCCATGATTATTGTTTAAAAGCAACAACCACAGAAATACCTGTTGTTACTGATTTTTTAATATTTAGAATCCACCAAATATCAACAGGATTATATCTATCCAGTGTAGCTCCAGAGAGCAGGTTTATAACTAATTCCACTTCAACTAATATGTGTTTGTTGTCTATTAGGTATTAAAGTGTACTGTGAAGTTTTCATTCAGGAAGTCACCAACTGGTGGAAGTTAAATATGCTTAGACCTTGGCTCCAGGTAAAGAAGAGAGGCTCTAATTATAAATGTAAAAGCAACATGTTCACCAGGCAGGGGTATCAAAAAGGAATATCTTCTCCAGGCAGGAAAGTATTTTAGAGCTCTGTTATTTAAAGTGAGCTTCATTGCCTGGCAGCACCTCATCATGTAGTAGTTTTTGGAAATGCCCAATCCAGACCCCACCACAGACCTACTATATCAAAATCTGCATTTCCACAAAATCCCTGGGTGATTTGTGTGTTCATTGCAGCTGAAGAAGCACTCTCTGGGTGATAGCTGCATCTACCTCCAATTCTGGGCTTTTGCTTCTGTAACCCTGCAAATGGGGTAGGAAAGTAACTCTGCACCACGGAGCTGTGTTCAGCTCCTAGCTCCTCCTTTAACAAGTGACAATTTGTGACTCTTATATGTGATTCAATTTATTTACTTGTTTGTTTTGTAAATATTTATTTATTTATGCATACAAGAGCTGGGGTACAGGCCAGAGTCGCCAGAGGTGAGAGGATTCACCAAAAACAGAGTGGGGAGCAGAACAGGTAGATGCACTGAAATACACTGCTGAGGGGAGCAGTGGGCAGGAAGGGGAGGCCTGCTGCACCATATGGGTCTGCTCCCTGGCCAGGAATTGAAGTCAGGCTGCTGTGCGCCGGATAATTCACAGTGCGGTGCTCAACCTGCTGCACCACCAAGGGAGGCCCGAATTTTTTTTAAGTGTGCAAGGAAAATGTGAACCATAACTGGATATTTGATTATATGAACAAGTGAATGTAATATTTTAGTTAAGATAATGGTCTGGTAGGTTGTTGGTTTTTTTTTAAGTCTACTTTTACAGACACACAGAGAAATTTTTACCAATGTAGTAATATGACATCTGGGATTTGCTTCAAAGTTATCCAAAGGAATAGGTGGGTGAGATGCAGAAAGAAATACAGATAAAACAAGTCTGGTCATGGGTCAGTGATTAATTGGAAGATGTGATAGATATCTAGATTGACTTCAAATTAGTTCACATTTTTGTACTCAGCTAAACAAAGATACCCATGAAATCATGGATTTGATGTTCTAGTTTTATTTTTTCTTCTTATACATGTTTGAATAAATATGTGATCACTAAAATAAAATTACAATATATTAATTATACAATAGAAACCATATATAACAAAAAGTCGCATATACAATATAAAATATAAGTTAAAAGGAATCTTCATTGTATATTTCCCTCTATTTTTATGTTCTTGAAATACTATAAAAAGTTTAAATAAATATAAATTCAGGGAAGAAGTAGTGGTTTTCCAAAATAACTGATAAAATTACACCTGGGCTTTCAGCATCACCTTTCATCTTCAACTCTCCTTGACCCATCCCCATCCAATATGTCCATCATTTCCATGGGTAAACCACCCTTATCATTTCTGAATCTTTCCTGCTTCTGTGTCCCCACAGCTGCAGACTTTAATTGGGCCTACAACAATATACATCAGTTTATCATTCCTTCCTTCCGTCCCTCCTCCATTCATTGACACATACATACATCAGTTTATCAAGGGCAACCTTTTCAAAATGCAAATCTGACCCTGTCTATTTAAAATCCATCATGGTCTCCTCCATGGTCTTTAGAGTTAGATTCTGCACTTTCTGCTCCAGCTGTACTGACTGAATTGCAATTCCCTGATCAGACAATCCTCGCTTTTTGTCCATTTTGGCTGCCTCCCAGACACACTGTTTAGCATTCCTTTTCCTCTACCCTACCTCCACCCAAGCAATTTGTCTCCATAATTCATTTTGGGCATCATCTTCTCCAAGAAATCATCCATGACTACCAGAGTGTTGGGGCTTGTTCTCTGAACCTTTAACTATGGTCTATAGTACAGTCACCAAAACCTTTTCCAGGGGTCCTGTGAGGTCAAAACTGAATAATACTAAGACATTATTTTTATGAATAATACTAAGACATTATTTGCTTTTTTTTTTTTCATTGTTATAGTTGCTTTGATGGTACAAAAGCAATGATAGACAAATCTGCCAGTGCATTTCCATGAAATGCCTTATATTCTACACTATCCCATTGTCATTGTATTCTTCACAATCACACACTTTCAGTAAAAAAAAAAAATTTCCCTTTATTTACATGTATTTGACATCAACTATGGTCCCCATTTCCCACCACCATTTTACCAGTGCACCACCACCTCAGTCCCTTTTGCTCTTTCTGCCCTCATCCCATCCCCTCCTCTCCTCACACACAAAGTGTTCCTGATTTGTCCTTGTCTTTTTGTTTGTGTTGTGTTTTTTTTTCCATTGTTATTATTCTTTTCCTTGGTCCCTTATTTGGTTCCTTTATAGTCCTCCTAAAAGTGAAACCATCTAGTATTTTTTTTTTTGCCTTCTGACTTATTTTGCTGAGCATTATCCCTTCTAATTCCATCCATGTTTCTAGAAATTAAAGATCAGTGTCACTTTAAAAGGTTATTGATGAGAAGTAGGAATTCTTTTATTAACTACTAAACACACATATTTTAAAAATATGTATACTTGATATGAAGTTCACATAAAGCACATCTGCTGTTTGCTAAAATACAACAGTTGTCTAGAGGAAACACACTTGTAAGTTGATTAAGAGCTAAACTAGCCACATTGTCCCTGGATGACATTTTAGTTAAAGGAACAACCGACAGACAACTTATGGTAATTTAGAGTTGGATATTTGGAAGATATCAATTAAAGTGAATGACGTGATCCTGTCACTTCAAGGAAAACAACTGACAGTATTTGTTACCAATGACAGCATTTAAGCTTTCAAGAAAATATTTTTGAAACATATCTGGCACTGTAAACTTGAAAGCTTCCCCATAATTAAAGACTTCTGTAATGAGACTTATGGTGATTTTAACAAATGTAATTTTTTAATATTATATAATGCAATGTGTGAACATTTGGAAAATCTACATCTCAGTGAAATGGTAAGTGGATCAATGCATACATGTTGCAACAAAAGCATGCAAAGTGCAATATATGCCAATAAATTTTAATATAAAATTTAGACTCCAAGAATATTCCATATTTTGTGGTCACCCATACTTTGTGCTTCTTTGTCCTCTGTGTCTTTGACTAGATGACCTTGGAAAAGAGAGGTTATTACACAACCAATTCTACAGGAGAAGTGATTCCATTTTCTGGGTGTTATTTCAGCTTCCCCTACCCCATAGACCTGTTCATGTAACATCTACAAGGATAGGATTCAGGTTTCCAATAGCTTTCATAATAAGGATTGCCCAGATTCTCAACACTCATTTCCTAGCCTAAAAAAGGTATAAACTGAGACTGCACCAAAATAGTCTAAAAATGAACTAGGATTATCATCTCCAGAAGAAGGCAAGGTGGGAAGTTTCTCTGTGTGCCAATACTGGTTCACTTCACTGGATTTTCTTCTGGTCCTGAAAGCCTCTGTCTGTACCTCCCTGCAGAAAAAAAAAAAATCACAAGGCTAATAAAATAAACAAAACTCGCTTAACTGCTTTGGTGATGAACAGAATGCTAGGCTCCTACTGGGAGCACAGAGTGCCATGGGCAGAGGTCCCTAACGCCTTGGCCTCTCTTGGCCCAGCTCACAGCAGGGACACAGCACTGAATTGTCAATCCTCTTGAGTTTGGGGTGCCTCACAGAATTAATTACTGTCAACTTTGCAGATTTTGACATTGGTCCAATCTACAGCTAACAATAATAGAATCCTGATTTCAAGGATGGTGGTAAAATTACAAGAACACATTCCTCATGGGTTTTATGAATAAGTAAAAGGAGCAGACATTAGCAGCCAATCCCTAAACAAATACAGTAGAAAAGGAATTTTATATGGTGGTTAGCAGGCTCTTTGTGGTTTTCTGTGAATGTGACTTCCTGGGATGATGTATACTGGCATGATCATGACTTGGAGTTCTTGCCTTTTTTTTCTCAGTATGGGAAAAACAGTAAGATCTCTAAAAGTGTGAGACAAAAGGAGAAATCTGAGCAGGTGCAGAGATTGCAAGAGTCATCATTCAGTACATCCAGAGCATGAAGCTTGTTGGTGCCTTTAAGAGGAATTCTTGCCATCTTCCTGGGTACCCACAGCAGGAGAGATGAATGTGAAGCATACAGAAGACCCTCAGCGACTAGCAAGAGCAGATAGGTAAGGATTTGGAGAGGAAGATATACCATTTTGCTTCTTTTCCCCCTTTCTCATCTGCCTGCCCCACCCAATGGTCAGTTTGGAGCCTTCTCTCAACAACAGTTGTAATAATGATGATTTTGTGCTGCCTTAGTGGCCCAAATGGGCAGAGAGCCTCATCCTTCAAACCTTATAGATAATGAGTCGTTGTACTATAAAGAGATGAGTATACAGGAGTCAGCTGTGACTTCTCTCTAAATAACACTGTGCTAATCCCTTAACTCTACTTCCAGTCTCTGTAGGAGGCATATAAGGACTCAAAGCCCCACATACAAGCACAAACATACCAACATACACACTGATGCCCATGCCATGCTAAGGAATTCTAAAAAAAGTAGCTCCTACCAAATTTCTTTGCTACCTACGGGGCCTCCAGCAAAAAGAAATGATGTTATACTACATTGTCTTTTATTTTATACACTTTATATGCCCATCGTTTGGTTTTTAGGAGAGGTTAATTATTCAAAAAGTACATTCACATAGTTCAAACTTCAAAATATGCTAAGGTATACACGTGAAAAATCTCTCCTCCAATTCCCACATCTAACAAGTAAGCACCATTTTGGGTTTCCTATCTATTCTTCCAAAGATTTTAATGAACATACTAGCCAACAAAAAAATATATTATCTTGAGAGGTGGGACTAGATGTATATATTTAGGGCCAATATGGGAGTAGGAATAAAAGGCATGTCCCAATCACTCCAGCTCCACCACCACCTAGTCCCGCTGTTTAAAACTTCATAACTTTCACTTCTTTGCTCCCTGGATGTATCTTTCTGCATCACTTAGGAACAACCAGTTCTCTAAATTTTGTTTCAGTTTTCAAATGTGAACCTGAATCCAGAATTAAGTCAATCAAAAATTATAACCAATCACTGAGATTTTATTCTTCTTGAAATAATACACAGCTAATATAAGGAAACAAATTTGTTTTGAGTTACAGAAGTTATATTTTATAATAAGCATAGAAAACCTGTTGACCCATGTGAAAAGGAAGGACAGCGCACTGAATGAGTTTGTGGTAGGATAAAGTGCGAGGTATTTGACAGGCAAGAGGTAGCCTAAAAAAGTTGAGAGTGGCTGAATGGGAAAAAATCTTTGCGCTCCACACAACAGACAAGGGGCTGATCACAAAGATATACAAAGAACTCACAAGACTCAAGAAAAATAAAGTAAAAA
>JAGFMF010011660.1:14188-24421 GCA_019455555.1 Galemys pyrenaicus | reverse complement strand
AATATTGTTCTTATTCCTTCCCTTGATCCTCATTTGGTTCCCTTATGTTCCTCCTAAGGGAGGAACCATCTGGTATTTTTCTTTTGCCTTCTGACTTGCAAGTAAAAACAAACAATGAAAACAAACTTAGATTATGAGAAATTGGTAATTATCAGAGGGGGTGGGGTGAGGGATGAGTAAACTGAGGCTACTTGTATGATGGCAGATGGAACTAGATTAATGGTGATTATAAAAATGTATGTACAGAGGCTGAACTATAATGCTATACACCTGAAACATATATTATGAACCAATGGCAGTTCAACAAAAATTGAAGAAGCTGCAAATTAATATAAAAATTATCCTATGTTCATGAATTAGAAAACTTAATATTAAAATGTCAATACTATTAAAAAATCTATAGTTCCAATGAAATCCATTACAATGGCACTGTAAATAAAAATAGGTATAACAAATCTATTTCATTTAATATACAAGAATGGGTAAAATTAAGTTATGTTATTGGAGTGATTACTCTTGCAGGAATAGTAACTGTAAGAGAATAGGAGGAGACACCTATAGTGATGATGATGTATTTTTGATGAGAGAGGTGGTTACTAAATATTTTTTTAGTTTGTGAAAACTCAAGCAAGCATCTTCAGGCTTGGTTTATCTCATAAACACTACATATCATTTCTTCTCTGTTTGATTATCATATTAACTAGAGTTCCTATATACCTTTCAGGCGTTGGTTCTTTGGTTTGCCCCTTGTGGAGTTTGTATGCAATGTTGTGTTTGGAAAAATTATAAAGTGGAAAAATTTGAAGATCAGGGTGACATTATTTTTCCTTAAGTATGACTTTTTAAATTGCTTTCACTTAGTACTTGAGACCATTAGCAAGCTGGGATCATGCCAAACCAAACGTAGTGTTTAAGATTTTCTAATCCTTTTATGACTTGAAGTTGGTAGCAGCATGTGTGTGAAGTTTTAGATTATGTTTTAAATTATCTTTAGATTAAGTTTTAGATTATCTTACTCCAGGAAACCTTTCAGGAATACTGGACAGTATATAGATAGTTCATTCTTTGTAAACAAGACTCATTTCCCAAGACCCTCACTTTTAGATATTAACATTGGAGCAATTATCTATGTTTATCTCAATTAGCTGTCAGGGGATTACTTCCCATGGGCTCTCCAAAACTGATAAATAGGCCTGACATTTACATCTCCTTTCTTCATGAAACTGAGATCCAAGTACCAGTAGGACATCCACAGCCTTCTATGCTGTCTCCTGTCGTCTAGTTACTGAAGATCCAGATATCACACACTTTCCACATTGAGTCAAAAGGACAAGTCAAAGTTCTATTCAGAAATCAATTCTTAGGTTGAATTTCCATCCTATACAAGAGGACGCTGCAGCAGAAGAATCGAAAAGCTCCAAGACCAGCACACAGCAGTAAGGTCAGGTCATGGAAGTCAGATTCCTCTTTTTTCTTCCTGCGTCTCTCCTTTTACATTTCTTTTATCACACAAACATTTATAATAACTCTGAGAAAATGTTCATGTAATCTAATTCTCTAGTATTTAAAGGTACGATAACAATCTTCTGATCTCCTTAACCATTCAACTATTTTCAAAGTGCTGTCATGCATCCAATTGCATATGATTCTCAAACCTTCGAGAAAGGCTTCCTGGGTGAGAGACGGAGGCTCAGAGAGGTTGTGGGCCTTTCTCAAAGTCATGCAGCTAGGGAGCAACACAGCAACCACAAATATCAGTTTTCCCATGTTACAACTGGTGCTCTTTTCCATCTACCCCATGTTATCTCCCCTTCCACTAAGCCACATGATCGAGGGGTTTGTGTCTCTAAGGTCTTCTCATCACTCAAATGTGAGAACCACTGATTCTTACAAGATCAGAGCACAGTTTCCCAGCATGCACAATAGAAATCAGCAGTTGCTTGTGAAAATGTCTTGGTTCTCAGAACAGGGTCACTCTTTCAGTAACGGATTCAGATAATTGGGTTTTAATTTTTACAGTCATTATGATTCTGACACACACAAAGTGCAGACACCCTCCTTAAGGGTTACAAAGTAGATGAAGGTTTGTCTGGATGTCATCACTTTTTCCAGCCTTGGCGCCTTTCCCTCCCAGGAGTCCCCAGGAGGAGTCTGAATTCTGGGCATCAGGCTATGGAAAACATCTAGTTTCTGAAGTGCTCTATGGAAGTGGAAGTTTTCTGTCTCTATGGCAGAAACAGAGGTGGTGGCCAGATGTGTTCAGGGATGCTACAGGGAGTCACATGGGTGCATTTATACCCTCAAGTCAATTCTGGGGTCCTGGAGTGGTCTCTGGGATGAGCCCATCAGTTTCCCCTTCACACTGAAACTCTGGTTTTCTAAGCGGTAAGCAATCTCTCCAACTCAAAGCCTCCCCTGAGTAGATGAGAAATAAATGACCTCCTTCATGTGTACAACCAGTGAAAATATTATGAGTAGAAATAACAGATGTAGAAATCTCTACATACAAGATGTCTCCAGAAACTAACAAAGGATCACTCTTTTCATTCAAATGGCAAGATTATTCTATAATCTGTATTTAAATATAGATTAACCAACATACACACCTCAACTCAATGTTCGATTGGATCTGAAACTACACTCAGCCTTCTTTGTCAAACAGCCTGGTAGAATACCTTCTGTGATACAGAATTCAAGCCCTCTCTTTCCATAGTCCCTCCTTTAAGTACACTGACACAATACTTCAATTTTCTGGGTAACTGGCTTGTCTTCTGCTCTCTTTCATTCTTTTGTTCCTGACCTGCCAGTCCACATCCCTTTAATGTAAAGGCCTTTACCCTTCTTCCTTCCACATGGAGAGTGCCAAGTGCCAGCCACAAATAAGTCTTCACCTCCACATCCCGGTCAATCCTTGGAGACGTGGGTGGGCTGAGGTTGTTCCCTATCAGTAGGAAGCACAGCCAGGCCAGAATGAAGGCAAGACAGGGACCCCTGACCACTCTTTCTTCTAGAGCAGGTGTCACATCACACTGGAGGAGGAGAGAAAGTAAATGAAATAGTATAGGACAGGACTCTCCTTGAATCCCCATAACAGCACCTCCAATTTACACAGGACTTTAAGGTTGAGAAGTGCTTCCACATCCAGCATTTCAGCTCTTCTCTAAACCAACAGTGAGACTGTCATTATTACTCTTGTTTAATGTATAGCATTGCAGCCACACAGTGTGGCCTAGATTTCAGACACAGAATAGGGGTCAAATCCCAACTCTATCAGTTACTGGTTGATGGCATCTGGGAACTGTATCAACCTTCTAAAACCTCAGTCTCCTCATCTATAAAATGGGAGAGAGAAACATGTTATTCTTAAAAGCAGTATCTTTGATATTTATCATAAAATTTGATAATATAAACATACGTATTTTTTTTAGCAAACACTGGCTAAACTCAGTAAATGGTATTAGTTTGTTCAAAAAACAGTGTGTATGTTAAAGTAGGGTTTTGACCTAGCCTTGGACTCAAAATCTCCATCCACTAGACCACTGACACTAAGATCTAGGATTTGAACACGGTTCATTAAAATACTGAATCTATTCATTTGCTAAATGCTGGGCTCTCTATGTCCTCCCAGCCCCCAATCTGGAGCTCCAAATTACTTAATCTCCTAAATTACTCACAGTTTCACATCTACATTTGTTTGTATTGCTACTGAAATTTATTAAGTTCCAGACTACATTAGTAGAACAAATTCCACAATTCCATGGCACACTAATTATCCAAACAATTATATTTCATCTGTACTGTTTCCTTTTATCTTTTTGCTATTTCTAAAGAGAACGATGTTCTGATAAACATTTTATACATACATATCTATACTTGAGCTGATATTTTAAGAAATATCTAAAACTGGAATTGCTTAAAGAGATATCCTCTTCAAAAATGTAATACATAGAATGCCTCTTACCTCTAGAAAGTTGTAACTGTTTCCTTTCATCAGACATATTTTATTATCAAGGTAATACTGATTTAGACATTGCAAAACTTAAACAAAGGTGGGGAAGGGTGAGTAAATCAGGCCAATTATAGTGATGCATGGAAACTGTATTTTGATGATGAACATAATGTAGCATATTTAGATATTAATTTATAAGTTTGTATACCTGAGGCCTATAAAATGTTTAAATCAAAATTTAAGCACTGTTGTTTTTTTTCTCAGAGTCTAAGAGTTTATTTTCTCATTTGCTTTGCTGCTTAAACACATGTGAGTTTATCTCCTCTGACTGTCCATTGATCCACATTGTTGTAAACAGCAGAATTTCATCTTTTATACAACTGAGTAGTACGCCATTGTTCTATATACCACTTCTTTATCCTCTTATGGGTTAAGAGGTACTTAAATTGTTTCTAACTCTTTTTTTAAGATTTATTTTTTATTTATTTATGCATAAATGAACTGTGGTGCAAGGGATGAGAGGATTCACCAGAGACAGAGTGAGGAGCAGAACAGGCAGATCTACTGAAATACACTGCTGAGGGGAGCAGCAGGGGAGACAAGAAGGCATCTACTGTGCCATAGCTGAGATATGTTCTATCTGAGATAGAACTTAGGCCACAGGGGCTGCCAATAGCTTGATAGTCCTGAGACTTAAGCCCTGGGAAAGCCCATGTTCTGAACTTTTGGCTATTGTGAGTTATGCTTCAATGAATATCGGGGTGAATGTATTGTTTCAAATTAGCATTTTTGTATTCTGCAGATAAATACCCAAAAGTGAGATAACTGGAATACGTGGTATTTCTATTCTAAGGTTTTTGATGAATCTCCATTCTGTTTTCTATAATGGCTGTACCAATTTCCATTCTCAACAATGTATGAGGGGGACCCATTTTCTCCACATCCTCAAAAACATTTGTTTCTTTCTTTTTATTCATAACCATTCTCACAGATATGAGATGATACCTCATTATTTTTTATTCTCACTCTACCGACTTTTCATATGAAGAAATGGAGTCTTAAAATGCTTAGGTAACTTGCCTGATATTTCACAACCAGATAGTGTCATAGCACAAACTTTTTCAATTGTTTTAAAATAGTTTTTAATTTGTAATGGCATTTCAGTTCATATTTCAGGTTTCCCAAAGAGATCAGCAAGTGATATGATCAGCAAGTGATAGTAATTTTATGATTTTCTGTCTGATATTTTTAATATTCCTTTTGTTCATTGTGTAACAAATTTATTATACTGCATATACCTATATTAAATATTGTTTAAATACACACAATATCATACTATAACATACCACAGTAATCTTTAAACACTTCAAGAGACTTGTAAGACTTATGAGATGATATGATTAAAGTGGTATATATATATTATTTCTATAATATTGAGTTTGCCAGGTTATATGTAGCTGGAATGACTATGTTGCATAACATTTTCCTGGATTAGTTTAGTGTCACTTACTATAGTGTTTCTTATTCAAAAGACAATAAAATTTAACCTACGATGTTTTTAGCTAAACATTGTTGGTTTCACTTATTTGAATATCCTTATTCAACTGAGCACACTTAGCATTTGTTGGTACTGGTGTTGCAGAAAGTTGGGAAAATGGACAGAGGCAATCAGAGTGACGTTTCTGAGTTCCTGCTCCTGGGGATCTCAGACAACGTTGAGCAGCAGCGTGTCCAGTTTTGGATGTTCCTGGTCATGTACCTGGTCACAGTGGTGGGAAATGTGCTCATCATCCTGGCCATCGGCTCTGACCCCCGCCTGCACACTCCCATGTACTTCTTCCTGGCCAACCTCTCCTTCACCGACCGCTGCTTTGTCACCAACACAATCCCCAAGATGCTGGTGATCCTTCAGTCTGAGAACAAAGCAATCTCCCATGCAGGGTGTCTGACACAGCTTTACTTCCTGGTCTCCTTGGTGGCCCTGGACAACCTCATCCTGGCTACAATGGCGTATGACCGCTATGTGGCCATCTGCCGTCCCCTGCACTACACCACAGCCATGAGCCCTGGGCTATGTATTTTGTTCCTTATCCTGTGTTGGGTGTTCTCTATCGCATATGGCCTCATCCACATACTCCTTATGACCAGAGTGAACTTCTGTGGATCTCAAAAGATACGCTACATCTTCTGTGAGATGTATGCTCTCCTGAGGCTCGCGTGTTCCAATACGGAAGTGAATCATATAGTGCTAATTACTACAGGGTCTGTTGTCTTCCTCGCCCCATTAGGGTTTATGATCATGTCCTATCTCTGGATTGTGAGAGCCATTCTCCAAATACCCTCAGTCAGTGGGAAGTACAAAGCCTTCTCCACCTGTGCCTCCCATTTGGCTGTGGTCGCCCTCTTCTATGGGACACTTTGTATGGTCTATCTGCAGCCACTCAAAACCTACTCCATGAAGGACTCAGTGGCCATTGTGATGTATGCTGTGGTGACCCCCATGATGAACCCTTTCATCTACAGTCTGAGGAACAAGGACATGCACGGGGCCCTGGGAAGACTCCTCCTAGGGAAAGTCTTTCAGAAGGTGACATGAGGGTCATTTTGGAAAGGGCATTAAAGTGGAGACTGAAAATTCCCTTCACTGATGTGCAAAGCTCTGCCCTCTGAGGAATACACAAGTAATTAAGACAGCTCCAGTTCAGAATGAGCTCACTTACTGTTGTGAAAAGACATATATGTGTAATCCAGTGTCACCTTGGTAATAAATAAGTTCATGCTAGCACAAACACTGGAATTTTGTAGGGGTTGGGAAATACGGAACTGAAAGTTTCAATGCTTCAATCACTTGGTTGGTCCCCTTAACAACCATCCCTTAGGTGTTTTCCAAATGTCACCTCATTAACATAAATTCATTTGTCATTGAAAAGGATTTTTATAAATAGTAAGACATTGTTATCACTCTTATCACTTAGAAAATTCCAAAGGTTTTAAGATTCTGCCAGAAAGGGGGATACAGACTAAATAAAGATTTATTATAAGTCACAATATAACAATTTCACACTGCCTCATAAAAATGTAATGGATACAAAGTGAATAGTAACTAATGAGAAGAGTTATGGTGGTTTAAAAGGAAAGGAATCTTTCCAGATGAATCAACAGAATCAGCCTTAGATCTAGACTTTGACAAACAGATATGAATCGATTTGATGTTCACAGGCATTTGACAATTCGTTAATGATGATGCCTGAATGTCTATGAGGGACCTCAAACTGGATTGCAAACATGATTAAGGATCACCCAGTGGACCAAGGGAAGCAACAAAATTATAGTATCTATATGGTTGACCTTGAACAATGTAGAAGTTAGGGGTGTCAAAACCTCCAGGCCATCAAAAATTTGTGTACAACTTTTGACTTCCCCAAAACTTAACTACTAATAGCCCGCTGTTGACAAGAAGTCTTACCAATAACGTAAATAACCAATTGACACACATTTTGTATCTCACATGTATCATATACTGTATTCTTATAATAAAGATGAAAGACATTGGCTTCAGTGATGTCTTTGTGGTTTCATCTTCAAAAGAAAGGAAAGCAAGAGACTAGAACAATTGGGATTACATCAAACTAAAAAGCTTCTATACAACAAAAGAGACCATCACTAAAGCAAAAAGACATCCAATAGAATGGGTAGAAACACTTGCCCACCATACCTCTGACAATGGGGTGACTATCCAATATCTACTACAATAGATATTGGATAGAATAGAATGAAAAGGAAACAAATAACTCAATCAAAATATGGACAGAAGAGTCAAACAGGCACCTCTCCAAAGAAGACAGATAGATGGCAAACAAGCACGTGAAAAAATGCTCATCATTTCTTACTGTCAGGGAAATGCAAATGGCCAATAGACTATGAAAAAATGTTTAATATCCCTCATAATCAGGGAAATGCAAATTAAAAGCACAATGAAATACCACCTTACACCAGGGAGAATGGCACATATTTAAAAACTAGCAACAGCAAATGTTACCGAGGATGTGGAGAAAGAGGAACACTCCTCCACTGCTGGTAGAAAGCAAACTGGTCCGACCACTATGGAAAGCTGTGTGGAGGTCCCTCAAATTACTAAAAATGGAGCCTCCATATGATCCAGCAATTCCACTCCTAGGAATTTACCCAAAGGACACAAAAATGTTAATTCAAAAGGACATCTGCATCCCTATGTTTATTGCAGCACTTTTTTACAATAGGTACGCTATGGAAACAACCCAAATGCCAAAAAATAGATGACTGGAACAGCAAGATGTGGTATGTTTACATAATGGAATATTACTCAGCAATCAAAAAAGATAAACTCCTGCCATTTGCAGCAAACATGGATGGAGTTGGAAGGGATTAGGCTCAGTGAAATAAACCAGAAAGAAAAAGAAAAATATTGTATGGTTTCACTTATAGGAGGAATGTAGAGGAAACAAATAAGGGATCAGGGAAAAGTTAAAATAAATTTTAAAAATCAACAGACAACTATAAATCTGCAGGGGAGGAGGAGGGAGAAGGAACAAAACAGGAGTAGGAAGAGCACAAGGGACTATGGTGATGGGACACAAGTGACTTGGTGGTGGGAACTTCACAGGCACTACACCTGAGAGAAGAACATATACATTGTACAAAAAAGGAAGAATAATGTAAAATATATATGAAATTTTAAAAAATTAAAAGAAGTAAAGAATTAATCAGGTTCTCACCAAAAGCTTTGGAGAAACAAAACACATGTGAGGTAACAGTGAACTTAGTCTGAACTAAAGCTGCAACCCAAATCCATGAGACTAAACTAAAATCAATCCCTGATTACAGTGAAGTAATAGATACTTTCACCATTTCTGCATAACAGGAAAGGGAGAACTATCTCTTTCAGAAAGTGACACCGCTAAGCCATAATAATTATAGTATTTATGAAAAATTACTAGTAATAAAAAAGCAAAATCACGTGACCAATAATGAACAGGAAAAAAAAATAGAAGGAAGGGGAAGAGTAGATAAAGAAGTCTGATGTTAGATGTGGCAAAGAATTTAAAATACAATGATTAATATCTGAAAATTATACACAGATGCATAATTTTCACCAGCAAATAGCATAAATTAAAAGAAAACAAGTAATCTAGAAGTGCAAAACAGAGTACCTCAAATTAACTCAGTGAGTCTAATAACAGACTGGACATACAGGGATACAGGATTAATAAACTAAAAGACATGCCAATATAAAATACTCGAACTGAATCAAAAAATTAAAGGAAAAAAGTAATGATGCAATCACAAAGGATGGATAAGACATGCACAGAAGGCCTAACCTATGTGTCATTTATCACATTTATTCAACATTGTACAGGAAGGCCTAGTCAGTGCAATAAGTCTAGAAAACAAATAATGGTGGGGGTTGAAAAGAAAATATGTCAATATTAGCAAACATGAGGAAAACAGAAAAATTGCAAAAGAACCTACAGACAAATTAATGGAATTAATAGGTGTCTCCAGAAAGTTCACCAGACACAAGATCAATATGCAAAAATCATTTGTATTTCTTCATTTGGGTAGCAAGCAGATAGAAAACAAAACCTTCACATTATTACCATTTGCCATAGCATTTTTTTTTGTCTCTTATTTTATAGTTCCTGACCTGACCAACTCACATTTACTTGTACAGGAATCTGATAATAACACATCCTCTCACTCTCGTTTCCCCAGTGTAGACAGCACCAAGGAACTGACTGCAAATGAGTCTCCCCTTGGAGTCCCTGGTCATTCCCTGCAGTCACAGGTGGATGGAGGCTCATGACTGAGTGGGAAGTAAAGTCAGGTCCAGGGTGGAGGGGAGATGAGGATCTCGGAACTCTCTTTATCCTCAAAGTGAAGTTTCCTTTTGGAGGAGGTTGGAAGATAGTCAGAAGGTTGGAAAAAAACAATAATAGAACTCCTTTCTAATCCCTTTATCAGTACCTTCTATTTACATATGGATTGAAGGTTGGAGAAATGTTTCCACATCCAACTTTTAGTTCTCCAAATTGCTGGTGAGGTCGGCATTATACTCTCCTTTCATGTGGAGTGGAGTGGATAGGGAATGGAATTTGTAGGAAGGAAAGGGAAAGTATAATATTGATTCCGAGAGTTACTGGTTGATAGACGCATTCATAGGAACATGGATGGAACTGGAAGGGATGATGCTCAGCAAAGTAAGTCAGAAGGCAAAAGAAAAATACCAGATGGTTCCTCCCCTAGGA
>JAGFMF010011660.1:0-14178 GCA_019455555.1 Galemys pyrenaicus | reverse complement strand
GGAACCAAATAAGGATCAAGGAAAGGAATAAGAACAACAATAATAATAATAACAACAAGAAAGAAACAAAAACCAAAAATGAAAAGAAAAGGACAAACTGGGGACACTTGGTGGGGAGGGAAGAGGGTAAGGGTGGAGGGCAGACGGGAACACGGGGGAATGAGGTGATGGTGCACTGGTGTTATGGTGATGGGGAATACATGGGGATTACAATTGATGTCAAATATATGTAAATTTAAAAAGTTTTATATTGAAGAAAAAAAAAGAGTTACTGGTTGAACAACATTCAGAAACTCATTAACCCTCTAAGTCTCCATTGCCTCGTCTGCATTGCCACAAAAAAACAGAGCTGCTGTGTAGAATAAATATAAGATCTGTTGACACAAATTTTCCTTCCCTTGTGAATTAGTATCATAATTCTACATTCCAATTGCATTTGGTTCTGTTTCTGAAGTTTCTGTACAATTCCATTAATCTGTTCATTCTAGCACTAGTACCACACTGTGAGAGTCCTTTATATTCAGCAAACTGTCTCCTCCTATTTTCCTATTTTTCATTATTTTCCTATTTTATTTTAGATAAAAATTATATGAACATTTCTTTCTTTAAAGCCCAGTTAGAATTTTGACTCTGAATAAGTATATTTTAGATTAATTCAGCATAAAATCTCATCTTTCTATTTGGAATATTGATACGTCCACCCATTTGAAGATCCTGCCTGATTCTTGTTAACATATTAGTACACAGATGTGTCTGTTGTTAATATGGATAACACTGTGTCACATTAAAGTTTAAACTAATTATCCCTCATTATTTACATAGTAGGCAGTATTTTCTCAGAGCTCATTGCATGCAAGCTCTTTGAGTTAGAATTTGTGAATTTTACCCATGCCAACCCATTTTTCAAATGAAGGAATGGAGAATTAAAAAGCTCAGGTAACTTGTCTGAGGTTTCCCAGATAGCCGTGGCAGCCCTCTCAGACTTGATTCCAGCATCTGACGGTGCAGTCTTAATCGTTGTTCTACAGGGCTGAACATTAGGTTGGGGAGTATGCATTACGTGATTGGCCACTTGACTGAAATCTCCTTTATTTCTAATAACATTTCACTTTATTATCTTGGGTTTCTAAGATAGATTGTTCTATCAAACAATTTCTTTTCCTTTCCCCTTTCAAGAATTTTCCTTTTCTGCTCTTTGTCCAATTGTACACCATTCACTTCCCAGAATGCATATTCCTGTTTTAAATATCATTTAAATAGCTATACAATAGCACACCACTATTTAAGCTCTCCAAGATTATAACGATGTGATAATATTTCAAATAAGACTCAGATATTTTTATAATATGACTATGCCAGATTAGAAGTTGCTGGAATGATTAAGTTGCTTAAAGATTTTCCACATTATGCTTTTCCTGTTATTAGTTTATTATTTATGCAATAAATTATAAATTTAGTCTAAGGTCTTTTTAATGCTAAAAAAACAGTTGAGCTACTTATCTGAATGTACTTATTCCACCAAATAAACTAAGTAACTGTTTGTTGGTACTAATATTGCACACAATTGGGGAAATGTATGGACGAAAACGAAGTGGCATCTCAGAATTCCTACTCCTGGGGATCTCAGAGAATCCTGAAGAGCAGCAGGTTCTATTTTGGATGTTCCTGGTCATGTACCTGGTCACAGTGGTGGGAAATGTGCTCATCATCCTGGCCATCAGCTCTGATCCCTGCCTGCACACTCCCATGTACTTCTTCCTGGCCAACCTCTCCTTCACCGACCTCTGCTTTGTCACCAAACAATCCCCAAAGCATTGGCGAATCTTCAGTCCCAGAACAAAGCAATCTACTAAGCAGGGTGTGTGACACAGCTTTACTTCCTGGTCTGGTTGGTGATCCTGGACAACTTCATCCTGACTGTGATGGCATATGACCTCTATGTAGAAATCTGCCACCCACTCCACTATGTCACAGTCATGAGCCCTGTGCTGCTCCTTTCCTTGTGTTGGGTGCTTTCTGCGCTCTATGACCTCACCCTCACACTCCTCATGATCACAGTGACCTTTTGTGGATCCCCAAAGATCCACTACATCATCTGTGAGATGATGTTCCCCATATCAAACCCCTTCATCTACAGTTGAGGAACAAGGACATATATGGCACTCTGGGAAGATTCTTCCTAAGGAAAGTCTTTCAGAAGTTAAAATGAGGTAATTTGGGAGATGTTTATGAAGCATAACAAGATTCAAATATCACTATTTCAAAAGTTGTCCTGCAGCTGGAAAGAATTAATCTCATAGAGCACAATGAGCACTTTACACTTGGAGAGTATCTGGCTCATCCTGGGATTATGCCCACTATTCCTAACATTTCTTTTTTTTTTTTTTTTAAAGATTTATTTATTTATGCATACAAGCACTGGGGCACAGACCAGAGGTGTCGGGGGGCGAGAGGATTCACCACAGAGAGCGGGGAGCAGAACAGGCAGATAACAGAAGTACACTGCTGAGGGGAGCAGCGGGCACAGCAGGAGAGGTCTGCTGCACCACGTGGGTCCCCCTCCCTGGCCGGCAGCAGGGATCGAACTCGTGCTGCGGTGGCTGCGGTTTGCTTCATAGTGCGTTGCTTAACCCACTGCGCCTCCAGGGGAGGCCCTATTCCTAACATTTCTAAGACATTTTGATTTGGAAAGAACATCGTAGTCATCTGTCAGCTTGGCCTACATGCTGGGTGACCTTGTACAAATCACTTAATCCCTTTATGTCCCTACATTCCCTCATCTGAAACTGTAGATGATAGTACTAACCCATCCTCATGGAATATTATGGAGACTAGTGGGTAATGAGGGACCATAAGACACAAGAAACAAAAATGTTACATGCATGCTTAGTAGATAAGGGCAAACTTCTGACCTTTTAAAATGAAATGAATACTGAAAGAAACTCTGCCAAGCCTTCCTGCAACCTACACCATCATGTGAAAGATCTTTTCCCACCACCAGAGTACAGCAATTCTCCCTTTCCCCCACAACTAAGCAGACACAATCTACAGTCACAAAGAAGACAGCTTATGTTGACAGCAAATAAGCATATGAAACATCCCAGAAATAACCTTATCATTCATCATTCAATTAGAAATTAGCTATAAAAATGCATTTCTGAAAAAATATTCTTACAAAACTTTTGTGCATATTCACACAAGTCTTAAAGCTCATGTTACATACTCACTGGTGATGTTAAGTCAGAAGTTGTTTCTCCTTTGCTGATGGCTTTTACTTGGCTTGGTTTAGCCTCCCTCACCTTCCTCATGTGGCTGAAAAGAAGACATATCCAAAATGAGACCTTGAGATGTATCGGGGGATGGGTAAGAATGGGGAACACAGAGGGAGTCTTATAAAGATGCTGACAACTCAGGGCTCATTTGTACTATATTCTTGGTTCTTAGAAAAGGGACACAGAAAACAGTCATGATATTTCCATTTTGCTTCCAAAAGGCTATAAAATTCTCATGGGTCAGGGCTATTGACATATGCCACTTTATCTACAATGAGTGACTCTGTGACTCTCAATGAAAATTCATCTTTGGAATTTCAAAATTTTGGATCATATTCCCAAGTTTTCTGCTTTGTTTAACTTAAAGATCTAGTAACAAATTTTCCCAAACAAGTATTTTTGAGTATTTATATCTGTGGATAAAACTGTATTAGTTACTGTAGAGGCTCCAAGAATCCTTAATTTGTCTACAGGGTTGTTACAACTGAATGGCCTTGGATCATGGAGTCAGAACAAGAATAAGGCCTTCCTACAGTGACTCCCATTTTGAACAGCTGATGTGGTTTCCTGGGAACTCCTAGACTGACCTTTTTGTCAGACACCAAGTTGAAAGGTCACTTAATTCCCAAACATTTTTCTCTCTGCAATAATACCCTGTTGGACTTAGATCAGAACACATAAGGTCCTGTGAAAACATCCATATTGCAGGAAGCCTCACTGGTTAGTAAAATTAGTCTGCATTGTTATTATTTTTCAAGTAAGATTAATTCCAGTATGTTTTACCTCAATTATCTTTAAGTTTCTTTACATTTTTGCTGACATCTTACACAGAGAGTCACACAGATTTGACTTCAATAGCTGGGAAACATTAACGCTAATACCTGCCTTCAATGAGTTCTACTTAAGCATCTTGAGCAGTTTCTTTCATCCACAGGGAAAATCACCAACACTGCGAGTTGTAGATTTCTTTTTTCTGTAAAGACATACAAATGGTTAGCATAAAATGTACAACTTTTTTAGTCTTTCAAAATTCAATTTTTTCATTATCTCAGGTTTAGCCTCACGGATCCATTTTTAAGATTTCCTGCCTGCAGACTCTGATGGCCTGGCCAGTCTGACTTCTGTCTCTTGGTAGTTCTCCATGGAAATAGGAGCTGAGCAGACCATCTCCTGATACTCCCTCCAGGCTCACCTGAGAGTTTTAGTCTTCCCTGCTAGAGGGAGAGTTCCCTTTTCCTGGGTCACAGGCTGAGCCTCCCTTTCCCCTGGGCTCTGTGCACAGGTCTGCCCCTTGACCAGGGAAGGACCCTGATGACTGGTGAGATCAGAGACCCAATGGCAGGTGGTGTGCACCACAGGGACGAAGATGGGTGTCAGGGCTGGTCCAGTGGCCAGTGGTGTGGACAGCAGAGATAAGGAAGGCCATGGAAAAGTTTCCCGGGAATCAGTCCTAGTTTCCGGGAAACCATCAACATATTCAACCACTTGTCCAGGGACCTGGCCCAGGACTTGCCTCTTGGGATCCCACGAAGCTTCTGGGGACCAATTTCGGTGTCAGAAACTGCGTCTTCAACTAAGTCTTCTCCCGCATCTCTTTTGGCTGCAGCAGTCAGGCTTCGAGATCCTAACGAACGCCCCAGGTCCACGCAGCAAGTACGCAGCCAGGAGTCCACATCCCAGAGTACTCCCAGCCATCAATCTCCCGGTCGCCAAGCTTCTCCCCGAGTCTTCGCAAAGCAGCGATTGGCCGGGGATGGTAGGCGGAGCCAGGCGCTTGGCACCGCTATTGGCTGAGGCGCCGTCAGTCACGGTCTGGGTCCGCCCCACCGAACTGAGCAGTTCCCTCGTCCGCGGCGCCTTTTTTCGCCAGCAGACAGAGTCGGTGCGCTGGGCTGAGCCTGGGCGGCTGCAGGCTGGTCGTGCTCCCGCTGAGGGACCGCTGGATCCCGTGAGCCGGGTCTGCTGGGGCCTGGCGCTCCCGGTTCGGGGTCACTGGACCCACAGCAGGCGTTGGTGCAGATGGGGACGCGGCGAGGAGGGTGAGTGGTGGCGAGGAGGATGAGTGGTCGCGCGGAGAGCGACTCTTCTCCGCGCGGTTCAGCCGCCACACGCGTCCAGGGCGCGTCCCCAGGCGGGTCAGTCAGTCCGGGCGGCTGCTGGAGGCGGTGGGGGTGAGGCCCGGGCTTCTAGCGGAGCGGACCTGTTTCAGAGCATGGTGGCGGCTCACCGGGCGGGCGCTCCGCGTCTGGCGCTTGGCGTGTTGTCCTCGCGCTCACCTGGCGCCGGGACTCCGCCTGGCCTCTCCGGTGTGGGCGACAGCAGCACCTCGCTGGCCTGCAGACAGCCCTGACAGTGAACCCGCTGGCCCCGTGCTGCGCGATCACTGGGTACCTCTCAGGTCCCGAACCCCAGACGGTTCTTTGACCCGCGACCTGAGGCGCCACAGCCGCATTCGGGTGGGTCTCAGCAGGCAGAGAACTGAGAGGACGGACCCTCTGCCTCAGAAGGCCAGTCAGTGCTTTGCGGTGGTTGAAAGGAAACCAAGGCAGGATATGAAACTTCGCCTAGTGACTACTCTCTGTCAGCGCTTGGACCCCTTTCCTCTTGAGGGACTGGGCTCACCTCCATCTGCAGTCTGTGGAGAAGGACAAGGTTCGACCAAAAGGATGCCCTGCTCCCAGGAGAGGTGGCAGGTCCAGGAGGACGAAGGAGGTGATTCTGATGCCAGGGATCCCCACAACATAGTTTGAGAAACGTTAGAATGTTGTTCTTGATATCAAAGAACAAGCATAGTCTGGGAGTTGATTTAGCCAACCATGTTTATCATTTTGGTCAACTGTCCAGGTAGCATTTCCTGACCTTGTGAAATACAAGGTTATATAGCTAATGCTCTAACTCGCTGTCTTTCACGGTGGCACTTCGTCCTGTGTTGGGAAGTATTTCAGAATCCTCAGCTCTCCCTATCCCAAGCTAGCTCCAGTTCTAAGGAAATCTGTCTAGGGAAGCAAGCTGATAAAAGACCCTCCCCTGTCCTAGTCCCTCTTCTACTCCCAGTGCAGTGAGTGGGAAGAACCTAGGGTGCTCTCGGGTGACTTTGCCAATTCTGACTCACATTGTTGAGCATTTCTCCCTGGAGAGCAGAAGAATCCCAGTCAGCAGAAGCCACCTTTGACTCTTATCTTTACAGTCGTGGCGGGGGTAGACTCTCAGCTGGACTATTACAGGCATGTAACTGAGGTCCAGCATCTTTGGGGGGAAGCTGTAGCTATCTGCCTCTTTGTCTGGCAAGTATCCTAGGCCACACACCCCAAACCCAAGAAGTCTCATTTTCAAAGAGTCATCTTAGAAATATTTTGAACTGTCCAATTAACTGTGTAGATAGATTTTCTCAGCATCACAGGTATATGGGTTGAGAATTTATTCCTATTTGTCCTTTCAAAACAGTGAATTTCAATTTCTTAATTATTCCCAGAAACTTTTTTTATTTATAGTTTAAATATTGACATTTGTTTTCGGGTCTCCCTTTTCAGTTTGGCATAAATCCCAGTTTAAGACACCTAGATAAGACTTTAAAGAAAAAGAATCTGCCTCTTTCTACCATCCAAATTCCCAAATAAATAAATAGTAAGAAAGAAGCAAGTGACTTTTCAGATGGTGGAAGTACTGAGAATATTTACTTTCCCATGACAAAAGAAGGTAGATGAGATGGATTTGAATTGTTCCAGTCCTCTGCATCATTACTGAAACAATTATAAACAATGTGTTTTAAGTACCATTTGGCAAGCATATTTCTGGGTTGCTTATTTTAACAAGCCTTTGAAGAACATGATTTTATCCTACATCGTTAAGGATGAACTAGAAGCACCCACAAAGGGATGTTGACTTAGATTGTGTCTTTCAAGTTCAGTGATGGCACCAAATAACTGAGAAGTTGTGCTAGCATTTTGAATTGCTTTCATTTTAGCATTGTGATGATACCATAGCATTATGCTTAGTCATTCATCTCATCTATAATTTTTCCCTTTTTCTTTGAACTTTCCTTATATTGAATGCACCCTTGAAACAGTTTTCTTTTTTAAACCAACCACCACATATGATAATTAGAGCAATGATCATAACCATAACCAGGCAGCCTACACCCTGAATGGCAAATAATTTGCTAAAGCTCACAAAAAAAAAAAAAAAAAAAAGCTCACAAAAAGCAAAACCTCTATGAAGAGTTATTTTGATCTAATATTTAAGACCTGTACAATTTGCCTGTGGAGCAATATTATGCCTCTAATTATGTCTTTATGCTGGCAAAATTGAGTCATTATGTTCCATTTTCCCAACTTCTTCTGCATGATTAAATGGACAAGAATAATTTTAAAGGCTATCACAGTCCCAGACTATAGAATGAGACCTATGTTGTCCTATTTAAAAAAAAAAAAAAAATTAGTACACAGTGCTACTAATTTCTTAGAACTAGGTCATGGATTTCTATGAGCTTTAAACAATTCATACTCCTTTAAAAAAAATCATGGCACACTTTTGGCATCTATTTTTCTTCTTTTCATGGTTTTTTTTTTTTTTTTTTGGACCTTCTTTCTTCATTCTTACTCCCATAGCATATCTACTTACACAAATTAATTTTCAAGTCAGTTTGTCCTTTTAACATCTACTAAAGCTTCAATTTTAGCTGTCTTTACTATTTCTCCTCTAAAATGCTCCTTCAGGCTACATCAAATTAAGGAGCTTTTGTACAGCAAAAGAGACACTACCCAAAACAAAGAAACACCCCACTTATTGGGAAAAAATTTTTGTTCTCCATACAACTGATAAGAGACTGATCACAAAAATCTGCAAAGAACTCACATGACTCAACAAAAACAAAGTAAAAAATCCAGTCAAAAAATGGGCAGAAGAACTTAAAAGACACTTTTCCAAAGAGAAATCCAAATGGCCAACATGCATATAAAGAAATATGCAACATCCCTCATAATCAGGGAAATGCAAATTGAAACCATCATGAGATACCATTAGTTCTAGTGAGAATGGCACATATTAAAAAAAACTAGCAACTACAAATGTTGACAGGATGTGGTGAAAAGGGACTCTCCTAGACTGCTGGTGGTAGTGCAAATTAGTCCAACCTCTATAGAAAGCTGCTAAAAACCTCTATAGAAGTCTGCTAAAAATGCTACCATATGCCCCAGCAATCCCACTCCTAGGGATTTACCCAAAGAACACAAAGACATTAATCCAAAAGAATGCATGCACCCCCATGTTTATCACAGCATCATTTATAATAGGTAAGACATGGAATCAACCCAAATGCCCAAAAATTGACGACTGGATCAGGAAGACGTGATATATATACACAATGGAATATTATTCAGCAATCAAAAAGATAAATTGGAGCCATTTATAGAAACATGGATGAAGCTTGAAGGGATATGTTCAGTGAAATAAGTCAGAAGGAAAAAGAAAAATACTGGATGGTCTCACTTATACAAAAATTATAGGGGATCAAGGGAAAAATTAAATAACAAAAATGAACAGACACTACAGATCAGAATCATCTGCAGGGAAGAGGGAGGGATTGGGATCAAGGCTAGGACAGAAGAGCACAAGGGACTGTGGTGAAGGTGCACAAGTGAACTGGTGGTGGAAACTCTATGGGGCCTACACCTAGAAAGAAAGCAACATTGGAAAATAAATAATATATGTAAATAAATAAATAAAATGCTCCCTCAAACATCTACCTTCACTTTAGTTGTGGAGGGGGGCTAATAATATCCTTTAACATAGACTAAACATTCTGCTATAGAAGTTTTCCTCTAGATTTAGCTTTGTGGGTTTAACCATAGAAATCATAAGAAAAAGGAAAGTAGGAGGTTTTAAAGTCATGTTGATAAGTGTTTCATTAGATAATCTCATCGTTTCCATAGGAAACTTTCAGATTAATGAAGTGTAAAAGCTGCTCTCACCTATGACTTTTCTGACACTCCTGATAACAGGCTGAGAAATAGAACTGAAAACAACACTCTGGGTTAATGTTAAGTTCTGAGAAAAGAACCAGCAAAAAAGTGAAAGTTTAGGGTGAAATGGGCAAACCTGGGGGAACAGAGATGACCTGGTTGGCAAGTACTCACCTGTGCACTTAATGCAGGACACACAGTAAAAACTGAAAATAAAAGGTTTATTTACACAGGGAGGGAGAAAAGAAGGAAAATGTATTGACTGACATGTGGCCAGATGCACTCTGTCTTGCTCCCAGATAGCACCACCTGGCCAGAGACAGAGTGTAATTGGGAGATCTGCTCCATCTCTAGTTCCCATCAGCCCCAGTTCAGGAAGTCAGGGAGTGGAGCAGAAAGCTCCACTTTTTCCATCAAGTTGGTTATCAGCATCACCTACTGGCTCAGAGGTTGTTGAAAAGGAAGTTAGTTTGACATCATACATGACAATGTTCAGAATATTTCTCTCAAGCAACAATGCTTCCCATTAAGTTTCTAATTTTACTAGATGAATACCAAATATGTTGAATTTGTCTAATGTATGTCTCCTAGGGAAAGGGAGAAATTTTATGGAGTGTCTCAGGACTTCTACTGAGGTATCACAATATTTCCTCTGACAAATCAAGCAAAAGTCTACCATTTTTTTCTCTAATTTAAGTCTTGAAAGTTTTTTCATAAGAGAAAACACCATTTAATTACCCAGCAGTGACATTTTAAGATTCAAAACTGCAGTGAGAGTCCATCAACACAACACTAACAGAATTAGACTTTTCCTGTCTTGTATCTCATTCCAAAATTAGCAATTTAACAGTTGTGTTAACAAAATTAACTATGTTAAGTCTTCCAGTCCATGAGCATGCACTGTCTTATGCATGCACACTTTCCTTGTGTCTTCTACTTTTTTAGGTCTTGCACTGCCTTTGCTAAGTTTATTTCTAGGTATTTAATACTTTTTGAAGTTATTGCAAATGGTATTGTTTTCTTGATTTATTTCTTCTAGTATTGCCTATAGGGATGCAACAGACTTTTGTATATGATTTTATAAACCTTCTACTCTATATAGTATAGTATATATCAGTTGCTTCTAATAATTTTTCAGTGGAATTTTTAGGGTTTCTTTGTATATAATTATGTCATCTCAAACAGTGATAGTTTTAATTTCTTGTTTTCCAATTTGGATTCATGTTA
Organism: Galemys pyrenaicus; assembly: GCA_019455555.1. Lineage (NCBI taxonomy): Eukaryota > Metazoa > Chordata > Mammalia > Eulipotyphla > Talpidae > Galemys > Galemys pyrenaicus. The sequence continues at coordinate 3,719 of JAGFMF010011660.1, read as the reverse complement.
CATCTTTCTCTTGCCAAATTGCTCTAGTCAGTACTTCCAATTCTGTATTGAATAATAGTAGTGCGAGTCTATACCCTTGTCATGTACCTGATCTCAGAGGGAAAGTTTTCAGATTCTCACCAATAAGTTTGGTGCTGGCTATGGATTTAGTATATATGGACTTATTTATTATGATGAGGTGTGTTCCTTCTGTCCCCATTTTACTAAGAGTTTTCATCACAAGTTCATGCTGAATCTTTTTGAAATGCCTTCTCTATACCTATTGGTATGATCATACAGTTTTTGCATTTCCTTTTCTTCATATGGTGACTTACATTGATTTATTTGCCTTTGTTGCACCATCCTTGCATCCCAGGAATAAAGCTCACTTGGTCATGACCTATGATCCTTATGATCCTTTCAATGCATTGTTGAATTCAGTTTGCTAAAATTTGTTGAAGATGTTTGCACCTATGTTCATTAGGAATATTGATCTGTAGTTTTCCCTTTATTTGATGCCCTTGTCTTCTCTTGGTATCAGAGTAATGTTGGCTTCATAAAATATGTCTGGGAGTATTCCTACTTCCTCAGTTTTATGAAAGTGTTTGGAAAGGACAGGTTATTAGTCCCTCCTTGAAGATTTGGTAGAACTCACTAGTGTAACCATCTGGTCCTCGCATTTGTTTTGTAAGGCTTTTGGTTACTTTCAATTTTTTAGCCTACAGTTCTTTCAGGTTTTCTATTTCTTCCTGATTCAGTCCTGTAAGGTTGTGTGCCTCTAAGAACTTGTCCACTTCTTCCAGATTTTCTAATTAGTTAGTTAAAGACATTCATAGTAGTCTCTATGATCCTCTGTATTTCTCAAGTATCTGTTATAACTTCTCTTTCAAATCTGGCTTCTTAGTGGTTTGGTTCCTTTTATTTTTTAAGTCTAGCAAGGGGTTTGTTTTATATTTCCAAAGAATCAACTTTTGTTTTCATTGACCTTTTCAACATTTTTTATCTTCTATTTCATTTCTAACTTTTTAAAGATTCATTTACTTATACAAACAATCACCAGGGTACAGGCCAGAGATACAGGAGGTGAGAGGATTCACCAAAGAGAGAGTGGGGAGCAGAACAGGCAGATCCACTGAAATACACTGCTGAGGGGAGCAGCAGGCGAGACAGGAGAGGTCTGCTGTGCCATGTGGGTCACCTCCCTGGCTGGGGATCAAACTCATGCTACAGTGGCAGTGGATAGCTTCATAGTGCTGAGACTTAACCCCTTGTGCCACCAGGGATGCCCTTATTTCTAATTTTTAATATTTACTTCCTTCTACTGGTTTTTTGTTTCATTTGTTCCAACTCCAAGTACCATTCGGGATTTGAGGGTGTTCCGTGCAGACTAGTGTCCAGCTGATAGCATAATGTGACTTCCATCTCAGAGGGAGAAGGGGTATGTCATCCAAGTTCTATCCTCCCCTAATATAAGGAATCTTCTTCCTGGGACCCATATTCCCATCACTACTATTTCCTGGCTCTGAGGAGGTATAGAGATGAAATCTGATGAATTAATGGTTTCCCTGAATAAGCCATGGTCCCAGAATCCAGGAAAGTTTAGTGTAGAGAAAATGGTTAAATGTTTGAATTTAGAATTGTGGGGAATATAAGAGTGGTGTAACAAGAAACTCTGGCTTCATTCTTGGGAGTTTTCTTTCTCTCTTGTAGTTCTGAAGGACCACCATGTATAAAAGAATTATTGTTATGATTATATTATGCCCATGCATGTGCTACCCTGGGCTCTCCCTTCATTGACCAGCAAAAAGGAAATGTGTTCTTTCTCCCATTTCTCCAGGACTGATGTCAAAATTCCAAATCCAAAAGTCAGTAAGTCCAAGTAAAGAGCTCTATATTTCAGTGTCTGTATTTCTCTCTCATTAAATCCTGTTCCACTCAGTATCCTGTTACCCATTCCTTTGGCTCTACTAGTTGCTTAAATTATTAAGAGTAAATATATATATAAATTATGACATGATAACAATAGCCTAGCTTTTAACTTACCCATCACGTCATAGTTATATTTTGTGGTAAGAATATTTAAGATAAACTCTTTTAGAAGTTTCTAGTATACACTATAGCTATAGTAGTGTAAGGTAAATGGAAAAATAATCAGGCTTTTCTGCCCTCCTGCCATTGGCATCGATGATAGACACCTGCGGTCCTGCATGCATTCCCATTGGCAGGCACAAGTACGGGGTGGGCGTGCGCAATTGGGCACACCTGGACTGAGACGCGGGCATGTAAGGGCAGCGTCATGAGGACGCCAGTAGAAAAGAAAAGGCAAAAGAAGAGCAGTAGTAGCAGAGGCACAAGAGGCTGGAGAGCTCAGAGAGTGAAGAGGCGCCAGGGGCTAGGTGGCCTACCAGCCTTCTGGCCTCTCGGTCCCCCTGCCTGCCATGTACCTCTGATATAATGATGGTCGCCTCTGATATAATGATGTAATAAAAGCCTGAAAAAGCCCCCGAGTGCTCCAGGACTCCTCCTTTACCCATCTGCTCGGAATCATTGAGAACTTCCTCCATGCCTTCCTCCATTCCTTCCTGGCACTACAAGTAGCCACGCTGTTCTAGAGATCGCCAGAATTGACTCATCCTGCATAACTGAATCTTTGTACTATTTGAGCAGCATCTCCCAATTCACCCACACCAATTCCTAGCAAACACATTTCTACTTTGCATTTTGGATTCCACATATAATTGAGACAATGCTGGATTTACTATGTTGCCTTATTTTGATTAGCAGTTAGCAATGTGGTCCCAAATGGAAGAATGTCCTCTTTTGGAGTCTGAAAAATATTCATCTATAGCTTCTCTACATCTATACCTTTATGTACTTATCTCACATTTTTGTTTTCTATTCTTCATATACACTAGGGAAGCAACAAATAAGATACTCCGTCATTTATTTAGAACAGATAATTTTTTTTTAAAATGGTTGTAGCGGCAGGATGGAGGTGGCACTGGAGCAGGGTTCGGGATGGTTCTGGGCAGACGGGTCAAGGAAGGAGAGTCTTGGAGCCCTCGGTGGCTTTTCATACTTTATTTAGTAGAGGTGGCCAGGTACATGGTAGGCAGGGGTGCCGGGGGGCTGGGAGGCTGACAGGTCTCCCAGCCCCCAGCGCATATCACCCTCTGGACTGCTTCCTCTCTCTGCTGCTGCTGCTGCTCGTCAGTACTGTCAGTTGGTCCTCGCAGTTCTGTCTGTTGGTCGATCCTCACAGTTCTCACAGTTCTGGTGTCCTCATGACGCCACCCATTTAAGCCCGTGCCCAACACAGGTGCGCCCACTTGCGCATGCCCACCCTGGAATGCTCGCAAAACGCAGGTGTCCATCATCACTGGTGGGAGGGTGGAAATACCTGATCAACCTTTACCCTACAATGGTTAAACCAAATTTTAGTGAGAATGTAAGGAATTAAAATGTTCATGTATTGCTGAAGGAGGTGGAAAAATGCACAAGGAAAAACACTTTGACTTTTCCTTATATTTACCCTGTTCAAAAAAATAGTGGATGCAAAACACTGAAATCGTGCTAAGCTTCTACCCTTTCTTTCTGTATTCCCCCATCTATTAATGTTCAGCTTCTATGGTGTACTGGCTGCTTTAAAATCAGTAATAGGGAAACATTCAGAGATACAGTGTCCACATTTTTTGGCTCTAGGGGACACCAGGTGCCCGACTCCCAGCACTGAGCAGCGC
>JAGFMF010011659.1:12461873-12489548 GCA_019455555.1 Galemys pyrenaicus | reverse complement strand
CCCTGCTCTTATGTTGGACTCTTCATTTATATTGGTTTTCCTTCATTAACAGAAACTGTTTAAAACAATTATTGCCTTTACTGAGTGTGTCCAAGTTTTGAAAATCTGTTTCAGAGTAAGGTATGACTTCTTCAGCTGGTTGTTATTGTACATTTTCTTTCATAAGTTACTCTTAGATTTTTGTTCAGTTCTGCTTAATATACTTCTTGTGATTTCACAATATTTTACAGTGTCTTTTCCCAGATATTGTGTTTATTATTTGAATTCTTGTTTCCTTAAACTTTTCCCTATACAAATGCAAGAAAAAAATTATAAAATAAAAGTGAGCAATATAGGTGAAGACCCTGCACATTTGGGCCTCAGATTGTGATGGAGAAGGCAGAGTGGCCAAACAGGCAGCTTAAGATTAGCAGACTGTAGTGCAGGTTGGCCACAGGAAACTTTTATATTGAAGGGAGATACAAAGTTGTGCCATAGGTTGGAATTTTGATCTGGGGAAGTCTGCATGTTGAACAAGAAGAAAAACCAAGATTATTATACCCGTTAGATGTGGGGAAAAGAGGGAGATGAGCCTAAAGTATTAGAATAACAAAGAAAAATTCCATAAAGCAAAATGAAAAGGGGGGCAACCACATCCCCTGTTGGGTCATAGACTACAATAAACACTGAATAGCTAAAGTCATAGCAATTAGATCAGGGACTCGATATGAAAACTATGATAAAATAAATGGGACAATCAAGGCTCAGTCATCATTTCCCCTTGGATCTCGTTCAGGTAATCTCAGCAGCCATGCTGGCTATTTCTCTGCAACCCTGCTCTTATGTTGGACTCTTCATTTATATTGGTTTTCCTTCATTAACAGAAACTGTTTAAAACAATTATTGCCTTTACTGAGTGTGTCCAAGTTTTTGAAAATCTGTTTCAGAGTAAGGTATGACTTTTACATTGTGATCCATCATGTTTCCCCCCCCAAACTCAGCAATACACACATGGACAAAACACATGTACATGTGCACACACAACTGAAAAAAAGAAAACCTTATAAATACCATGTATACTTACTAAATATGCTTAATTCTGATATTTTCTTTGATTCCTTATTTTTTGAATTTGATTTTTAAAAGTATAGTCTGACATCCTAATAAGTCTCACAATATGAGAAACATCCCTCTACTATGTCCTCCCTATCTACTTCAATACACTTACATTACGCTGACAAATGGGAATCCTAGAGCAAGCTGTAGGATGCAGAACGCTGCCAAAGAGCAAGATCCTAGACTTTATATTGATAAAATATACAGCATTAATTGTAAGGGGAAGGAGGACAAGAAGCAAAGGGAGGGATGAAACTAGAAAATTGTTGTGTTATCTGCACTAACAGGGTTTGTGAGTCTGTCCTCCAGGTATCTCATTGGGTTGATGACTCAGTATTGTAATTGAGATCAAGCCTTAAATCCTCAGTCATGGTTTTACTCTTATCAACAAGGTATTACATTGATCAGCTTCTGAGGTCCCCTGTCACATGTTCCTCAGCCCCTGCCCCTCCACCCCTGGGCGTTTCTAGTCATACCTTGTGATTCATAGCCTTCCCAGAGTGATTAAGCTTCTTTCTGCTCTTGGTCAATTTGAAAGGCACCTTGTAAGTGCCTATAGGTTGGGCTCCTATAACTGATTGACAGGGCAATTCTGACCTTACATAAGAACATAGAACTACAGGTAACAAAAATAGTGGCCAAACAGGCAGCTTAGGATTAGCAGACCCACAACTTAACATTTCCAATCTGTACTTACTCTCATCATGATGGAAATACATTTTTTTATTGCTTCATGCAATATATGTTTATTCCACTGATGTCCCCAGTTAACTTAATTCTGGGCTCAGGATATGGTGAGTATATAAAGCATGACTACCTGTCTCAAGTCTCTCAGTCTAGTTTGGAAAAAAGACATATAATTATATAAAAAATTGTAAAACGATAGCCCCTACATCTAAATTAAGTGCATGAATAAGTTTCTTTTTTCTCTGGTGATGATAAAAAAAATGTTCATGGAGATGATCAAGGGAGACTGAGGGAGGAAATGGATGAGGAGGGGTAAAAAATCCCAGGTAGACCAGTGGGTGAGACATAGTGCAGAGGGGAGCAGATGAAAAAGACATTGAGCATTGGCACCATGGTTTCTTGTGAAGCTTCAAGTGAACTTTGATTATGGTGAGACAGATCTGGGGAAAGGGCAGGCAGCAGAAGGATGAGGCTGGTGAACAGTTTTTGTAGATGGAGCTTACTGTTCAGAGATGCAGAATTTTGTCTTCATTCACCACTGGGGGGTTCATTTACTGGGGGGTTTAAGTTCAATGATCAATTTCCTAAAATAGAAATACCTGTATGGGTCAGTGCGAATATTGGCTAGAAGGATGTCAACCTGTGATAGATAGGAGAGACAAGAAGAAACTGAAAAAGTTGTGGAATTGGGGGACTGTTGGTAAGGAATCAGCGGCAACATTTTCAAGAAAACACAAATAGTTATCATCATGAGTGATAACCACTCATTAACTAGAATGAAGGACCTACACCAAACTCTTTAATATATTGATTAAATTCCATCACCCAGGAGGAAGGATACCTCCTGGTGAGGATATTAACATTCAGAATGATTTTGTTGGATTTTAAATTTCAAACAGCTAAAGAGCTTCAATTCAAAACCCCATTTTTTATATTCCAAAAGTTTTGGCATTCAATATCATTTAGAAAAGTCACTTATTTGAAGACAATATTTGTGATCATTCTGTTATTTAACTTTCTTTCAGACAACTGATTAAAGTTGACTCTACTGAAATTCTCTTCCAGGTCACCAACAGAAGGAACAAGTACATGCACATATGTTCAGGAAAACATGTGGCCCTTATTCTCATTTCTAAGAAGGATTTCAACTTTTGTGTTATTCATCCTTTGATTATGAAGATTGAAGATACTCCTCAGTATAAAAGAGATATATAAGAGATTATGCTGATTTTGTTCATTAATTGCACAGTAGTATGAAAATTTAGAAAATGGGAGATATTTAGGGAAATGAGAGGATTTTTTAATTGGTGGTTTTACTTAGATATCACTGAAAAATTTCAGGTAAAAACAGGAATAGAAATAAAATATGTATTTTAGACATTTTAATTCATTGTGTTACTATTAGAAATGAGATGTCTACTTTTTTAATTGTATCTTTTTAAAATTGAGGTAATATTGGTTTATAACACTGTATATTACTTAGGAGATCTATGTTCACATATATCAGGTGTTATCATAACTTAATAGGCTATTAATAATTATTATCCTAAATATTTTCAGTCTTAGCATTTGAGTTTAATGCATTCAATCAATATTATTAAGTAATATAACATAAGAATTTCACTTTTGTCAGGGCACTAAAACCCACAAGCCCCACTGTTGCAATGGAAAATTTAGTTAAAATTATACTATTACATACAAAGGACTTTTATAAAATTTACATGATTAGAATTTTCTATATATTATATTTTAATTATAATATAAAATGCATGTATTCTATATATAAATATATATAATTCACTATATATTATAGTGAACAAACAATTTATAATTATGGACAAAATGACAGTTACTAACTTGTGATGTGCATATGAAATTTCTAGTTGTTTCAGCATGTCATGAAATGATAAACATTCATCCAAGGATTCCAATAAAAACACTCAATTCTTTTCTTGTTTGAATAGAGGAATAGAATGTTTTGTGAAATATCAGTGTTTGTGTTTCCACTACTTTCAGTGGCCTTAAATTCCAGGATCTACTCAAAACTGATTCCTAACCTCAGTTCTAAACATTTTTGAAAACCTGAATTCAGGGATGTGATATACTCCTGGGAGGCTAGACCTCTGGAGACCAGAAACTTCAGAGAAGGAGCAATTAAAAGTGAATTCACTTGACTTTAAATCTGATCTCTTGAGAAATGAGTCATTGGGAAATAAATCTGTTGGGAAATCATGTGCTTAGATTGGATGTTCCCCCAAAAATGTGGTAAAGAGAATACATATGTAGCTGTAAATATCTCCTTTTCTTGCAGACCCAGTGCTCATACAGTCTTGAGGTGTACAGGATGTGATTGCTGTGTTTGTAATCCTATATTGATTCAGTGACCAACATTTCATTCTTTCCTGCTAGCTTGACTAGGAACAATTTCAGCCTCCATTATCAACTGTCCAGGGAGGAACTTGGACTTTGGAGATGTTCTTCTCAGAGCCCTCATTCAGGTGCGTCAGAGACTAGGACTTACTTCAGATGTGTCTAAGTATGAAAGAAACAGAAAGATTTTACTGGAGTTCACCTGAGATCTTAATAAGCCTAGTGACAAGAGATTGCCATATTAATTTATTTAACTGTTAAAGAATTATACATTGTACTCAGAAATCAAGGGTCATTGTTAACAATTAAGTGATAGGAATAGATGTCCACTTGGATGAGATTAAGAAATATAGGAAGACTATCATGATCCAGTAAAGTCTGAACATATCCTAGGATTTTTTCAGTTATGGAGAAAGAGAAAAATAGTTTTTTAGGACTGTAGGTGTTGAATTCATTTAAAAACTCTTTTATAGGTGAGGTGAACACAAGCTATACTTACAGAAAAGTCTAGGCTTATGGAGGTAGATGTTACCTAGCAAGACAGTTCATTTTATTTAATAGATAAATAGGGATACCAAAGAATTTTACTATGGAATTATTTCATTACTAGTGAGACTGAAGGTATTTTTAGTTTGACAGCATTTTACTTCTATTGTAAACTGACTATGGAAGTTATTTGCACAGATTATTTACTGAGATCTGAGTTTTTATTATTGCTTTTAATGGTACACTTTCAAATGAAAGTTGGAGTTTTTTCTACTTTGTTGTTTTGCATATATTTACTTTATATGTGTATAGATTACTATGGGAAATATTTAAAGTAGAAATATTTTGTGTAGTCACCTACCAGTCCATTATATCATGCCACTGTAATGTAAACCCAGGGGTTGGCTTTTCTTTTTGAAATGCAAATACCTCACCTAAGCTTTCTATAGCAGTCATGAAAAAATGAACCAGTCATGAAAAAATGAACCAGTGCATACAAATACATCATTAGCCAAAGGGCTAGATAAGAGCAAAACTGCCTCCCACACAGAAGGGCCTTTGTTTTTTGTTTTACTTTTAAAACTTTTACATTATTGTTCATTTTTGTACAATATTTGATTTCTTCACTTAGGTGTAGTCCCTGTAGTTCTCCTACCACCAGGGCATCTGTGAACCATCACCATAGTCCCTTGTGCTCTTCCCTCCCCACTCTTCCCTTTAAAAAAATTATCATATTTTTATATACAGAAGCACTGGTGTATAGGCCAGAGGTGCAGGTGTTGGGGGTGACAGGATTCACTAGAAGAGTGGGGAGCAGAACAAGCAGATCCACTGAAAGTCCCCTACTAAGGGGGACAGAGTACGAGACAGGAGAGGTCAGCTGTGAGATATGTGGGTTAATTCCCTGGTTGGGGATTGATTTCACTCCGCAATGTTGATAGTATGACAGTACTGAAATTAAAGCCCTATGCTACCAGGGCTGGCTTTACCCCTTTTCCCTCCCTTGCCCTGCTGCATGCCTCAGACCTGTGGTTTTCCTGCAAGTTTTGGCTTTTTCCCTTTGTTCAGTTTCCCTACATTCTCCCTGTAAGTGAGGCCATCTGATATTTTTGGTTTTCCTCTGACTTACTTTGCTTAGCAAAATCCCTTCCGGCTCCATCCATGTTGTGAGTTTATTTTTTTGATTGCTGAGTAGTATCCCATTGTGTATACACACCACACCTTGATGCTTTCATTTGTTGTGGGGTATTTGGGTTGTTTCCATATCTCAGCCATTGTAAATAGTACTGCAATAAACATAAGCGTGAAGGTTTCTATTCAAACTAGTGTTTTTGTGTTCTTTGGGTAGATTCCCAGGAGTGAAATTACTAGGTCCAGTTTTAGTACTTTGAGGATTCTCCACAAAGTTTAAGGACTTCTGTTTTACTGAATCTGGCTGACTTGGAAAACTCCTTGCGACCATGTGTGTGTGCACATGCTGTGGTGTTAATAGTCATCAGAGCAGGAATACTTGGGCTACTGTTGTGTTTTAGCTTGTATGGCATAAGCGTTATCTTAGAATATTGAATCCAGGTTACCTCTAGACATGAAACTCCTTTCCAATAAACAGCATAAGGGTTATAACTTAGATGAGGAATTTACTTCCTTGAAGCTTCAGCAGTTAACAGATACCACTTCACTCTTCAATATATCTAACAGCATTTGTAGTCGTAGTGCCTCATGCTCATTCATCTTTTCACAAGGCTTCACCTTTGTCAGCTAAAACATTTGCAATAAGCAGCTTCCTCAAAGATTTCATACTGTTGGTTTCTGTGCCAGGAACAAATTTGCCCACAGAATCTTACATCTCTCTCATCTGTTTCTTAAGTCTCTTGTTCAAATATCAATCTTGTTTGCAGGTCTTGCCAAAACACCCATGAAATATAGAAAGCAAGTCACTGTTCCTTTATACCTGATTTCCTTTTCTTACTACCACCTGTCATCATCTCAAATGTTACATAAATTAATTGTTGGTTTATAAATTCATTCCCCATCACTGAATTGAGGGAACTTGTTCTTCAGCACCTTACATTTGTTCCAGAGTGCCAACATCGCCTTCAACCATCAATTTACACTCCTGCTATGAAAATATTTTAATGTTAAAATTGTAGAATACACATAAACTCTTAATGCTGATTAGGACACGATTCCATATCAGAGGTGGTGGCACTGAGGGTATTTCAAGGTGAACTATAACCATAAACAGAATGCAAAAGCTAATTTATTAACAGCAAAATATATACTGCAGCATTCAGGTATGGGATTAATATAACTGTGTGAAACTTAGTTTTACTGTTTTCCTCTTTCCCAGAAGTCATCTCCAGCACATGGAAACAGGCAATGGTACAAAAATTTCAATATTTCTCCTGGGATTGTCAGAGGAGCCACAACTGCAATCTCTCATTTTTGGGTTTTTCCTCTCCATGTACGTGCTCACTATCTTTGGGAACCTGCTCATCATCCTGGCTGTCAGCTCAGACTCTCACCTCCACACACCCATGTACTTCTTCCTCTGCAACCTGTCCTTGGTAGACATCTGCTTCACCTCCACCACCATCCCCAAGATGCTGCTGAACATCCACACACAGAGCAAAATCATAACCTATGAACACTGCATCACCCAGATTTACTTTTTGGTACTCTTTTCAGTGTTGGATGTCTTTCTCCTGACTGTGAAGGCCTATGACCGCTTCGTGGCCATCTGCCACCCCCTGCACTACACGGTCATCATGAACCCCCAGCTCTGTGGGCTGCTGGTTCTGGTATGCTGGATCCTGAGTGGCCTGAATGCCTTGTTAGAAAGCTTAATGGTTTTGCGACTTTCATTCTGTACAGACCTGGAAATCCCCCACTTTTTCTGTGAAATTGATCGGTTGATCCCACTTGCCTGTTCTGACACCTTTGCTAATAACATGGTGATGTACATTGCAGCTCTCCTGCTGTGCTGTTGTCCCTTCCTTTGTATCCTTTACTCTTACTCTAGGATAATTTCCTCCATACATAGAATCTCCTCAGCTCAGGGCAAGTATAAAGCATTTTCCACCTGTGCATCTCACCTCTCAGTTGTACTTTTGTTTTATTGTACACTCCTAGGAGTGTACCTTAGCTCGGCTGCTACCCACAGTTCACACTCAAGTGCAATAGCCTCATTGATGTACACTGTCATCACCCCCATGCTGAACCCCTTCATCTACAGTCTGAGGAACAAAGACATAAAGAGGGCCCTGAAAAGATTCTTTGTAACAGAAACTTCAAAAGGACAGTTGTCATAGTTCTGGAGAAGTGACCATAATTGCTGAGGTCAAACTTCAGAATCAGAAAATGTGATTACTGATTCAAAAGAATACCTGCACCCCTATGTTTATAGCAGCACTCTTTACAATAGGTAAGACCTGGAAACAACCTAAATGCCCAAAAACAGATGAGTGGATCGGGAAGCTGTGGTACATATACACAATGGAATAGTACTCAGCAATCAAAACAGAAAAACTAGATGCGTTCGTAGGAACATGGATGGAACTGGAAAGGATTATGCTCAGCGAAGTAAGTCAGAAGGCAAAAGAAAAATACCAGATGGTTCCTCCCTTAGGAGGAACATAAGAGAACCAAATAAGGATCAAGGAAAGAAATAAGAACAATAATAATAACAACAATAAAGACACAAAAACCAAAAATGAAAGGACAAAGACAAACTGGGGACACTTGGTGGGGAGGGGAGAGGAAGAGGGTGGAGGGCAGATGGAATACGAGGGACTGAGGTTATGGTGCACTGGTGATATGGTGATGGGGAATACATGGGGATTACAATTGATGTCAAATATATGTAAATTTTAAATTTTTATATATAAAATGAAAATGTGATTATTTGATCAATCTCTAGAGAATTTACTCTTTCAGCTTATTTCCTGGAATTTCCAATTCTTTAACTCAACATCTCTATTCAATTTTGTAGCCCTCTTTATTAAGTTTTCTGCTCTCTCTAATAGATAGCAGTTTTCCATTTTTTTGTTTCATATTTTCCCATATTTATCCCAACTGTGGCACAAATATAGTTTAAAATTCCCCCTTATTTAATGAAATAATATGGATTTTATTTTTCAAATAACTTTCTCAGTTGCTATATATGATACCAAATAACTTTCATTTTACTAAGAGGAGCAACATGAGTTCAACTACTCCTATGGAAAAGTAACTACAGTTGATGACAATGGCAATTTATGTAATTTTATATTTTGAGATATCCCAGACCAAAAGTTTTTCCTATTTGTGTACATCATTCTATTGTATATCACTTTCTCATCTAGTCTTCCTGGTAATGCAGACTAATATACAGTGTGTTTAACAGCTGGTCACTGGGTTTTATTCTCCTATTAAAATAATCTGTTCTTACCATTAAATTTTCAGGAAAAAATTAATTTTGCAGGAGAAGTATGCATGAGAGACACATTTTAATAAGTAGGTTGATCTACTATTATTATAGATTCTCAAAGTTTTCAATATGATGAGGAATTTTCATTACTATGCAAAATATTTCTTTTTAATGCTCCCCATATATATATGGAATTATGGAGATTGGTATCAATGTGTTTAATATTTATACAAGTGGATGAAAAATTAATAGTCACTTCTTTATGTTTTTATTGTTATCCTACCTTTTTCCTTGAAAACTTCCAGTATAACTATAATAATTCTCTTTACTTTGAAGAAAATATATTTCCCCTATTAATTGTTCATAATGAGGGAGGGTGGTAAATGATTAGTATCTCCATTATGCTTGGGATTCTAGTCACTGTTTATGGTCACTCAGGAGAAAACTTAAATTCCTGACTTGTCCCCAGCTGTGACTTAGTCATATCCTTTCATTTTTTTCTGGCTACCTAAATATCAATCCCAAAGAGAGTTTTTTTTTTCAATACATTTGTAAGTATAGTGAAATAACAGGGCAATCATAATGTTGTCTTCAAACATAAAAAAAATGAAAATAATAACTAGTGACAGATTATAACTGTTCTCACTTCTATTCACTTAAATTATTTTATCAGTTAATTATTACTGCATAACAAGCCACCAAAGGATTTAGTATAATGGCTTTATTATCAAAGGAGATTGCATGGTGGGGACTTTTTCTGAGCTCTGTTGCTCTCTGATATGTCTGTATTCTACTGTGTGCCTCTATATTTTGTTTCCAAGACTCATTAATGATGTTCTGTGAGGCATGGTGCTCCTCTCCCTTGAGCCAATATATGGTTAATTTATCTTATAATCTTCTGTATTATATAAAAAGAATAAAATGTGAATTGATTTAAATTTATTTCTAATTTCTGAATCTATATGTCATTCTTCTTTCTTCCTCAATAGAAGAGATAACTCCTACCACTGCTTCAATGTGAACCATGTATTATGTTCTCAATTCTACTATGATCCATGAAGTATTAGATATTTTTGTTCCTTCTGTGCAATTTATTGGAGTATAATTGTATACTGCAAATTGTACATGTTTAATATGTACAATCAAGGATAAAAGTGGTTGATCAAAAATTGCAGTATATAGTAAATGTTTTCATTTGCATTTAATTCAAGAACAATCCATTATCATGACACTTTGATATAATTTTGAAGTTTTAATACCTTAGAACCTCAATTTCCTTATTTCTGACAATAACATGGGAATAAAAATAGATAGCTGAAGAGGAATGTTGCTAGAAATAAATAAAATTTGTGGACAGATTTTCTTGAGTCCAAAAACAATGTTCAAAGATAAAGTTTGTGTTTATTTTATGCATTTTAAATTTTAAATAAACTCACATATGTATATGTATAGAAACAGTTAATTTATAGCCCTATATTTTATGTTGAAAGGAAGCCAGAGAAAGTTGGAGATGATAGAAATATAAAAAAAAAAATATTTGGGGCCTCCCTGGTGACCCCTGTTGGGTTGAGTGCCACACATTTAAGCATCCGTGGCACAGCTGTGTGAGTTCGATCCCCTGCCAGGAAGGGGGACCCACATGGCACAGCAGACCTCTCTTACCTCGCCCACTGATCCCCTCAGAAATGTATTTCAATCGATCTGCCTGTTCTGCTCCCCACTCTGCCTGTGAATTTTCTCACCTCCTGCAACTCTGGCCTGTAGCCCAGCTCTTGTATGCATAAATAAATAAATCTTTTTTAAAAAGTGTAAAAATGTTCAAATTAAGAAGTTAAGATAATGTAGAAATTTTTATACAAAATGATTAAGTGGTTATAGAAATACATTTAAAAGAATCTTTTTTCCTATTTTCATGTCTCAAATATATTTTCACTGATAGTTCATGAACATCTCATTGTATACAGTGCATGCACATGAAAAAAATGTATTTGTCGAGTGTAAAGGGATATGTTATCTTTTTAAAATGTATATTTATTACATCATTCATCATATAGGTACAATGTATGTTTTCCCTTTGAAATTCCCACCACCAATTCACCCATGCACCACCACCATAGCCCCTTGTGCTCTTCTCACCCCTGCCCTTTCTCTCTCCTCCTCCCCTACAGAATGTCTCTGATCTATAGTTGCCTGATGGTTTTGATTTTTGCTTTATTATAGTTACTCCCTCCCCCATCCCTTATTTGGTTCCTCTACATTCCTCCCATAAGTGAAACCATTTGATAATTTTCTTTTTCTTTCTGGCTTATTTCACTGAGCATTATCCCTTCCAATTCCATCTACGTTGCTGCGAATGGACTGAGTTTATCCTTTTTGATTGCTGAATAATGTTCTAGAGGGTCATCAGAGATTACAGAGATAAATGAACATTTATATGGAAACAAGTTCAACTAGATGAGATGGATAAGTCTTAGAATCATACCATCATTCAAAGTTGAATAAGATAGAAATAGAAAACCTGAACAAAGCAATCACAAAAAGTGAAACTGAAACAATAATAAAAACTCTCCCTACAAGATAATTCCCAGTATATGGTTTCACAAATCAGTTCTATCAGATGTTGAATTATGAACTAGTGCCTATCTTACAAAAAATCTATCAAAATTTGAGAAAGAAGAAATACTACCAAATACATATTATGAAGCCAACATTATACTAATAACAAAATGATATGAAGATAACACAAATAAAGATAACAATAGAACAAAGATGCAAAAAAGCTCAACAAAAACCTAGCAAAACAGATCCAACAATATACCAGAAATTCAATACATCAAGACAAATTGGTATTTATTCCAGGAACACAAGGACAGCTCGACATCTGAAAAATCAACTCAAGTAGTTTACCTCATCAACAAAAGGAAAATAAAAACCATATGATATATGAATAGATGCTGAGAAAGCAATTTATAAAGTCCAACATCAATTTAGGATGAAGGTCCTTGAAATTCTTGGGATAGAAAGAACATACCTTAACATATTAAAAGCCATATATAACAAATACACAGCCAATAGTATTCTTTTTCTTAAATTAGATATATTTAATTGTATTTGACAACATTTGTAGTCCTCAGGGAGTTCCCACCACCATTACACCTGTGCCCCATCACCTCAGTTCCTTGTGCCAATATTATTCTTAATGTCCAGGGAATGAAAGCCTACCCTTTAAGATCTGGACTAGACAAAGGTATTGATTCTCATCACTGCTTTTCAATATAATACTGGAATTCCTTGGTAGAACAATTATTAATAGAAGGACAAACAAAGAATTCAATCAGGAAAGAAGAAAGAGAAAACTGATTGAGAGATCCCAAAATGCCACAAAGAAACTAATTAAAACAATAAACCAGTTTAATAAAGAGACAGGTTACAAAATCAACATTTTTTTTTGCATGTAGCAGTCCAGTTTTCCCAGCTCCATTTATTGAATAAGCTGCCCTTGTTCCATTGCATATTCTTTGCTCCTTTATCAAAGAGCAGGTATCCATAAATGTGTGGTTTTACTTTGGGTTTTCTATTCTGTTCCATTGATCCATGTGTCTATCTTTGTTCCAGTATCATGCTATTTTAATTATTATGGCTTTTTAAGTAAAATTTGAAGTCTGAGAATGTGTTACTTTCATTCCCCTTCTTTTTAGTCAGTAGAGTTTTGGCTAATCGAGGTTTTTTGTGGTTTCATATGAATTTCATCAATATTTGATCTATTTCCTTGAAGAATGTCATTGAGATTTTTATTGGAATTTCATTGAATCTGTAAATTGCTTTTGGTAGGATGGCCATTTTGATAATGTTGATTGTCCCAATCCTTGAACAGGGGATGTCTTTCCATTTCTTTGTGTCTACTTCTATTTCTTTTAACAAAGTTTTATAATTTTCTCTAAATAGGTCTTTCATTTATTTTGTTAGGTGTATTCCCAAGTATTTAATTTTTTTGTTTCAATTGTAAAAATGATAGTTTTCTTGATTTCTTCTTTTTCAGATTGGCTGTTTGTTTATAGGAAGGCTACTGACTTTGGTATGTTGATTTTGTATCCCCCTACTTTGCTAAATTGGTTGATTGTTTTAATTAGATTTTCTGTATAACTTTTCGGGTTTTCCAAGTATATTATATCATCTGCAAATAGAGATAGTTTTATTTCTTCCTTCCCTATTTGGATTCCTTGCATGTCTTTTCGTGTCTTATTGCTCTGGCTAGGACTACAAGTATTACATTGAATAGCAGGGGTGAGAGTGTGCATCTTTGTCTTGTTCCTGATATTAAAGGAAATTCTTCCAGTTTTTCACCATTTAGATAATATTGGCTGTGTGTTTGTCATATATAGTTTTTCTCATGTTGAGGTATGATCCTTCGATTCCAAGGATTTCGAGGGCCTTCATCAAGAATGGGTATTGAATGCTTTGTCAAATGCTTTCTCTTTATCTGTTGATTATGATCATATAGTTTTTACTCTTCTTTTTATTGATGTGTTGGATTACATTGATTGATTTTCAGATATTGAACCACCCTTGTGCCCCTGGGATAAATACCACTTGACTGTGGTGTATTATCCTTTTGATGCATTGTTGGATTCTGTTGTCAAGGGTTTTATTGAGGATTTTTACATCAGTGTTCATTAGAGAAATTGGTCTGTAGTTCTCTTTTTTTGTTTTGTCTTTTTTTGGTTTTGGTATTAGTGTAATGTATTTGTTAGTATTCCTTCTTTCTCAATTTTTTGAATGAGTTTGTGCAGGATGGGTACTAGCTCATTTCTAAACTTTTGGTAGAATTCATTTGTGAAGCCATCTTATGCCTGGGCTTTTTTGTTTTGGGGGGGAATGTTTTGATTACTGCTTCAATTTCACTGCTTGTAATTGGCCTGTTTAAGTGTTGTATTTCTTCTTTGTCTAGCTTTGGATGATTATGTCACTCTAGGAAATTGTCCATCTCTTTTAGATTGTTGACCTTTTCAGCATATGAATGTTTATATTATTCTCTGACTAGACCACTACCTCACACCATGTAAAAAATTAACTCAAAATGGATAAAAGAACTGAATATAAGACCTGAAACCAAAAAAATGTATAGAAGAAAACATAGGTAAAACTTTACAAGACATATATCTCCTTAACACCTTTAAAGATACATCCCCCAAAGCAATATAAATGAAAGAGAAGATAAACAGCTGGGACTACATCAAATTAAAAAGCTTTTGTACAGCAAAAGAAATATTAGCCAAAACAAAGAGACACTCCACTGATTGGAAAGAAGGTTTTTCATTCCACATAACTGATAAGGGACTGATCACAAAAATATACAAAGAACTCACAAGACTCAAGAAAAACAACATAAACAACACATTAAAAATATAAGCAGAAGAATTTAAAAGAAACTTCTCCAAAGAAGACATGCAAATGGTTAACAGGTACATGAGAAAACGTTCGACATCCCTCATAATAAGGGAAATACAAATTAAAACCACAATGAGATACCACCTTACACCAGTAAGAATGGCACTTATTTAAAAAACCAGCAACAACACATGTTGGTGAGGAAGTGGAGAAAAAGAAACTCTATACACTGCTGATGGGAATGCAACTTAATCTAACCACTATAGCGTTTCTTCAGCAATTCCACAACTAGGGCTCTATCCAAGGGACACAAAAACAATGATCAAAAGGAGGAAGATAGGAGCACAGGGGACTGAGTGATGGTGCCACTTCCAGACTTCAGACTATAAGGTCATAATAATTGAAACAGGGGCCTCCCTGGTGGTGCAAGATTTTAAGCACTGCACTATGAAACATCTGCAGCCACTGCAACACCAGTTAGATCCCCGGCCAGGGACATGACCCACAATGCACAGCAGACCTCTCCTGCCTTTCCCACTGCTTCCCTCAGCAGTGTATTTCATTCAATTTGCCTGTTCTGTTCCCCACTCTGTCTCTAGTGAATCCTCTCAGCCCTCTCTCTGGCCTTTACCCCAGTTCTTGTATGAACAAATAAAATAAAATCTTAAAAAAATATTTTAAAATATAATTAAACAGCCTGATACTACAAAAAAAGCAGACACACACACACACCAATGAACATAATTGAGAGCTCAGAAATAAACCTACATTTGTATGGACAGTTAATCCATAATATAGGAGCCCAAAGTATACACTGGAGCGAGAAAATTCTCTTCAATAAATGTTATTTGAGAAAATTGTACAGATGCATTTAAAAGAATGAAACAGGGGCTTCCTGGTGGTGCAAGGGGTTAAGGTGCAGCACTATGAAGCTATCTGCAGCTACTGCAATATGAGTTTGGTCCCTGGCCAAGGAGATGACCCACATATGGCACAGCAGACCTGTCCTATCTCACCTCCTGCTCTCCTCAGCAGTGTATTTCAATCTACCTGTTCTGATCCCTACCCTGTCTCTGGTGAGTTCTCTCAACCCCCATACTTCTGGCCCAGACCCAGTTCTTGTATGCATAAAATAAAACATTTATCTCACACCATAAAAAAATCATATAAATAAGCTTAAGTGATATTTTTGAGGATTTACCTCAAGCAGCAAAAACACAAATTAAAACACATACACACACTCACATACACACACACTCACACTTGAATTATATCAAACTAAAATCTTTTGCACAGTGAAAGAAACCATAACTAAAATGAAAGGACACCTACTGAATGGAAAATCATGTCTCGGCCTTCTGCCAAGATCAAGTAGCTACAGAGTGGGAAAATTCTTTTCACATCATATGTCTAACAGGGGATTCATATTAAGGAAATACAAACAATTAATAAAACTTAATAATAAGTAAACAAATAACCCAATCAAAAATGGGCAGAAGAGTTAAATAGGCACTTTTCCAAAGAAGATAATACGGGTGGCCAATAAGCACATGAAGAAAGCTCATCATCAGTTATTGTCAGGAAAATGCCTGTCAAAACCATGAGATACCTCCTGTGAATGTTGCAATTGCAAGAAGGCCAAAAACAATAGTGCTGGTGAGGAAGTAGGATAAATGGCATCTTTTACCCATTTGCTGTCAATTTCCAGCCCCTATAGAAAACAGTATAGCGTTTTCGCAAATGATTAATATTGGATCCTCCATAAGACCAGCAATTGTAACCTCCATGCCATGAGTTAGAAAGTCCTTAATTTTTCCAGTTCTTCCAGTCTTCTCCCAAGATAGATGAGCATCTTCATGGTCATTATTTTTAATTTTTTTGTTTGTTTATCTCCATTTCTTTGGGTTCTTTCTCTGGAGCTTTGTTGGGCTCTTTCATTTTTGATGTTTTTCTCCTTCCCCATTTTGCTTCATTCTGTGTGTTTACTTCTATATTTTAGGCAACACCACTACCTGTTTTAGTCCTGAGAGTATCCACAAGTTAGTTGCTCAAAACATGTCCTCTTTGTGAACTGCATTTAACCTGCACACTGTGTCAAGAAAGGACTGTGGTTAGGATTGTTGGTCCTGCCAGGTATGGTGCTTTGTTTGATTTTGGTTTCAGCCCTGGACTAAGCTGTGTTCAGAGGATTGTGCTGTAGGTCCACTCTTGGCCTGTGATGGCCTGAAGTGTCTGGGTCATGTAGAATGCCTGCTATGTTGGTGTTCACATGCCAGTAGAAGTGCACAGTGCCAGCAATGGCTTGTAGTATCCACAGAGCAGGTAGCTGCTGGAGGCACGGCTCTCAGCTACTAGCTATGTCACACGTGCTATAGACATTGTGGAGCCTTTCTGCAGCTATGGATCCAGTGATCCTCGTAGACACAGTGGGTCTTTCAGAGTCACAGGTCAGCAGCTACTGCCATGCTGCCATGTCTGGTCTGAGACACACGCCAGCCAGGAGCTGCCACCACAGCAAAAGCCATGCAGGTCAGGCCCTGTGGCTGCTTTTGCTGAGATATGGACTGGCTGGGGAGCTGCCTTTGCTGTAGTACACTTGGGCAATGGCTGCCATCTACCCTTTATTGCACTGCTGTGCTTGGGCAGGTGACTGCCACATCTGCCTCTGTGGCGTGTATGGGAGGGGGCCTTGTAAGGGGCAGAGGACATGCATGGGCTGCAGGGAATGGGGTCAAGCCAGTCTTTGGTTGTCAGAGAAGTGCAGCTAGATTTAAGGTATTTTGCAAGCTGGCTATGTTTTGGGAGGTCTTCGGTGTTCTCTCTGTTTGACTTAGGGGTACAGCTTCTTTGTCATCAAGGAGGTGGTGGCTAGGAGGGCACAGCCTGTTTGTGTGTCAGAGGTAGATACTCTTGCTTGTGGCCTCTTGTGCCTCACCTAGGTTGCCTACTTGCCTTGTATGAGGGAGTCCACTTCAGGAATTCACCCTCAGGGTCTGACAATAAGGAGGGTGGTAAGTTATGAGAAGTTGTCAAGCTGGCACCTGCCGGAGACTCCAACCCAAATTACTCCCTAGAATTCATTGCCTACAAGGTAACAATGTAAGGATATTATATGGTTTCTGCACCTATGGGTTAGGTGTTTTTATACTGATGTTATTGCTTTGAGCCTCGAGGTAAGCAAGTCTGCTCACTGGCCTATTAAGTTCTGGTTTTTGATCTCTATTTTTCCCCTTAGAATTCTTGTGTTCACTTTCCTCTGGCCCTAAAAGTTGATTCCAGGGGCTTGTCTCCACGATCATGATGATAAGATTGGGGTGCTAGCTATTAGGCATAGCTTTCCTCCTACTTCCAAAGTTTGGTTCTGTTTTGAGATGTTTTCCCTTTTGTGCCATTGTCATGCCAATAGTGGGAATTTTTCTTTGGCAAGAGCATCTCCCTGTCTGTCCTAACTGTCTGGTATCTGCCTTTTTATCCTTTGCTATGGAAGCTCTATCTATCTAGGCTCAGGTCTGTCTCTATGCAGACTAGTCCATCTCTAGGTGTGGAGTGTGATCAACAGGGGAGGTGAGCACAAGTCCTCCTTATTCTGCCTTTTAAGGCCCATCCCTCTGCCATTTCTTATTGATCCCTGATTAACATCTGAAGTCATATTATAGGGTTCATAGGTGAATTCAGATAGCAATAAGAAGTAAAAGTGTAGATATTCAAAGAGCTGCAATGTTCCTTGTTTCTATTGTAAAAGCTGGAAAATTATGTGTGAGAATAAATTCTACTGTACCTCCTCCATGGAATAAGGAAAAGAATTTTAGAGTAAACCAATACACTGAAAGGACACATTATCAAACTCCTGGTTTCCATTTTCCAGCTAGAAGAATGAAAGACATTTAAAATCTTCCTTCAGATAGTTGATTGAGTTTTGAATTCATATCCAATTCAAAGTGAATTTCAGTGTCCTAAAGTTTCTATTGTAAAGTGGGATATTTATGATCTGTGAATATAGCGAATCAGAATATAAATGCTGAGGGAAGTCTGAATGTGTTCTGTTTATTAAAAGATTAAAAGAAAGCAATAATGCATACCTTAAGGTTTTCATAATGTTGAATGTTGCAAACAACAGGAGTAATGAATTTTATCACATCTTTTCCTTAAGTTTTGGACCATTAAAGAGAGAATTTGCAATTGAAATAAGAATTTAGATAATTTTAAATTTAATCTAATGAAAATTCCAGTTCTAGATATATACATGGTATGTTGGTACACACATAGACTATGATGCTTTTTGTCCATATAATCCAGGAACGGGTTCTTTGGTATGGGAAAGGTATCAGTACATGGTTATTATTCCATTTCTCCCAATAACGTCTAAGAACACTATTTTCCTGTATTGAATATTTTACTGAGTAAAATTTACCCAATGGATTCTCTTTATTCTACACTGAACATAGGCTAAATTATTAGGGAAATATAAACAAAATTTTGTTTATCATGTATTAAAAACTAAGACAACAAACAACATATACAAGGTAAATGCCTTTTTTCAGTAAAGTGTCATGATTTAGTTCCCAAAGTTTTTTGAGCCCTGCAGCTCCTAAGCATGGAATCCTGAGGCAGTGATCCTGTCATGCCAGGGCTGTTTCCCATCTGAAGATTTTAACAAGGGCCTGTTTTATGTCCTTATTCCTCAGGCTGTAGATGAAGGGGTTCATCATGGGTGTGACCACAGTGTACATGACTGAGGCTATTGCACTGTCCCTGGGGTTGTCAGTAGCAGCAGAACTGAGATACACTCCAAGTCCTGTACCATAGAACAAGGAGACAACTGAGAGGTGAGACCCGCAGGTGGAAAAGGCTTTATACTTGCCACTAGCTGATGAGATTCTCAAAATGGAGGATACAATCTTAGAGTAAGAGAAGAGGATACCAGTGAGAGGAATGATACCCAGAAGTCCTGTTGCAAAATACACCAGTAGATCATTGAGGAAGGTGTCAGAACAAGCAAGCTGGATCACCTGATTAAGTTCACAGAAAAAGTGAGGGATTTCCAGTTGTGCACAAAAAGACAGCCGCAAAGCCATTAAACCATGTAATAGAGTATCCACAATACTCAAAAACCAGGAGGCAAGGAGCAGGACACTACAGAACCTGGGGTTCATGATGACCATGTAGTGCAGGGGGTGGCAGATGGCCACAAACCGATCATAGGCCATTGCTGTTAAGATGAAATTGTCTAAGCCTCCAAAAAACATGAAAAACATCATCTGGCTGAAGCAGCCTTCATAGGTAATGGCTTGGGTCTGCATCTGGATGTTCAGTAGCATCTTTGGGACAGTGGTGGAGGTGAAACAGAAGTCAGCAAAAGATAGGTTGGAGAGAAAGAAGTACATAGGCGTGTGGAGGTGGGAATCAGTGATTATGGCCAGGATGATGAAAAGATTTCCAATGAAGGTAATCAAGTACATGCAGAGGAACAACCAAAAGAGGAGAGGCTGCAGTGCTGCTTCTTCTAAAAGTCCCAGTAGGATAAATTCTGATATACGAGTTTGGTTTCCAGATTCCATGTAGCTGATGAAACTGCTGGAATAGAAACTACAATAATGTAAAATAGGCATAGACATTGATGAATGGGTTAACACAAATGAGCTGGTTTTATTTTAAACAAATTTTATTAATAAGTCACTCTGTATTATCTATGGAGCATTTTTCTTTTTTAAAGATTTATTTATGCATACAAGAACTAGGGTACAGGCCAGAGGTGCGGGGAGGTGAGAGAATCCACCAGATACAGAGCAGGGAACAGAACAGGCAGATCAACTGAGACACACTGCTGAGGGGAGCAACAGGCACAGCAGGAGAGGTCTGCTGTGCCATGTGGATCACCCCCTTGCCGGTGGCAGGGATCGAACTCACGCTGCAGTGGCTGTTGTTTGCTTCATAGTGTGTTGCTTAATCCACTGCACCACCAGGGAGGACCCTATGGGAGTATTTTTCAAAGGCACGATTTGTGTATTTATGTGCTGAGTTTTGTTGTTGTTCAGGAAATTGTATAAAGTATTTATTTTTTTCCAAGTATTGCTTAATCCACTGGGAAATGGCAGAGAAATTAATTTTCAAAATCATAGCCCTTATCAGTTTTTCTACTAGTTAAGTATCTAGTGATGTGAAGTAAAATATCAGTAAATAAATGAATAATAGTCATTATTTTATCAAGTAAAACAATGCAGTTCAATGAAGTAGCAGAGTGATAAGGAACTATAGTAACCACTTTTTCTAAGTTTAGACCAGGAAATATAAGAGATGCACCTGAGGCATCTTGCAGTGCCAGAAAGCAGCTTCCAGACAATTCTGCATGATAGGAATACAAAACCAAAGCAACACAAACAGTATCTGTCAGAGCACTTGAGCAGTTAATACAGTTACAGTGGTGTTAGATTATGAAAAAGAATAAAAATATCCATGATGCCATGATTATATAAACAAGTGATAGCAAACTAATTAACTAATTGTAAATGTTAAACAATCAGATAAATGCATAAAATAGAGACAGATCTCTCAGACTAAAATGCAATCATTTATGTAGATTCTATTCTCAAGAAGGTGGAAAATAATTGCCTTTTCTTAAAGTGTAAGTATCCATGATATCTTTACAAAAGACACAGTTTGAATAATACTTGCATAATTAAGTAATAGTACCATGAAGAAATCTGACAGATACTCAGCGGGGTAATCAATGGCACCGTGAACTGTGATAAGTCCTATTGCTAGCATGCACCCATATATTAAAGGAGCATATAACACTCTACTAGATTTATTGTCTTCTCCCCAAAAGCCATAATTTCAGTAAACTATGAGGAAAGCATTGAGCAAATCCAAACTTAGAGATATTTTACAAAAATAACTGATCACTTCTCAAACTTTTCAAGATACTGTAAAGAAGGAGATTTTGATAAACGGTGACAGCCTAGCGGAGCCTAAGGACAAATGATGATAAATATACTGTGTATCCTGTCTGGGAGATATTCAATAGGGTAAGTTGAGTATTGACTTTTTGGAAACTTTGTACCTTCTGAAAAATGATGTAAATCTTTTTCTTAAAAATGTTTAATTAATTTATTGCTATCTTTAATGTACCTGAAAAATATTGGAGAGACAAAACACCTTGGAAATATAAAGTCCTGAGCTTAACTCCAGATTCATTGCATGCCTTGGACATGAACATCATAGTTGTAAGTCTCACATTCTTCATCCATAAAATAGAAATCATGACATAAACTCCATCGATTTATCAAAATAACTAAATAAAATAATGAATATAAAATGTTCGCCTGTGTCTAGCATTGATCAACAAATATTTGCATACCATCTCCACTGCTCATGGAGTCATTCCTCACCTCCCACCAATCTAGACTGTGATTTCAGCTACCCCTCTCTCTAGGGCATGGGCACAGGCAACACGCTGTCACACTGAGCTGGGTAATCTTTCAGTGGATCTGATCCTGGATCCCATTTGCTATACATCCTACACTAACTCCAAAAATTGTAGAACTAAGTAGCAATGCAATAGCCAAGACATAACATCTCTGTTCTCTGCCTTGTTGCCTCCCTGGTCCAACTCATGTTCAACATTTTATGCCCTACCCTCATTATTGGTCAGATGTCAAGAAATTCTTGTCATTTTCCATGCATACCTTACTCTATCTTTAATAAATACATGGATTATATAACTTAATAAATCCTTACATTTATTTATCTGCTGCCTCTTACTTACCCTTTATTCCCAGGAAGGATTCCACAGCTGCTTCAAGTTTCAGTCCTTGATTATTATTTTAAGGTTTTCTGTAAAACTTTCAACTAATCTCTCCAAGTTGAGTTTACTTCTTTTGAATGCATGTCACCAGGATTTCAGTGCCATCGCAAGATATTGTCTCTATTTCCATGACCCTCCCCCTGGTTTAAACTGTGTGTCCTTTGAGAAAATGTACAGTATCTTACTGTTTTCTTCAACAGAGGAATGTAGAGCCTACCAGCATTAAATTGTAAATATTATTTTTGATGGAATGTTATATATTTTCATCAGTGAGGAAGAGTTAGAAGCAGTAAGGAAATACTGCTGATGGATGGAGGGGATCCCCATAAGTGAGAGCCAATACAGGAGATAGACTGAAAGAAAAAAAGCACAAGATATATCTAAGTGTATTCAGAATCTCCCACCAGAATCACAAACAGTAATTTGGCAGATTTTGTATCATTAAATTTCCCTTTCCTAGTTCTTTCTGTTTACTCTACCAAAGTTAATCAACAAGAATCCCTATGCCATTCCACACCTCAACTTCTGTGGCTCACCCAAAAGTTGTCAGGGAGCAGTCTGAACTCACTAGCCCAGGTTCTTTCTTGGCTGATGGGTGAAGTTGGAAGTTCTGTCTCCAGGAAGGGCAGGCAGATGGGTCCCTTCATGACCCCTGGATGTCACTGTTATGCTGTCTCATCACCTGAAAGTAGTAAAGCAGACTTAAGAGGACACAGTAAGAGCAGACAGTTTCTATGACTTTAGAGGCTGGATTCCTATGAGCCTCATTAATGAGGTTTTCTTTTGTCTCTCTAATCCCAGAGAGATTCAGTTCTCTGGGGATAAGGAAGAACATACACATATGCCATTTTTTTAAGATTTATTTATTTATTCATACAAGCACTGGGGCACAGGCCAGAGGTGTGGGGGTGGGGGGAGTTGAGAGGATTCACCACAGAGAGCAGGGAGCAGAACAGGCAGATCAACGGAAGTACACTGCTGAGGGGAGCAGCGGGCACAGCAGGAGAGGTCTGCTGCGCCATGTGGGTCCCCTGCCTGGCCGGCAGCAGGGGTCAAACTCGTGCTGCAGTGGCTGCGGTTTGCTTCACAGTGTGTTGCTTAACCCACTGCGCCACCAGGGAGGCCTACATATGCCATTTTTGACCCCTAGAAGGTATGCTGTTTATTTATTTATCTACTTATGTTAAGGTAGCTTTGGTTTACAACACTATATAGCTTTAGAAATACATGATCCTACCTCTTCAGGTGTATGTTAGCATACTACAACCAGAACCAAGACACCCATAGTCCTCCACCCTAGTCCATTGGGTCCCACCCCTTGGAAGATAGCCTTTTGTTGTCTAGTCCATTGGACCCCGTTCTCCCAGAAGGAGGTCACACATGGTCTCCAGCACACAGGGGGCTCCATAGTGATCCTTCCTTGCATTTCTGAAGTCAGTTTCCTTGTACAAAGTGTTACAGAAGAAGTTGAATATTTTTCATTGACATCTTAGGGTTTATTAAAATATTCCTGACCGTAACAATCACACATAGGCTCACTGCCATATTTTAATCATGGCTTCTATATTGACTAATTAGCAATAGTTCCATAATAAAAGGAAAGTCATCTCTGTCAAATGAGCATAAGGAACCAGGATTGAGAATGGCTTCACAGGCACGGGCCTGGGAATGTCTACTCACTTGGGAGTTGAGGGGTGCAGAAACTGACTGACACACATCACCTTGTATGTTTCTCTACCCAAGGAAATGATTGTCTCACAAGACTGAAGTTCACAGAAAAAATGGGGAACTCTCAAATCTTCACAAAAAGACAGTCACACAACTATTGATCTGTATCACAAGGAATTCAAGACAGTCCTGATTCAGGACACCGGAGAAAGTGGGGCAGAGTCAGGGGTTCATAACAACTAGGTATTATGGTGGGTGGCAGATAATACAAACCAACCAAAAGACATCACAGTGAGAAGGAAGTTGTCCAATATTCCAAAGAGCAAACCATTTTATCTGAGTGAGGCAACCTACATTGGTTATGACTTTGCTCTATGTCTGGATATTCTCCTTCATCTTTGGGATGTTGGTGGTATCCTTGATTTCTGCTGTACCTTTAAAGTACAAGAAATCTGTTTCCTTTGTTCCTCCCACTTCATTAATTTGGTTTGAAGATAAACATGAATCAAACTGGATTCCCTTTTTATTTCTAGTTTTTGTTAGCACCCTAGAATCTGTACTATAAGAGATATTTCTATATATATAAGATCTTCAGGTACCCATCCTATAAGAATTGCACATCCCTGTAGAACACACACACACACACACACACAGAGCAGTGCAAACACACCACTATAAAGGGGTTGTATTAATATGGGGCTCTCCTCTCTCTTCTCTCAAATCTTACTATTTATGAGGAAGTGGAGACAATGCAAACTCTGAACATTAAATAATGTTTCCTTGAGGAATGCAGAAATAGTACCCAAATTCCAGGTGGTAGCTTGACATGGTCATATCAACATGGGAAATGGTCATATCAACATGGGAATACATTTGGAGATTACCATTTTACCTATTTTTTAAAAAAAAAAAGCACAATAGGAGAAAGAGATGAATAGAAGAGACATGAGGGGTAAAAACAATTTAATAAGCTCCTGTGGTCCTGGAAATTATGATGAGGAGACCAAGACAGCACTCTAACCTCAAATATATCCCCCCCACTATTTGAATAATATCAAGAAGTAATTCATCCTAAAGAGAAAGTAGCAATATCTATGGTTTCAGGACACTTTACTGATTATTGAACATCCCCTAGAAAATATATGATCAAGGAGAAAAAACCCACAACACACAAAAGGAAGTGTGGGAAGTTTAACTTACAACAAAACATTCAACAAAAGTGTGGGAATTTTAAAGATAAAATGGTAACAAAATTTTCTAAATGATATTGAATCTGAAATACATGGAATCAGAAAATGGGGTTTGAATCTCAGATAAACCAAAGATTAGTTGTGTTAAATTGGAAAGCTAATTAAAACATGCAAAATGGAGATTTGGGAAAGATGGTGGCAGAGTGAAGATGCTGGACTCATCGTGTCCAGATACACATATCAGTGAATGCCAAAAAAGGAAAAAGAAAAGCCAGAAAATGGACTGTCAGCTTACATACAGGAAACATCAGCCCCACGGAAAGCGGTAGGACTCTCTAAATGAACTCTTTTTGAAGTAAGGACCTGGCAATCCTCCGTGCTCTGAGGGTGCCACTCCGAGAGTGGAGAGTGGCAGCCGGGCTGCTGGTTGCATAGGAGCTCATGCAAAAGTAGGTCAGAAAATGCCACGGCCAGGAGCTGCTGCCTGGGGCAGGTGCAGAGGGACAGAGCAAAGTTGGGCCCACTGGGCCAATAGAGCCCCAGTGGGGATCTTACCATGCCTGGCTCCCTGGGACCACCATATTGAGATTTTTCACGCCAGAGGGACCTCAGGTCACAAAGCAACCCTTGCAGCTGAGATTTGAGCTTTAAAAGTCAGTCAGAAAATGCCACAGCCAGAAGCTGCTTGCCTGGGGCTGGCGCAGACAGACAGAGCAGAGTTGGGCTGGAACACCAGTGCAGCCCAACTCAGGATCCTGGCACTCTCACTCCAGGGGAGCGCCATATTGGGATTTTTCACGCTGGGGGAACCGTGGGCTGCGGAGCCAACATTGCAGGCTGAGACCTGAGCTTTAAAAGTCAGTCAGAAAACGCCAAGGCCAGGAACTGCTTTCCTGGGGTTGGCACAGACAGACAGAATGGGGTTGGGCTGGAGCATCAGTGCAGCCCAACTTGGGATCCTAGGTTGCTCAGCTCCCTGGGAGCGCCATATTTTTTTTTCTGAGCTGGGGGAACCGCGGGTCACGG
Organism: Galemys pyrenaicus; assembly: GCA_019455555.1. Classification (NCBI taxonomy): domain Eukaryota; kingdom Metazoa; phylum Chordata; class Mammalia; order Eulipotyphla; family Talpidae; genus Galemys; species Galemys pyrenaicus. Next base: position 12,463,426 of record JAGFMF010011659.1, on the reverse strand, counting down.
AGTGGCCCTTCCAGGCTGGGATCTGAGCTTTAAAAGTCAGTCAGAAAAAAAAGGCCTCGCTCCATATGCAGAAAATCCTCTCCAACGTCCAGATCCAGAATCCAGGGACATCCGGAAGAGGTCAGATGGGCATATGGAGTTTAGGACAGATGCAGCTGGTGTGCCAACTACTGCGTGGCTGCTTCCTCCCCCTACACGGAGACTGATATTGAGGGGAGCCATACGGAACTAGTCCCTACATAAGAGGCCGTTTGGGAACTCTAGACCTCAGGTGAAGGGAGTTCTCAGGAACCTCATCACCCACCCAGTTACCACACGGGCCCTTATCTGCTACTGTGAGTCAATCAGAACCACCACCCCCCAAATCCCTCCCCACCCTAGTGGGGTGGGGTTTTTTTTTCTTTCATTGCTGTAGTTGTGGTTGTGTGTTAGTTTTTGATTGTTTGTTTGTTCTGTTCGGTTTTGGTTTTGGATTGTTTTGTTCCAGTTGCTTTTAGCTTTTGGTGTTTTTACTTTTCCTCTCCCCTCCTTTGTCTCCCTTGAATCTTGTTCTAGGCTTTTTTCCCCTTGGTCTGATTGTCTTTCTGTTGTTCTTGCTTTATTCTTAGTTGTCTATCTCTTTCTTCTTCATTTTCTCTCTTTCCCTTTTCTTTTTCATCCTGTTTAGTTTCTGCTTTGTTCCCTCTATGCTTGTTCATTGGTTCAGGTTTTCTGTTCTTCTTGTTGCTGGTTCTGCTCTTAGTATGTTTGTTTCTTTTCTTTTCTTTCTTCCCTGTTCTTGTACTTTCAACAACTGCCTAAACAGAATACTACTGAAACCTGTACCCAGCCACAGAGGAACAGTTATCAGACAGAAATACCTAAAACACCAGGAAAAGAAATCAGAAATCATGCCCACCAGCACCAGCAGGACCAGGACACAACAGACTCTAACCCAAAGGTTAACAATGGGAAGAAAGAAAAAAACCAATGACCAAGCAGTTTCACCCAAAAACAATACACCGCAGAAAGAAAGTAAACATCCAGAACATGATATTATAGACACAGAGGAATATGCACATCTATCAGACAAAGAAATTCTAAAGGCCATGATGAGAATAATCAGAGTTAAGAGACAATGCAGAAAAGGATAAGATCACAATCAAGGAAATGAGGAATGAGATGGAGTCTCAACAAAAGAAAATAAAAAATGGAAGAAAGGGAAAAAAAACATATGAAGCGTTTCAGAGAGAACTGGAGGAGTTCAAAAATTACCAGAAAAAACAGAATAGAAGAACCGGAAGAGCGAGTCAGCACGCTGGAGGACCCGGACATAAAAAAAACCAAGAAAGATAAGGAAGGAGAAGTAAATGAAAAAGAATGAAGAAACACTTCGAATGCTATCTGATACCTTAAAGAGGGGTAATATAAGAGTCATCGGCATACCAGAAATGTAGAGAGAGTAGCAGGTGCCGAGAACCTTTTCAGAGAGATTCTTGATGAGAACTTCCCAAACATGAAAAAAGAAATGAAAATAGACATACAAGAAGCTAGAAGAACGCCAAATTACCACA
>JAGFMF010011659.1:12431241-12451925 GCA_019455555.1 Galemys pyrenaicus | reverse complement strand
TATACCCCAAAGACACAAATACACTGATTCAAAAGAATACCTGCACCCCTATGTTTATAGCAGCACTCTTTACAATAGCTAAGACCTGGAAACAACCTACATGCCCAAAAACAGATGAGTGGATCGGGAAGCTGGGGTACATAGACACAATGGGATACTACTCAGCAATCAAAAATGAAAAACTAGACACATTCATAGGAACATGGATGGAACTGGAAGGGCTTATGCTCGGCAAAGTAAGTCAGAAGGCAAAAGAAAAATACCAGATGGTTCCTCCCATAGGAGGAATATAAGGGAACCAAATAAGGATCAAGGAGAGGAGTGGGAATAATAATAATAATAACAACAAGAAAGAAACAAAAACCAAAAATGAAAGGACAAAGACAAACTGGGACACTTGGTGGGGAGGGAAGAGAGGAAGGGTGGGTGGCATTCGGGAGCATGGGGTACTGAGGTGATGGTGCACTGGTGAGATGGTGATGGGGAATACATGGGGATTACAATTGATGTCAAATATATGTAAATTTTAAAAATTTATATTAAAAATATGGAAAGGACATAAAAAAATTCAAAATGTTAATATCCACTCCCAAATCATGGGAAGAGATAAATAGTCTTGTGGTATGGGTATTAGTTAATTTGTGTAATGAACTTGGCACAGGCCCTTCATGTAAGTAAACAAATAGTCATTACTGGTAATGAGCTCTTTTGTTTCTCCTACCTTCAGATATCTTAATTGCTTCCCCAGCATTCAGTCCCCAATTCTATTGCTTTAGTTTAGTTCTTTGTTTTCTCTCCCATCTATCACAGTCTAACACACCTCTGCCAATATTGCCACTGGACCAGAGAGATTCTATATTGTAAAGTTGAATTTGAACTCAACTAATCCCACATCCCAGACATCTTCCCAGTGGAGAAAAACTCTAGAATTCCACATCTTCAATACTGGACTCCTTCACCAGCTTCACCCTTCAACTACTCTGCCCTCAACCACATTGTTCTCCCAGTATTGAACTTTTTTGAGTTTTTTCAAGTTTTTGTTATTTTATATTTATTACAGCATCCTTCATATTTGTACAATGTGTGATTTCCCTGTGAAATTCCCACCACCAATTCCCCCCGGCACCACCACCGTAGCCCCTTGTGCTCTTCCCACCCCTGCCCTTTCTCTCTCCTCCTCCCCTAGAGAATGTCTCTGATCTATAGTTGCCTGATGGTTTTGACTTTTGCTTTATTATAGTTACTCCCCACCCCCAATCCCTTATTTGGTTCCTTTACATTCCTCCTATAAGTGAAACTATTTGATAATTTTCTTTTTCTTTCTGGCTTATTTCACTGAGCATAGTCCCTTCCAGCTCCATCCATGTCATTGCAAACAATGTGCGTGTTTGAATCTTCACCAGAAAGGCACAGGAAGTCACCCAAAGCTCGATGCCTCTCTACATCCTGTTTCCATTTGATCTCAATCTCTGGTCTATTCGAAATTCATCAAACCCTCTGCATCTTCAAAGCTCCATGTCCTCCATGAGACTGTTTGTTTCATAATCATAGACTTGTTTCATCTTCTTATTGTTAACACTGAAACAACAGATACTCCCTCTTGCACTTAATTTAGATGTAGGGGCTATCATTTGTAATTTTAATATTATTCCATGTCTTTTTTCTAGGTAGACTGAGTGCCTTGAGACACATAGCAATGTTAATATACTCACCACAGTCGCAACTTACCCCTAACTTGGCTTATTTGGAAACAGCAGCTAAATGAATATATATTTCATGGACTAAATAAGAATGTGATTTCATGGAAACAGCAGCTGATGAGAGATGAGGATGGAAAGAAAAGAAGCAAGAAAATGATAAAACCAGTGTCGAGGATATGGATGAAGAATGATTTCTGAAGTTTAAGATCAGGGCCCATTAAGGGATCAGTGTATAGTTTGAAAATATTAAATAGAATAAAGTACAAAAGAAAATATCATAGTTCACAATGTAGTGTAAGGGCATATACAAAGTTATTAGATTCTTGCTTTTGAGTTGTCTTTTTGTATGAGAGAGACCAAGTGTATGTGCACACAGTTGTCACTTCTGGATCTGTGGGCCATTGTGCTGGATCACAATGTGAAAGTCATGTCTTACTGTGAAATACAGAACAGATATATAGAATCCACTTCAGCAAAGGCAAAAACAGCTTTGAAAGATCAGTGACTGATAATGGTGGAAAAGGCAATGTGGACTTTGAGCATAACAGCAGCTAAGTTGCAGGTGAGAGCTGGTGTGTGCTCTGACCTTACCTTGACGAGGGACCCCACACTGACTGACCCTTTGTGGACCCACCTAGATGCCTGACCCCAGAAGATATTCCCATTCCTATTCCATGATTATTTCACTACACACTTGCTTTTACTATGATCCAATAGTGGGTAAGGTGGACCCTTTGTTCATTTTTCATTGTGGAATTAATTCTTTGTTGTTCCTCGACTTTAGGTTTTGATCTCTATTTTTTGTGTATCCAAGGGCTACATGGGTCCTGTTTCCTCAACCAAGGCCTCCCCAGAACATACTCTATAAAATCTGCACCCATCTCAATAATCTGCCCCCATTCCTCATCTCAATTACCCCAGGGGACACTGAATCTCATACATATTTATTTCATTGTATTTTGCCTACTCCAATTATATGTAACATTCAAGTGAGCAAGGGCTCCACCATGTTTGTGGTTTCCTAAATGTGTGCACTTACATAGAAAAATAATTATAAGGAAGCTATAATTAAGGATACTATTGCAGGAGTAAAACCAGATAATGCAGTGGAATTAAAATTAATATATTAAGTTAAAATGAATAAAAGTTTAAGATTAACTTGGAATAGAATTACATATAACTATATAATAACACAATCACATAAAAATGGGCATCCAAATTGGCAAAAAAGAAAATGTCAATATAAACTTTTACAAAAACAGTGAAGGGCACAGTTCAAAAGTAATTCAATGTATATAATCATAAATGGTATCCAGGATGTTTAAGAAAAAATAGCTGTAATTATTGCATGTAGAAGATAAAAATCGATGAATTACATTGCTATGAAAGTTGCCTTTTCATTTATTGTTTTCAATCAGTGTGAAAAATTTTTTTATAGAAAAGAGTTTGATATAGGCCCGTGTATTATTTTTTTGCTTTTGTGGCTTGTGCTTTTGGTGTCATATCCCAAAAATCATTACCAAACCAATGTCAGAGAGATTCTAAACACATTTTTCCAAAGAAAAATAATATTCAATAATAACTCAGAAAATATGAATAACTGAGGAATTTAGTTATTAGTATATCCATAGTGGTTCATTGATTGTGACTGAAGTAAACTAATATTTAAGGATAGAGATATTGAGCTGTAGAGCAATGGAGACAATTTTTCTGTATACTAAAACTATACTAACATAAAAATATTATTAAAAAATCCAACTCAGACCTCCTTGGTTGCATAGGGATTAAAGTCTCAGTGCTATCACGCTATTGCCAGGCACTGTGACCTGAGTTCATACCTGAGTGGGGAGGAAACTCACATGGCACAGCAAACCTCTCCTGTCTGGCCCACTGCTCCCCCTCAGCAGTCTGTTTCAGTCAGTCTGCCTGTTCTGCTCCCCACTCTGTCTCTAGTGAATCTTCTCAACCCCCTGCACCTCTGGCCTACATCCCAGTTCTTGTATGCATAAATAAATAAAATAAATCTTTAAAATTAATCCAACTCCTCGCACAAACAAAGCAAAGAGAATAAAGAAGATGTCCAAACCCCCAATAAGCACAGGAAAAAATGCTCATCATACCTAATCATCAGGAGAATGTAAAAGCAAACTACAATGAGTCATCACCTCACACCTGCTAGAATGCTTGTCTTCAAGATGTGGACTCGGGCACGCACATAGTAGGCAAGGGAAGTACTGTGAAATGCAAATCTCATGAATTGCTTTGCTAGGTAATGCCTACCTCTATTGACATGGCTCTTTCTAACAAATACTGTTCTTGTTCAAATACACACAATAGTAAAAATTAAAAACATATACACTTACTTCAACACACACCTCTCCACACTGCATACTCTATTTTCCCATTTCCCTGAATTGCAAAACTGCCTGGATATGTTCTAATTTTACTGAACCACTGTAAACTTCACATTGCTTATTCATTACTTGTCAATAGTGAACCTTGTATAGTTGAGTCTGACAGTTCCTTCTTTTTTTACAAATCAAAATAGTTAATTTAATGGAGTTATGTTATTTAACCAAGCAAACAAAATGTCAATCTCTATTCATTAATATCTCAAGTGATCGCAAGGAAAGTTTCTGTTTCTAATCTCTAGCACTTTCCTATTGAGTTTTCAGACTCACCGGGATGGGTCTCTGAGTCCAGACTCCTCCCTAGAGGGTCGATGATGAAGACTGAGACTGTCTTCCCAAATAGCATGCTAGGAAAGAGTAGCGTGTTAGCGCCTGAGCCAAAAGCAACAGCTGCATCCATCATACCCCATGCGGTGGAAGCTGAGGGCCTGACGCAGAGGAGCTATTCTCGGTCCTTTATGTCTGCTCATTAGGCACATTTTCCTACTGTACGCCAGCCTCTTGCACATGATTTCCCTATAGGTCAGACAGAAATGACCATTTTTCCTAATGACTCTCTCATCCCCAGAGACTACAAGTCAAGTGAATCCAGCTTTTACGTTTTCTTTACGAACTCTCTGTCCTCCAGAATTTTAACCTCCCAGCACTGATCCCTACCTGAGTGCAGGGTTGTTGTTGTTGTTGTTGTTGTTTTTATTTTTGTTTTGGGTTTGGTTTTGTTTTGTTTTGTTTTTTTTTGCAAATATGTAATACTGAGAACTGTGTCTTGAACAGATCACTTTGGTCTTCAAAGCATTGAAAGTGGTGGATCAGGGCCCTCCCTGGTGGCGCAGTGGGTTCAGCAAGGCGTTATGAAGCAAATCCCAGCCACTGCAGTGTGAGTTGGATCCCTGCCGCTGGCTGGGGAGGTGATCCACATGGCGCAGCAGACCTCTCCTGCCTTGCCCGCTACTCCCCTCAGCAGAGTGTTTCAGTTGATCTGCTGTTCTGCTCCCCACCCTCTCTGGTAGATTCTCACTTCCCCGCAACTCTGACCTGTACCCCAGTGCTTGTATGCATAAATAAATATATCTTTAAAAAAAAGTGGTGGATCAAACTGAGCCAATAACAACTTTGAACTGAATAAAAGCATAAGAAATGCTCTTGTCAAATACATGTTTTGATTTATATTTAATTATTTTTGAGATGCATTCAACTTTATACTATTCATCGGATATTATACTTGAAAAGCCTAACACACTTCCACATATGTATATGTAAGTAGGAAACCTTTAGTTTGTTTTTCTTTAAATACAATCTTTCATTTTGAAAAAGATAAAGTGGAGGAAACACAGACCTTGATATCTCCAGGTAACTGCTATTCCACTCTAACAAAGCAGAGAACTGAGTACCTTTGAATAAACACTATTGTCCTTGATTCATGAAGGTTTTACCAAAATAATCAGGCTTTTATGCACTATCACAAGTTATGCACTTTCATTAGGTATGATAAAATGTCATCCAGAAAAAGACATTGTATGACTTCACTTGTCTGTAGAAAAACCAAGACAATAAACAAAATAAAACATAAATAAATGTTAAGACTAGAAGATCAAATTGGTGATTACCAGAATGAAAAGGGGGGAAGGTAGCAGCTAAAAAGGAATTTATTGATGAATTTAATGTTGTATCTACAGAGGTTGATTTATATCTGAAACTTCTACAATGTTAGAATGCAAAGTTACTTAAATAAAAAGCGGCAAAAGAAATTGATTAGAAGTTGAAAGATACCATACATATTTTCTTAATTATAGGTTCATTAAGAAAATAAACTTATTTTCTTATGTCATTGTTCATTTTTGTACAGTATTGGTATCTCCACTCAGGAGAAGTTCCTGTAGTTCTCCCACCACCATAATATCACCATAGTCCATTATGCTCTTCCCTCCCCTGTTTCGATTCCTCTCCTTCTCCCTCCCCTTCTGTGTGCCTCAAATCTATAGTTTGCCTGCAAGTTTTGTCTTTTTTTAGTTGTTGTTGTTGTTGACACTTTTTTGTTTCCCTTTATTGTTCCTATAAGTGAAATCATCTGATATTTTTCTTTTTCTTCTGCGTTTTCACTGAGCATAATCCCTACAACTTCAGCCATTTTGCTAAAATGGCATGATTTTATCTTTTTTATTGCTGAGTAGTATTTCATTGTGTAAATATGCCACATCTTCTTGTTCCAGTCATCTGTTTTTGGACAATAGGGAGAAATCATACACATTTTATTTAAAAAAAACAGATATTAAGAGAACTTAGAGTATAATTTCTCACATTTAAAATAGGCTTTTGCTTCCTTAAAGAAAGAATTTTCAATATGGTTTAAAAATAAAGTGTTAATTATAAGTCATATATCTAGATATTTTTATGACATAGCCCTGGCTTAGCAATGACTATAAAAGCCCATTCTGTGTAGTGGTACTGTTATAAACTGCATTCTTCATTGTGTAAAGGGATCTATCTGCGAGGCTTAGTGATATACCCAAATTTGTCTACCCTATACTCCAGCATCAATTACAACATCAATTACAAATAATCATTCATCTCCTAATGTCATCAGTGACACGGTGAGAAAAAACACCTACACAATGTACTCTTCAACTTTGGTGTGCATTATTAATTTCCTGGAATTCCAGTGCAGACGCAGGTTCTGATTTAGCAGATTTTAGTGGGCCTGAAATTCTTAATATTGAACAATTTCCTGAGTGATATTGATGCTGCAGGTTCCCATTTGTGGGGTCCTCCTTGAGTAACAAGACTGTGCTCTTCTGTTAGTGTAGTTACTTTGGGTCTTTTGAACCAAAAATGACTGCATATAATTTTGAAAGAATGGTGTGTTCATTTATTAGAGGTTATTGTAAATGTTGTGTTAGATCTTTTTAGTTAAGATAGGTCTTTGTATGGCATCAAGTAATATACTTCTGAACAAACTACTGCTTTTAAAATATAAGATTTTTTATTAGATTTATTTAATTATATTCGACATCATTTGTATTCCCTAGGGAGTTCCCACCACCATTTCACCATGCACCATCACCTCAGTCCCTTGTGCTCCTTCTGCCCTTATCCCCATCTTTGCCCTTTCCTCCTCCATGGTACCTTTGGTTTATCTTTGACCTTTTGGTCTTGTTGAGTTTTCTGTTTGTTTGTTTGTTTTTTGTTGTAATTGCCCATTTCCTTGAACTTACTCTTCGTTTGTTGTTGTTGTTCTTTCACATTCCTCCTAAAAGTGAAGCCATCCGATATTTTTCTCTTGCCTTCTGACTTGTTTCACAGAGTATAATTCCTTCTAGTTCCATCCATGTTTCTATAAATGACCCTAGTTTATCATTTGTGATTGCTGAATAATATTCTATAAGGTCATTTGAGTTAAAAAAATATATACTTCTAAGAAAGACTTTAGGGTAGGTGGAAGAACTTCAAAGATCCTAATCCCCAGAAGTATGGAATAGTAATGGATAACTAAGGTAGCAGATGGAATAAGAGGCTGTTAATCAACTGACCTTAAAATGAGAAGGTTGATAGTTATTATGTAGTGAGACTAATATAATCACTTTGGTATTAGCGTGTTCTACCTGTTTTTGCCTGAGTTTTTATAGGAGTGTTTTTACAGGAGTGTAGGCATAGCTGACCAGTTTTTGGCTTTCCTGCAGAAGGAATTCTTCCATGTTTATCTGTATTTACTGTGTTAATGGGAGGAAGTAAGTATAAGAGCCTCACCATCCCCAACCAAGACACAGAAAATATATTTTTACTCTTTCAAATGATCTTCTTTTCAAGATTCCTCTTTTATTTTTATTTTTTATTCTATACATACTTTATATCACATTTCATTTTTGTACAGTTTTTATACTTTCTACTCTCAAGTGTAGTCCACTTGAAATTCCCATCACCAGTTCACCCATGTCCCATCACCACAATCCCTTGTGCTCTTCCCATCCATTTATTTCCTTCTCCCTCCTCCTCTGAAGAATGTCTTCGATTATATTTGTTTGTTGATTTTGACTTTTAATTTACTATAAATATTTTCTCCTTAGTCCCTTATTTGTTTGCTCTATACTCCTCCTATAAGTGAAACCATCTAATATTTTTCTTTTTATTTCTAGTTTATTTCATTGAGCACAATCCCTTCGAGCTCCATCCATGTTGCTGTGAATTGCATGAGTTTATCTTTTTTGATTTCTGTGAAATATTCCATTGTGTATATATACCACTTCTTCTTGATCCAGTTATCTGTTTTGGGACATTTGGGCTGTTTCCATAACTTGCCTATTATAAAAAGTACTGCAATGAACATAGGGGTGCAGGTGTTCTTTTGAATTAGTGTTTTTGTGGCCTTTGGATAAATTTTTAGGAGTGGAATTGCTGGATCGTACGGAAGCTCCATTTTTAGTAGTTGAGGAACCTCCACACAACTTTCCATAGTAGTTGGACCAGTTTGCATTCCCACCAGCTGTGTAGTAGAGTTCCTTTTTCTCTACTTCCTGGCCAACATTTGTTGCTAGTTTTTTTGATATGTGCTATTCTCATTGGTGTGAGGTGGTATCTCATTGTGGTTTTGATTTGCATTTCCCTGATTACAAGAGATGTTGAGCATTTTTTCATGTATCTGTTGGCTATTGGCATTTCCTCTTTGGAAAGTGTCTTTTTAGCTCATTTTTTGACTGGATTGTTTACTTTGATTTTGTTGAATCTCGTCAGCTCTTTGTAGATCTTTGTGATAATTCCCTTATCAGTAGTGTTGCGTGCAAAAATTTTCTCCTAATCAGTGGGGTGTCTCTCTGTTTTGGGTAGTGTCTCTTTTGCTGTACAGAAGCTCTTTAATTTGATGTAGTCAGAGCTGTTTATCTTTTCCTTCACTATCTTTGTTTTAGGTGATGTGTCTTTAAAATGTTATTGAGATGTATGTCATGTAGTGTTTTGCCCATAGTTTCTTCTATATATTTTATGATTTCAGGTCTTATGTCTAATACTTTAATCCATTTTGAATTGGTTTTTTTGTATGAGGTGAGGTTACTAGGTCTGTCTTCATTTTGTTCCATGTAGCAATCCAGTTTTCCAGTACCATTTATTGAACAAAATGTCCTTGTCCTATTTCATATTCATTGCTCCTATGTCAAAGATTAGTTGACCATACACGTGTGACTTTATTTCTGGGTTTTCTATTTAATTCCATTGGCCTGTGTGTCTGTTTTTGTTCCAATATCATGCTGTTTTAAATATTATGACTTTGTAGTATAGTTTGAAGTCTGGGAGTGTGATACCTCCATTACCCTTCTTTTTAGTCAGTAGAGCTTTGACTATTTGAGGTTTTTGTGGCTCCATATGAATTTCATCAATATTCATTCTATTTTGTTTTTTAAGAATAGCATTACTTTTATTGGGATAGAGTTCAATGTGTAATTGCTTTTGGTAGGGTGCCCACTTTAATAATGTCAATTGTTCCAGTCCATGAGAGGGGATGACTTTCTACTCCTTTGTTTCTTCTATTTCTTTAAACAATATTTTATAATTTTATTTGTATTGGTCCTTCACCTCTTTTGTTAGGTTCATTCCCAAGTATTTGATTTTTTTATTTCAATTATAAAAGGGATGGTTTTCTTAATTTCTTCTTCAGATTGATTGTTCGCATATAGGAAGGCTACTGATTTTGTGTGTTGATTTTGTTTCCTCCTACTTTACAAAAGTGGTCTAATTTAGATCAGTTTTTTCTGTGGAGTTTTTGGGTTCTCTATGTATATTATCATATTATCTATAAGTAGTGATAGTTTTACTTCTTTCCCTATTTGGATTTTTTTGTGTGCCTTTTTCTTGTTTTATTGTTCTGGCTAGGACTTCCAGTATTATATAGGAAATCAGTGGTGAGAGTGGACACCCTTGTCTTGTTCTAGAACTTAAGGGAAAGGCTTTTAGCTTTCCATCATTGAGAATGATATTGGCTATGTAAACACATATATGTCATATATGTTCTTTGTTATGTTAAGGTATGTTCCTTCTATCCGAAGAATTTTGAGGGCCTTCATTATAAATGGATGCTGAACTTTGTTGAATGCTTTCTCAGCATCTATTGATATAATCAGATGGTTTTTTTTTTAGTTGATGTGTTGGATTACATTAATTGATTTTCAGATGTTGACCCACTCTGGTGCTCCTTGTATAAATCTCACTTAGTCATGGTGAATTATCTTTTTGATGCATTGTTGGATTCTGTTGGCTAGGATTTTATTGATGATTTCTTAATCAGTGTGCATTAGAGAGACTGGCCTGTAGTTTTCTTTTTTGTGTGTTGTCCTTGTTCAGTTTTGGTATTAGTGTAGTATTGGCTTCATAAAACATACTTGGTAGTATCTCTTTCTTCTCAATTTTTGAAAGAGTTTGCTTAGGATAGGCACTAGTTCATTTTTTAATGTTTGGTAGAATTCATTTGTAAAGCTATCTGGTGCTGGGCTTTTGTTTTTGGGAAGTCTTCTGATTAATATATCTATTTTTCTGCTTGTAATTGGCCTTTTAGGCTTTCTATTTCTTCTTTATCTAGCTTTGGATGATTGTAAAGTTGTAGGAATTTGTCCCTTTCTTCTAGATTGTTAAACTTTTTGCATATAACTATTCATAATAATCTCTGATTATTCTTTTGACTTCTGCTGTGTCTGATGTAATTTCTCCTCTTTCATTTATGATGCTATTTATTTTTGCTTTCTCCCACTTTTTCTTTTTGAGTCAGGCTAGAGGTTTGTCTATTTTATTTATTATTTCAAAGAACCAACTTTGGTATCATTGATCTTTTGGAATTCCTTCATTAACTTCTGTTTCATTTATTTCTGCTTTGATTTTTATTATTTCCTTTCTTCTTTTGGCTTTTGGGTTTGTTTTTGTTGTTGTTGTTCTTGTCCTTTTTCAAGTTCTCTAAGGTGGTAGATTAGGTTGTTTCTTTGAGTTCTTTCTTGTTTTTTGATGTGAGCCTATTTTGTTATGTATTTTCCTATTATAACTGATTTTTCTATATCCCATATGTTCTAAGCGGGTTGTGTCTTCATTGTCATTCTTTATATTCCACATATGAACATTCATCTGATATTTGTTTTTTTCCTACTTCTTTTACTTAGCATAATTCTTTCTAACTCTATTTGACTTGTTATAAATGACAACTCAACTTTTTTAAAAATTCTTTATTTATATATATTTGACATCAATTGTAATCCCCATGTATTCCCCATCACCATATCACCAGTCCACCATCACCTCAGTCCTCCATGCTCCCGTCTGCCCCCAACCCTCCCCTTCCCCCCTCCCCACCAAGTGTCCCCAATTTGTCCTTGTATTTTCATTTTGGTTTTTGGACAACTCAACTTTTAATGGTTGAGTAGTATACCATAGTGTATATATACCACACCTTCTTTATCTATTTATCTGCTATTTGGCACTTTGGTTGTTTTCATAACTTGCATATTGTAAATAGTGCTGCAATGAATATTGGAGTGAATATATTCCTTTCATTAGAGTTTTTGCAATCTTTGGATAAATACCAATGGGAGGAATTGATGGATTATATGGTAGACATATTTTTTAATGTTTTGAGGAAAATCCATATTATAGGAACTGGAACTGTCCTTATTATCAAACATTTGCCAATACTGTTGTTTCTGAACTTTTCAATATGGGAGATTCTCAAAGTAGTGTGGTTTTGATTTTCATTTTTGTGATAAGTGGTGATGAACTTTTTTTCATGTGCCTGTTGATTGTTGATTTGTGTGTCTTCTTTGAGAAGATACTATTCTTCATTTTCTTTTTATTATATTATTTATTTGTAGATCTTTGATATTAGCTCCTTGTGAAACATGGGAAACTTTTATCTACTCAGTCAGATGTCTATTTTATTGATAGTTTCTTTCATTTGTTTGCTTTTGCTTTAGTTTCATTGCTTAAGTTTATGTTGCATTTGGAGACAAGTTCCCAGTATCATCTCTGAAGCCCAAATTGTGGGATATTCTGCCTATGGTTTCTTCCATGTATGTTTATGGCTTCTGTTCTCACATCTAAGTCTTGAATCCATTTTGATTGTGTGTGTGTGTGTGTGTGTGTGTGTGTGTAGTGTGAGGTAGTGGTCTATTCCATTTTTTCTGCATGGGGTTATCCAGTTTTCTGAACACTTTTTCATGAAGAGACTTTCCTTTCTCCACTCTATACTCTTGACTTCTTTGTCATAAATTAACTCTCTACTTAATCATGGGTTTATTTCTGGTTTCTCCATTTTAATCCATTGATATATTTATTTTTTTATCCCAATATCATACTGTTTTGATTACTATGTGTTGTAGTACATCTTGATGTCTGGGAGTGTGATTACCTCACTCTTTTTTTTAAGGGTGCTTTGCTCTTCAGGGTTTTTTTTGTAATTCCACCTGAATATCAGCAATATTTACTATTTGTTTGAAGAATTATGTGAGGCTTTGATAAGGATTGCATGAATATACATATTGTTCTGGCCAAGAAAGAGATTTTATCAATGTCAATTCTTCTAATTCATGCATATGAAATATCTTTACATTGCCTTGAACTTCCTTCTGTTTCTTTTAGCATGTCGTATAGTTTTGAATGAATTTGTGTTCTACTTCCTTTGTTAAATTTATTCTGAGGTATTTAACTTTTCAGTGCTCCTGTAAATAGAATTGTTTTCTTGATTTCTGTCTTTGCTAATGTGTTATTTGCACATAGGGCAGCAACAGTATGCTGATTTTGTAGACTGCCACTTTTTTGGTTTATAGTTTCTAATAATTGCTTAGTGGAATCTGCAGGGCTTTTATTTTTTTATTTTCTTCTTTATTTATATATATTTGACATCAGTTGTAATCCAGTGTATTCCCCATCCCCATTTCATGAGTATACCAATCACCTCAGTCCCTTGTGCTCTTATCTGCCCTCAACACTCTCCCTCCCCTCTCCCCACCAAGGGTCTCCAATTTGTCCTTGTCTTTTTGTTTTTGTTGTGTTTTTATTATTGTTATTATTCTTTTCCTTGATCTTTATTTGGTTCCCTTATATTCCTCCTAGGAGGGAAAGCATCTAGTACTTTTCTTTTGCCTTTTACTTATTTCACTGAGCATAATCCCTTCCAGCTCCAGGCATATGAAAAAATGCTCAACTTCTCTTGTCATCAGAGAAATGCAAATCAAAACCACTGAGATACCACCTTACACCAGTGAGAATGACACATATCAAAAAATTAACAACAACAAATGTTGGTGAGGATACAGGCCTTTTTGTATATTGTCATGTCATCTATAAATAGTGATTGTTGTACATTTTTTCCCAGTTTGGATTTTTTTCCTTCTTTTTTGCTTAATTGCTCTAGCTAAGACTTCCAATACCATGTTGAACAGTAAAAACTGGTTATAAATCATACATTTGTCAAGGTAAAATACAAGATAGGGCTTCCCTGATAGCTTAGGGGTTGTCTCAGTGCTATCATACTATCCCCACTGTGTCCTGAGTTTGATCCCTGGCCAGGGAGCTAACCCACAAAGCACAGCACACTTCTCCTGTCTTTCTAGCTGCTCTCCTTAGTTTATTTTAGTAAAAATACACCTGTTCTGTTTTGCATTCTGTCTCTGATGAATCCTTTCACCCCCCTCACCTCTGGCCTATACACCAGTTTTTCTATGCAAAAATAAATAAATAAATCTTTAAAAAAATAAAATCCAAAAATACACAAATAGCTCTGCAACAAAAAGTCAAAGAAATTGACAGAGGGATTATATAGACATTTCTCCAAGGAATACTTAGGGATGGTCAACAGGCAGACACATGAAAAGATGTTATTATTAAGGAAATGCAAATCAAAATTACAACAATATCTCATACCTATTGAGTGGTTATTTTCAAAAAGACAAGAAACAAATGTTGGGAAGGATATGAGAAAGGGAGTCCATCAGAAATAGTTGATGAGAATGTAAGTGGTATTACCACTATGGAAATAAACATTAATTCCTCAAAAAGTTATTAATATAAATATCATACTATGATGTTCTCCACTTATGAAGACTAAGAAAACTGATCCAGAAAGAATATCTGTACCCTTAAGTTCATAGAAGCATAGTTCATAGCCAAGATATAGGTGGAAACAATCTAGTGTTCATTGCTAAATGAGTGGATAAAGGTAAATATATATCACACACTGGAATACTATTCATTTATAAATAAACATTACTACAATTAAACTAAGTGAAATAACTAAAATGGAAAAAGACTAATATAACTTCTTTCATAACTGTAATATAAACAGGCAAGATAAAAAAAAAACACTTTTAGACACAGATATTGGTGGTTACCAGAGGTGAAGGGATGATAGAGGTGGGTGAAATGGGTAGAGGAATAAATTTTATGAGTGAATCATGAAAATCAAATATATTCTGGAAATTATTTACATGGAAAAATCTATCAGTGCACAGATATGATTAGAATCTAGAACACAAGTATCCAGTTAACATTGAGCAGTAGTACAAAATTTCTTTTCTAAATGGGAGATAAAAAAATTAACATATTGGGTAGTAATTCACATTTCCAATCTCTTTTCTGTATATAGAAGACAAAAATAAAAAAAAGACAAAAATACATATAAAAATAAATTGATCATATGTTGGTTCAAAGCAGAAGAGTACCATGGTCATACACCACTGGTGAAACTGAGGACCATAATTTAGAGATCCACAGTTAGTACTAACTCATGAGGAACCCAGTAGGAAAGAAAAACTCTATACAATCTCATTTATTAGTAAAGATATTATAATAAACCATTTGCTTTTAGGATGCCTTGTTATACAATAATAGCTTATTGGTACAATATCAAAGTAAAGAGAAGTGAGAAAAAATATAATAATCTGATGGTGATTAAGATCAGCATTTGTTTTTATATTTGAAGGCAACATATACAGATTTTCTGTTATTTCAAAGAACTTTATAAGTAGTGTCTCACTGGGATTCATTTCTGACATAAAAATATAAAATTAGTGGTCTAATATTTTCTTCTATTACAAAGTTATATAAATTCCCTTGGTCATTCAGTATAGTTGCGTTTTTCCATAAGAGAAGTGCCATTCATGACAATTATTTCAGTAAAACAACACAAAAAATTATTTGTTGTGAAAAAATGATTTGAGAAAAATTATTCTAGAGAAAAACACATGTTATCTTACTAAGTAAATGGCAATTTCCAAATAGCTCTGATTTTTGTTTGGAAGTCAATTTAAAGAAATGGGAAAACAAAAAAAAAGGAAAAAATATTCAGTATCAGAGAGAAAACAAAGTTAACTAAAGTTTATTAATAAATTAAATAGGAAAGTTGAGTTCAAAGACACAAAGATTCTATGATATAAATGAAAGATGAAGTTCTACATAAAATCTGATTAAGCATAATTCTTAGTCTGAGTCTCTGACTTCTGAAATTATAGGTACTTCTTTCCTGCTACTATTGTCCTTTTGCAGTTTCTATCACAAAGAATCTTTTCAGGGCCCTCTTTATGTCTTTGTTCTTCAGACTGTAGATGAAGGGGTTCAGCATGGGTGTGACCACACTGTACATCACTGAGGCTATTGCACTCGAGTGTGAGCTGTTGGTAGCAGCAGAACTAAAGTACACTCCTAAGACTGTGCAATAAAATAAAAAGACAACTGAGAGGTGAGATCCACAGGTGGAAAATGCTTTGCATTTGCCCTTGGCTGATGAGATTCTATGTATGGAAGAAACTATCTTAGAGTAAGAGTAAAGGATGCCAGCTAAAGGACCACCACCCAGCAGAAGAGCTACAAAATACAAAACCATGTTATTAAGAAAAGTGTCAGAACAGGCAAGTTGGACCATTTGACTGAGTTCACAGAAAAAGTGGGGAATTTCCACATCTGTGCAATATGACAACCGTAACAACATTAAACATTCTAACAAGGAATTCAGACCACTGATGACCCAGGACACCAAAACCAGCAGTCCACAGAGCTGGGGTTTCATAATGACTGTGTAGTGCAAGGGGTGGCAGATGGCCACAAACCTGTCATAGGCCATCACTGTCAGGAGAAAGTCATCTAGTCCTGCAAAGAGCAGGTAAAAGTATATCTGGGTGATGCAGCCTTTGTAGGTTATGACTTTGCTCTGTGTCTGGATATTCAGCAGCATCTTGGGGATGGTGGTGGAGGTGAAACAAATGTCAGCAAAGGACAGGTTGGAGAGGAAGAAGTACATGGGGGTATGGAGGTGGGAATCTGAGGTGACAGCCAGGATGATGAGCAGGTTTCCAAACAGATTGATTAGGTACATGGAGAGGAAAAGCCCAAATATAAGGGGCTGTAATTCTGGTTCCTCTGAAAATCCCAGTAGAAGAAATTTTGAAATTTGTGTATCATTGTCTGGTTTCATGATGGAGGAGACTTTAGGAAAAAGAGAAAATATTTTTATACAAACCTGGATTATTCACATATTTGAAATATCACCATTAATATTTTGCAGTCAATAAATTAATTTTAATATTTTGTGTATGGATAGATTCTTTTATGGATTACCAATGCTACTTATGATAAGGAAATTTTGTCCCAATAAGCTTTCCCTGGTTATATATGTATATGTGTATATTTTAAGCATTATCTAGATAATAAGTATTGGGTGCTGAAGAACAAAATTTTCTACATTTAATGCTGAAGGAGGAATATATTAGCAACAATAAAATTATATGTAATTTAAATGGCAACAGGGGGTATGAAGCAAAGGAAAGCATGTACAGAGAGTGAACAGGGTATCCTATTCAAATAAAAGGGTTAGGGAGATCCAGGGTTGTGTGGGGAAGTGTGTGCCCAGCAGCGGGAACAGCGAATACAAAGTTTACGAAGATGGTGCTTGTTTAAGTGCTCAGGTCAAAAGAAAAAATGAAGCCATGTTGCAAGATGAATGTGCTTGAGAGTATGATAAGAAAAGTTTCCAGATATGTAAGCAGTGAAGTGTACTCTGTTATTGCTAAAATCTCAAGGCACAGGGACTCCCTTGTCTATATAATTTACCTCTATTACTTTATTAATCCTGTCACTACTATATTCCATGAATAAACAGATCCCTTCTTATTTGCTTCTTATGATCAATTTCTTGGCAATTTATTTATCACCTTGGGATATCTGAATTAAGGTGCCCATGCTCTGAAGACTGCTCTTACTCTTCAAGTCACACTCATGTAGCACACACAAAAACACACAGACACGAACATACATGCACACACACAAGACATCATGGCCTCACATGTTATGTTTTTCCCATGTTCAGAACCAGCATTCTGATTATGCAAGGAATAAATACAACTCAAGTTACCCAGGTTGATGCAATTTACAATGTGGGATATAGAAAAAGTTTCCAGAAAATTTCAATTCTTAAGTCTCTCATGGACAAATAAACTTAGGTCTCTGTATTAAGATGTACACTGTCTATCATTTATTTAAATGAGCATATAACATCTGTTGAGAGAGAGAGAGAGAAAACTAGCAATTTAGAGGGCAATTAAGTGTATGGGGACTGAATATGTACCCTGGTAGATGCTGAGGAAGAAAGATCTTCCTGGTTCTAGTGACTTTCCATCCTTGATTACATTTCCTTGATGCTAAGAAAGTAAAATAAAATAAACTCATTCATAATAAAAAATGATGACACATTTATGGTGTCAAAAGTCTTACAACTTACACCCAAAAGAAAATGAGCAAAAGGAAATATACAAAGTATACCATAAGTTTGGCATTTAATACCAAATAGTAGAAGACTTGTTTCTCCTATGCCTATTCTAAAGTTATTTGATCCATTAGTTTCTATGATCTGGTAGGGGATGATATTAGTCCTTACTCATTTTTCTTTCATAGGATCTTTTATTGTGTTGTTCTTAGACTTTGAATTTCATGATTTTTTTTTGCAAACCCAATATACATACTTAAATTCTGGCTCTGGAATTCATCAAACATCCAAAGGTTTACCCACACTATACTTCATAAATCCAGCCCACACCAGGAGAATTCTATCTTTTTATATTGAATAACTTTCATCACATGGTTATGCCCAAGGACAGAATGTTAAGCACATTCATTTCATTGTCCTCAATCTTTTTCATCATAATGAATTATCCCAAAGAACAAGGTATTCACCCTTTTTTGCTCACTTAAGTATGTTGTCCACACAGGTGCATGAATATTTGTGCAAAAATAGAGAAATAAATTTAAGGATATGAAAGTTTATAAAATGAATAATGAAACCAGGTTAGAGAGTAGTTTCAAAATAATTGTGCTAAGCAAAGTTGAATGGTCATATAGCAACAATCAGTGATATAAACATTGATTAATAATTGAATTATCAAAGAACTAGAAATGAAAGAATACAATATATAATGTTCCTAGAATGTCCTAATACACATTAAATGGCAACAGGTGTTATGAAGGAAAGGAAAGCATGTACATCAGCATTATTTGCTGATGAATAAGTTATATAAGGTTTTAATGTGTATGGACACTTACAAAATGCCAAAGTTGTATATCAGTATAGTTAGAAAAAGTTAAATTGTTAGATAAAACTGGAATAAATAACTAATATCTGGAATAATATGAAATTATAAAATCTTACAGAAATTCATAGGGACTATGACCTGTGCATGAGAGTAACTGATACATCATAGATTATTATGTACATAACTACACATAAAAATTGCAGGTGCATAAAAACATCTAAAATAAAGTAAGCAATGCAGATGTGAGAAGATATGTATATTTAAAGAAAATTTAAAAATTGGGAAACAATGATCTATAGAAACAATTGGAAGGACTGTTACCTGTCAAAAATAGATATTTAATATAAGGGCATATAATAAGAAAAAACTATCCAAGATTGTGACCAAATATGTGAAACCTGCTGGAACTAATACTTTAAGAAAACAGTAAGAAAAGCCGTTCATGCCTACTAACCTAGCAAAACACTTAAAATCACATTGATTAGGATTCAAACTTTTAAACTGGTAAGAGAGGGTACATTCTAATTTTGATTTCAGGAAAGTGTTACAAATTTGGAAAACAACTTGAAGACAGCTATAAATACCATAAGGAGTGATATTATTTAATTTGGTATTTCTCAGTCTCAAATAGTGACATTCTGGGATGGATTATTTTCTGGGATGCATTCTTTCTTTTGTATTGTAGGACATTTAGAGCACTGAGCATCCTGGCTCAACCTACACCTCCAGTCATGACAACCAAAACCATCTCTGTACATTGCACAATGTGCCAGGTGGACAAAATTTCTCCCTGTTTAGAAATATAATTTGAATTTAACAATCTCAACCTATTTGTATGGCACTGATGTAACAGCAATGCAATAGAAAGATTAGGAAAGAGCACCAAATTTGTGAATGGCTAGACATACTGTGAAATATTTGCAACTGAAATAAACACATTCATTATTAATCAGAGGAGGAAACAAACAGTGATTTCTTGCATTGGTTGTCAGATGACCAAAGGTAAATGGCTTTTTTTTTTCTCTGAGCATCTCATGAAGAGTTAAATGGGTGGTTGAACTTACCTGCAGGGAAATCTGAGGGGAAGTGCTCCAAATGGAAGTGTGAATTCCTCCTTAGGTGATAATGATGTCTCAAGACAAAACAGCAGTGAACAATTGAGGCATAGTTTCTCCAGTCAGAATTGGACTCTAAACAAACACACAGAAAATAAAACCATGTCATTCCAGCCCAGATTTATACATGCAGAGAGAGGGGAGAGGAAGAGGTGTTTACAACTCTCTATTTCTGTTCACGAGGCACAGTTACTCTTGTTACGCCACCCCTAAGTACATACTCTCCCTGAGGAAAACTTTTCTGGACAACAAGCAATTTCCTACTGACTCTCTATTCCCATTAGTCTAGACAGTGAGTTAAAAAAAACAGAACAACTTTTGAGAAATGGACAAGTTCTTATCATCATTCAACCTTTCAAGAGTGAAGCAAGAAAAAGACAAAAACTTTAAATAAACCAATTTTCCACTTTTCAAAAACATTAGAGGAGAGAACAATTCCAAACATTACCTTGATACCAAAAGTGAGAAAAACTTCACAAAAGAAACCTATAGATCAATATATCCCATGAACATAAATGTAAAAATTCATAACTATATGCAAGCAAACTAAATTCAAAAATACATGAATAGTTCCGTTCACTATAATCAAGTAGGTTTTATTTCAGAAATGCAAAGTGTTAAAAATACAAGGTTCTTACCAACAAAAGAAAGCATAAAAATCATATCATTTTACTAGGTGCAGAAAAAATATTTAACAAGATTCAACACCAATTTATGTCTAAAATAAAAAACTCTCTATGAATTTTACATAGAAAGAATGTACCTCAACATGAAAAGCCATATATAGTAGACCATAGCAGCATCATATTCAATGATGAAAACTTTTTTTTTATTAGTTATATTTGACATCATTTGTAGTCCCCAGGGAGTACCCACCACCATTTCACCCATGCACCATCACCTCAGTCCCTTGTGCACCCT
>JAGFMF010011659.1:12415471-12429740 GCA_019455555.1 Galemys pyrenaicus | reverse complement strand
TCTCCCCATTGAGGATTATATTTGCAGTAGGTTTGTCATATATAGCTTTTACCATGTTGAGGTACTGTCCTTCTATTCCAAGGGTTTCAAGAGTCTTTACAATGATGAAAATTTAAAGCTTTCCCTCTAAGATCAGAAATTAGACCTCTCACCACTATTACCTAACATATTATTAAAAATCCTAGCCAGAGGAATGAGGTAAAAATAAGAAAAAATTGTATAGAAGTTGGATATGAAAAAATACTATCACTATTTACAGATAACATGATATATATGTAGAAAATCCCAAAGAATCTAGTAAGAAGTTATTAGAAATAATAAAAATATAGTAAAGTGAAGGACTACAAAATCAACACACACAAGTGTGGCATTTCATAGATGCAAACAACAAACTAGCAGAAAGAAAATCAGAAACTTAGACACATTTACAATTGTATAAAAACAATAACATACCTTGGAATAACTTTAACCAAGGAAATGAAAGACTTGTACAAAGATAATTGTAAAACATTATTGAAAGAAATAGAAGACAAAATTAAATTTGTGACAAAGCAGCCTATGGTATAATGGAGAAAAGGAAGATCTTTTCAGTAAGTGGTATGGGGAAAACTGGATGGCCACATGTCAAAGAATGAAAGTAGAACACTCTCAAACAACACACAAAAAATTAACTCAAATAAATGAAGACACTGAATGTAAGACTGAAACTACAAAACAGGTAGAAGAAAACTTACGTGGTAAGCTGACTGACATTAACTTAGGAACATCTTTGTAGATGATACCCAAAGGAAAGGAAAACAAAAGCCAAAATAACAAATCTACATTTCTCCAAGCATCATTGGCTTTGTTTCGCTGCAGTCTAGCTGTGATATTAGGAGGAGGTGAGCCCAGAAACTTCACTCTACTGCCATCTTGCCCTACCCATTCACTGGATTTTCAAAAGCATCTCAAAAATGAATTTTGCCAAATATTTCAGATACAAATATGAGATTAACTTTTACCAGAACTTTTGCCTCTGCACTTTGAATACTGCTGCATTCACTTGCACTTCTTCAACCCCTGCACAGCCAAACTTAAATCTACAAAAGAAACTTATCAAGGCCCTCTTATTTCTTTGTTTCTCAGACTGTAGATGAAGAGGTTCAGCGTGGGTGTGACCATGGTTTATATCACACATGATCACATGTTGCACTTGAATGTGAGCTGTGAGTAGCAGCAAAGCTAAGAAAATCTCCTAGGATTGTAAATTAAAATAAAAGTACAATTGAGAGGTGAGATGCACAGGTGGAAAATGCTTTATACTTGCCCTGAAATGATGAGACTCTATGTATGGAGGAAACTATCTCAGAGTAAGAGTAATGGATCCCAGTGAGAAACCCACCACGCAGCTGCCCAGCTGTATAATACATCACCAAGTAGTTAAGGAAAGCGTCAGAACAAGAGAGTTGAAAAACTGAATGAGTTCACAGAAAAACATGATGGATTTCCAAGTTTGTACAGAAAGACAGCTGAAATACCATTAACCAATGTAATAAGGAACTCAGGACAGTGAGGATCTAGGACACCAGAACCAACAGGTCACAAAACCAAGGGTTCCTGATGACCATGTAGTG
Source organism: Galemys pyrenaicus (assembly GCA_019455555.1). Taxonomy (NCBI): domain Eukaryota; kingdom Metazoa; phylum Chordata; class Mammalia; order Eulipotyphla; family Talpidae; genus Galemys; species Galemys pyrenaicus. Next base: position 12,428,127 of record JAGFMF010011659.1, on the reverse strand, counting down.
CAAGTGGTGGCAGATGGCCAAAAATAGGTCATAGAAAGTTGTCTAGTGTTCCAGAAAGCAAATAATAGTATATCTGAGTGAGGCAACCTACATAGGTTATAACTTTGCTCTGCATTTGGATGTTTTTCAGTATCTCTAGGATGGTGGTAGAGGAAAAACAGATGTCCACAAAGGAGAGGAAGAAGTACATGGGGTGTGGAGGTGATGGTCAGGATGATGAGCAGGTTTCCACAGTGATCAGGTACATGGAGAGGAAAAGCCCAAATAGGAGGGACTTCAGTTTTGAGTTCTCTGAAAATCCCAGAAGAACAAACACTAAAATTTGTGTATTATTCCCAGGGTCCATTTGGTGGAGATGACTACCAAGATAAAGAAAAATGTGACTTATTTTCACAGTAACAGGCACTAATGATATTGCTGAAATGATACACAATTTACAGTTTGCAGTTAAGAAATTAATTTGAAGGGAGAGTGAGAGAATGGATTGAGGGCAGAAAGGGCACAAGGGACTGAGGTGAAGGTGCATGAGTGAAATGGTGTTGGGAAATCCATGAGAACCACAACTGATGTCAAATCTATATAAATCTATATATAAGAAAAGAGAAAAAAAGAAATTAATTTGAATATTTTCTGTATTTACCTGGTTTCCTTTAGAAGATCCACCATGACATTTCTGAGTAGGAACTCATATCCCTACACACACCTATTTCCCTGAGAAATCAAGTCTTCTGGTTTTAATGAAGTATATGTTTTTTTAATCTGGTTTTTAGAAATATATGTTCAGATACAACCATGTTGCAAATGCTTTCTAATTGATGACTGGGTTGGGTGCCATAGAAATAAAATTACCTATCCTATCATTGATAGAGAAATGATATGAGCAAGTAAATAATTCATAATATAATGTATCAAATGGTGACAGGTTCTAGGATGAAAATGAAAGCAGTTATAAAGAAGAGAGTATATGAATGTGCATTATGGTGGTGATAAAGTTAAATTAAATAAAATTAGTTAAATTAAATTAAATAAGTTAAATTAGTTAAATTAGTATCTTGTGATTTTAATATGCATCCCCTGATAATGAATAATGTTGAATGTCTACTTGTGATGTTTGGGCTATTACCATGTCTTATTTTTTTTTGCATGAAGTATCTTTTCAATTCTTTTGACCATTAGTTTGAACTAGGCTGTGCATGTCTTCATAACTGAGTTATAGACATACTTTTTACTTTATGATGTCTGTTAATGATGTAAATATTTCCCTCATATTTTGGCTTTCCTTTTTACTTTCTTACTACTATCTTTCAGTAAAATAACATATGCCATTGTTATTGTTTCTTCTTTAAATAATTTGGAAACTTTACCAACAAATATATGTGTCTGAAGTTTTATAATTTGATAGTTTTTTAATTGCACTGATATTAGATCTTTATGTCAATATGTGATAATATCTTTGCAAGTGTTTTGGTATTTAATATTTTGGAGTAAATTGTTCAATTTGTGTATTAGTTAAATTTATGGACAAAAGATAGTTCCTAAAACTCTATTATTAGCTTTTTAATATATGAAATCCAAATAGTAATCACCATCTTTCATTCCTGATGGTAGAAATTTGTGTCTTCCCTCCTTTTTCTGTTGGTCAGTCTAGCTTAGACTTTAATCAATCATCAATCATTTCAAAGAATCAGATTTGATTTTGTTGATTTTTCTGCTTTGTATTTCATTGATTTTTGGCTTATTAGTCTTATTACTCTTTTTTCTAGTTTCTTATATAGAAATTTATATTATTAATTTGAGGTATTTCTATTATAATAATTTGATACTATAAATTTTTCTCTGATGCATTGATGTTGTTATTTCTCAGAACCATGCTTGATCCATGAAAACAAATCCAAACAAGTTTATCTCAACAAGTTTCCCTCAGATAAACCTCTAATATATTAACTGCCCCCATCAAATCAGCAGACACTCCAGCTAATCCACAATTTTACTATGAACTCATAGGGGACTTTTAGATATAAGAACACCACTGGACTATACAGACCCATTGAAAAATATAAATTTTAAAATATATTAAACTTTTCAATTTTTGGGTTACATGCTATAAAGCAACAGCTGACTGACAAAACTAGCAGAGTGAATAAAATGGAAGAAAATTGTAATAACCTTGTAATTATTAGTAGTAGCATTTGTGCTGATATTTAAAGACAACATTCATAATCATTCTGTCATTCAACTTTCTCTCAGACAACTGGTGACTCTACTGCAGTTCTTTTCCAAGTAACCAAAAGAAGGAGGAAGTATATGCATATATGTGTAAGAAAACATTTGATCCTTATTCTCATTCCTATGAAGGGTTTTGACTTTGCTGAAAAAATAAGGACCTTCTCAGACAAAAAGAAACTCCAGAAATCCATTACAACTAAATCCCCAATTCAAAAAATACTACAGGAAGCCCTAAAGATAACACCAACAGAGGGATGAAAAAGAAGAGTAGAATAAGGCAAGAAATAAAATTACAAAAAGACTAACAAAAGTTGCCAAAGTACAAATATTAACTCTGAATGCAAATGGACTAAGATAGTAATAAAAAGACACAAAGTAGCAGGCTGGATTAAAACAAAACCCATCATTTTCTGTCTCCAGGAAACAAATTTAGCTACAAAATATAAACATAGACTGAAAGTAAAAGATTGGTAAATAACCCTACAAGTATATGGACCAAAAATGAAGGTAGGAACAGCTACACTTGCATCAGATGAAATAGACTTCAAAAACTAAAAAAGGTGAAAAGAAACACAGACAGACATTACATTATGATTAAGGTGATAATACATCAGGAAGATATAACACTTGTTAACATATATACTCACCAAATGAAAGAGCAGCAAAATATTTAAGACAATTATCAGCTCATAAAACAGACTTTAGAGAAATATATATATATATATATATATATATAGTAGGACATTTCAACAACCCACTTGCACCAATAGACAGACAAGACAAAAAAATACACAAAGACACTAGAGCCCTAAATAAAGACTTAGACCTCATGGGCTTAGCAAACATCTACAGGACACTACACCCAAAATATCCGAGCACATGGGCCTCCCTCCCTAGTGACACAAGGGGTTAGGTCTCAGCTCTATCTAGCTATCAGCAGCCACTGCAGAACAAGTTCAATCCCCACCCAGGGAACTAACTCACATGACGTAGCAGAGCTCCCCAGACTTGCCAAATGTACTCCTCTGAGGTGTATTTCGGTAAATCGGTCTGTTCTGCACCCCTTCAGTCTCTGGTGAGTCCTCTCACCCCTGAAAACTTTGGCCTATACCCCAGCTCTTGTATGCATAAATAAATAAAACAAATCTTTTTTAAAAACCTGACTTTTTTAAAAACCCAAGTACACATTTTCCTCAAGTACACATGGATCATTTTCCAGAATCAATTACATATTGGGCCACAAGAAAAAACATCAACAGGTAAGTTAAGATTGAAATCATTCCAAATATCTTCACTGATCATAAAGGCACCAAACTAGAAATAAATTATGAAAAGAAAGCAAGGAACCCTCCATTTCATGGAGATTGAAATCACACTACTGGAAGAACACTAGATTAAAGAGGGGATCAAAGAAGAAATTAAAAAATACTTTTGAGTTGAACAGCAATGAGGACACCACATTCCAGAATGTATGACACAGCAAAAGCAGCAATAAGAGGAAAGCATACAGCAACACAGGCTCACATCAATAAAAGAAAGAGCTCAAAGAACAACCTAATCTCCCATCCCTAAGAACTAGAAAAAAAACAACAAAAACCAGTAGAAGAAAGGAAATAACAAAAATCAAAGTAGAAATAAATGAAATAGAAATTTTAAAAATCCAAAATATCAGTGAAACCAAAAGCTGGTTCTTCAAAAAAATAAACAAAATAATAAGGCTCTAGTCAGGCTTAAAAAGAAAAAAACAGAAGAAAACACAAACAGGTTCATAAAGACAAGAGGATAAATTACAACAGACTTAGTAGAAATTAAAAGAATAATCAGAGATTACCATAAACATTTATATGCAAACAAGTTCAACATCTAGAAGCGATGGACAAATTCCTACAATATAATCATTCAAACCAAGATAAAAAAGAAATGGAAACTAACAGACGAATTACAAGCAATGAAATTGAAACAGTAATCAGAACACTCACCAAAAACAAAAGCCAAGGACCAGATGGCTTCACAAATGAATTCTAACAAATGTTCAGAAATGATTTAGTGCCCATCCTACACTAACGCTTTCAAAAAACTGAGAAAGAAGGAAGACTACTGAATAGGTTCTATGAAGCCAGCAGTAAACTAATGCCAAGACAAAACAATAAAATAAACCTACAGGCCAAGCTCCCTAATGCACTAGTATCTTTTTATCTTAATATCTAATTGTAAATATCTTCAACAGACTCCAACAATGCATCAAAAGGATAATACATCATGATCAAGTGGAGTTTATTCCAAGGGCACAAGGATGGTTCAACACCTAAAAATCAATTAATGTAATCCAACACATCAACAGAAAGAAAAATAAAAAACATATGGTCATAACAATAGGTGCTGAGAAAACTTTCAGTAAAGTTCAACATCCATTTATGATGAAGGCCCTTGAAATTCTTGGGATAGAAGGAACATAACTTAATATGATAAAAACCATATATGACAAAGCCACAGATATTATTACTCTCAATGGTGAAAAGTGTGAGAGTGGAACAAAAACAGACAAATGTAACTAAAGAGAAAGCCCCAAAAATACAGCCACATATAAATGGACAACTTATTGGGTTTTTTTTTATTTTATATGTATTTTACATTATTTTCCATTTTTGTACATTGTATATTTCTCGTCCCCATGAAATTCCCATCACCAATTCACCCACACACCATCACCATAGTCCCTTGTATTCTTCCCATCCATTTTGTTCCATCTCCCCCTTCCTCCCCTGGGGAATGTTTCAGATTTGTAGTTGTCTGTTGATTTTGATTGCTTATTTATTATAATTAACCTTTATTCCTTAGTCCCTTATTTTTTTCCTCTACATTCCTCCTATAAGTGACACCATCCAGTATTTTTCCTTTCCTTTCTGGCTTATTTCACTCAGCATAATCCCATCTAGCTCCATCCATGTTGCTGTGAATTGCATGAGTTTATCTTTCTTGATTGCTGCATAATATTCCATGATGTATATATACCACACATTCTTGATTTCCAGTCATCTATTTTGGGGCATTTGGGTTGTTTCCATAGCTTGCCTATTGTGAGAAGTGCCATGATAAACATAGGTGAGCAGGTATCCTTTTGAATTAGTGTTTTTGTGTCCTTTGGGTAAATTCCTAGGAGTGGGATTGCTGGATCATATGGGAGTTTCATTTTTAGTAGTTTGAAGATACTCCACACCACTTTCCATAGTGGTTGGACCAGTTTGTATTCCTAGTAGCATTGTAGTAGAGTTTGTTCATTTTTCTCCACATCCTCGCCAACATTGTTGTTGCTAATTATTTTTTTTGATATGTGCCGTTCTCACTGGTGTGAGATAGTATCTCATAGTGGTTTTGATATGTATTTCTCTGATCACAAGAGATGTTGAGCATTTTTTCCTGTATCTGTTGGCCATTTGCATTTCCTCTTTGGAGAAATGTCTTTTTAACTCATCTACCCATTTTTCAACTGGATTGTTTCCTTTGTTTTTGTTGAGTCTCATGAGCTGTTTGTAGATCATTGTGATAAGTCCCTTGTCAGTGGTGTTGTGTGCAAAAATTTTCTCCCAATAGGTGGGATGTCTGTTTTGGTTGGTGTGTCTTTTACTGTATAAAGCTCTTAAGTTTGATGTAGTCCCTGCTGTTTATCTTTTCCTTCACTATCTTTGCTTTGGGTGCTGTGTCTTTAAAGATGTTACCAAGGCGTACGTCATGTAGAGTTTTGCCTAAATTTTCTTCTAGATATTGTATGGTTTCAGGCATTATGTCTAATTCTTTAATCCATTTTGAGTCAATTTTTGTGCATAGTGAGAGGCAGTATTCTAGTTTCATTCTTTTGCATGTAGCAGTCCAGTTGGCCCAGCACCTTTTATTGAACAAGCTGTCTTTGTTCCATTGCACATTCTATGCTCCTTTGTCAAAGATTAGTTGCTCATAAGCTGGTAGGTTTATTTCTGGGCTATCTATTCAATTCCATGTGTGTGTTTTTGTTCCAATGCCATGCAGTTTTTATTACTGTGACTTTGTAGTATAGTTGGCAGTCTGGATGTGTGATACCACCATTCTATTTCTCTGAAGAGTGTCATTGAAAGTTTTATTATAATAGCATTGAATCTGTAGATTGCTTTTGGTAATTTGGTAATCTGTAGATGGCCATTTTGATAATGTTAATTTTTCCAATCCATGAGCAAGGGATGTCTTTCCATTTCTTTGTGTTATTCTGTTTCTTTTAACAATGTTTTATATTTTCTTTGTAGAGATCCTTCACCTATTTTGTTAGGTTTTTTCCTAAGTACTTGATTTTTTTTTTATTTCAGTCATAAAAGGGATGGTTTTCTTATTTCTTCTTCAGCTTGGTTGTTTGTATAAAGGAAGGCTACTAATTTTGGGTGCTGACTTTGTATCCTGCTACTTTGCTAAATTGGCTGATTAATTTGATTAGATTTTCTGTAGAGTTTTTGGGATTCTTCATGTATATTATCATATTGTCTGCAAATAATGATAGTTTTACCTCTTCTTTTCTATTTGGATTCCTTGTATGCCTTTTTTGTCTTATTGCTCAGGCTAAGATTTCCAGTATTATACTGAAGAGAGTGGTGAGAGCGGGCATCCTTGTCTTGTTCCAGATCTTAAGGGAAAGGCTTTTAACTTTTCACCATTGAGAATGATATTGGCTACCCAAAAGACACAAAAACACTGATCCAAAAGAATACCTGCACCCCTATGTTCCTAGCAGCACTCCTTACAATAGGTAAGACCTGGAAACAACCTAAATGTCAAAAACAGATGAGTGGATCGAGAAGCTGGGGTACATAGACACAATGGGATACTACTCAGCAATCAAAAATGAAAAACTAGACACATTCATAGGAACATGGATGGAACTGGAAGGGCTTATGCTCGGCAAAGTAAGTCAGAAGGCAAAAGAAAAATACCAGATGGTTCCTCCCATAGGAGGAACATAAGGGAACCAAAGGAGGATCAAGGAAAGGAATAAGAACAATAATAATAACAAGAAAGAAACAAAAACCAAAAATGAAAAGGCAAAGACAAACTGGGGACACTTGGTGGGGAGGGAAGAGGGGAAGGGTGGAGGGCAGATGGGAGCACAGGGGACTGAGGTGATGGTGCACTGGCGTTACGGTGATGGGGAATACAGGGGGATTACAATTGATGTCAAATATATGTAAATTCAAAAATTTGTATTAAAGAAAAAAAAGAGAATGATATTGGCTATGGGCTTGTCATATAGGGCCTTTATTATTTTAAGATACGGTCCTTATAACCCAAGAATTTCAAGGGCATATATGGACAACTTATTACAGTAACTAAGAAGCAAAAATTATATAATGGAACAGGACAGTTTGTTCAATAAATGGTGCTGGGAAAACAGGACCAAAGGAAACTAGACCACTATCTCACACCATGTAAAAAAATCAACTCAAAATGGACAAAAGAACTGAACTTAAGACCTGAAACAAATTAAACAATCCAATCAAAAAATGGGCAGAAGAACTCAAAAGACATTCTTCAAAAGACTAAATGCAAATGGTTAGCAGATATATGAAAAAATGTGCAACATCTCTCATAGTCAGGGAGATGCAAATCAAAACCACAATGAGGTATCACCACACACAATTAAGAATGGCACATATTAAAAAAACAAGTGAAACAAAGGTTGGCAGACAATGTGGATAAAAATAACTCTTCTACATGCTGGTGAGAATGCAAACTGCTCCAACCACTATGAAAAGCTGAATGGAGGTTCTTCAGACTACTAAAAATAGAGCTACCATATGACCCAGCAATTCCATGCCTACGGATCTGCCCAAAGGACACAAAACCATTAATTCAAAAGAATACCTGCACCCTTATGTTTATTGCAGCATTATTTATTATAGGTAAGGTTGGGAAACAACCCAAATGCCCCAAAACATATGACCGCATCAAGAAGATGGGACACATATACACAATGGAATATGTTTTAACAATCAAAAAGAATAAACTAATGCCATTTGCAGCAATATGGATGGAGCTAGAAGGGATTATGCTCAGTGAATGATGTAAAATATGTAAATATAAATAAATTATTAAAAATTATTTACATGGACTTGTACCTGTTTCATAAGACTTTAAAAAAAAAGAACTGGGGTACAGGCCAGAGGTGTGGAGTGTGTAAAGAGTCACCAGAGACAGAGTGGGAGCAGAATAAGCAAGTAGACTGAAATACACTACTGAGGAGAGAAGCAGGGAAGCAGGAGAGGTCTGCTGTGCATTGTGGGTCAGCTCCCTGGCCAAGGAACAAATTCATGCTGCAGTGGCTGTAGATTCTTCATAGTGCATTGCTTAACCTCTTATGCCACCAGGGAGGCCACTGTTGCATAAGACTTTTTATAAAGCATTCTTTCTGTGAAAATTTCTTAATCGAATTTACAATTAGTTCTTAGCCCAACTTATTCTCTCAGTTATCTTTTATTGTTATCTGACATATTGTAAATTATATTAATAAAAGTGTATTCACAGCCAATTTTAATAGCCAAAAGCATATAATACAATGTTTTGTCCCCACTAACATACAATATGTACAAGGGAATTTTTTGACATTGTTAAGAAAACTATTGATTGTTTAGCTTAATGAACTTTTTAGGTGTTATCATAACTTAATAGGCTATTTAGAATTATTATCATAACTAAATTTTTTCAGTCCTGGCATTTGAGTTTAATGCATTCAATCAATATTATTAAATGATATAACATAAAAATATCCCTTTACAGGAAAATAAAACACACAAGCCCCATTTTTCAATGGAGAATTTAATTAATAATTGATTTAATTAATAATTGTACTGTTACATACCAAGGACTTTTGTAAAATTTACATAATTAAAATGTTCTAACTCAGGTTGTAACACATTGTTCTAAAAGTATATCTTCCAGTGAACAAATATTTTATAGTTAAGGACAAAATTACAGTTGCGAATTTGTGATGCCTATGAAATTTCTAGTTGTTTCAGCATGCCATGAAATGATAAACATTTGACCAAGGATTCCTATAAAGACACTTAATTCTCTTCTTGGTTGAATAGAAGAATACAATGTGTTTTTTTTTAAATATCAGTGTTTATGTTCCCACGATTTCAGTGGTCTAAATTCCAAAGGAGCTAGTCAAGATTGTTTTCTCACCTCAGTCTTACACATTTTTGAAAACTTGAATTCAGGTTTACAATACACTGCTGTGCGGTTAGACCTCTGGAGACTAGAAACTTCACAGAGAAGGAGCAATTAAAAGTCAGTTGACTTTTAGCCTAATCTCTTAGGAAATGAGTCATTAGGAAAAAAATCTATTGGGAAATCATGTGCTTAGAAGTTGGATATTGAAAAAAAAATGTGACTAATGAGAAGGCACAACTAGCTGTAAATACCTCCTTCTCTTGTAGACCCAGAGCTTGTACAATTTTGAGGTGCACAGTACATCGTTACTGTTTTTGTAATTGTATATCTGATCCAGTGACCAACATTTTATTCTTTCCTGCTATCTTGTCTAGGAACAAATTTCAGCCTTATCAACAGTCAAGGGAGAAACTTGGACTTTCATTTGGAGACTTTCTTCTCAGAGACCTCATTCAGGTGGGTGAGAGAGTGTAGGACTTACTTCAGAAGTGTCTCAGTATGAAAGCAGCAGAGAGATTTTGTCAGAGTTCACCTGCGATCTCAATAAGCCTAATGACAAGAGATTGCCATATTATTTGATTTAATTGTTAAAAAGGAGAACTGTCTATTGTACTCAGAAATCAAAGGTCATTGTTGACAATTAAGTGATAGGAATAGATGTCCATTTGGATGAGACTAAGAAGAATGGGAAGACTATAATGATCCAGTAAAGTTAGAACATATCAAATGCTTTTTGCATTTTATGGAGAAAGGGTAAAATAGAATTTTTAAGTGTGAGTGGTAGGTGTTGACTCATTTAAAAACTCTTTTATAGGTGAAGTATATTGAACATAAGCCATACTTACAAAAGGTCTAGACCAGTGGAGGTAGATATTACCTAGCAAGACAGTTCATTTTATTTAATAGGTCAATAGGGATACCAAAGAATATTACTCTTCAGTTATTTCATTACCAAAGAGGCTGAATATATTTTTGAATTTGATAGCATTTTACTTCTATTGTAAACTGACTATGCAAATTATTTGTACAGATATTTACTGAGATATGAGTTTTTATTATTGTTTTTGATGGTACACTTTCAAATGAAAGTTGGAGTTTTTTCTGCTTTATTGTTTTGCATATATTTAGATAGGTAGATAGATAGATAGATAGATAGATAGATAGATAGATAGATAGATAGATAGATAGATAGGTAGGTAGGTAGATAGATAGATAGGTAGGTAGATGGATAGATTACTGTGGAGAATATTTAAAGTTGAATATTTTGTATAACTATCTCCTAATCCCTTATATTGTGCCACTGTAATGTAAACCCAGGGGTTAACTTTTATTTTTGAAATGCAAACACCTTACCTAAGTTTTAATCTCGAAGCATTTATGAAAAATTGAACCAGTATGTACAAATACATCGATAGACAAAGGACTAGATAAGGTTGAAACTGCCTCCACTATGAAAGCCTTTAATTTTTGTTTTACTTTTTAAAAACTTAACATTTTTGTACCATTTTTTATTTCTTCCCTTCAGGTGTAGTTCCTGTATTTCATCCACCACCAGGCACCCATGAACCATCACCATAGTCTCTTGAGCTCCTCCCCAACTCTTTAAAAAAAAAAAATTTATTTATTTATGCATAGAAGAACTTGGGTATAGGCCAAAGGTGCAGGCATAGGGGGCTGAGAGAACGCACCACAGTCAGGGTGGGGAGCAGGCAGATCCACTGAAATATTTCCACTACTGGGCACAACTGGCAAGCCTGGAGAGGTTCACTGCAGATATGTGGGCTAACTCCCTTGTTTGGGATGGAACTCAGGCCCCACTGGTGATAGCATGATAGCACTGAAACTTGACTACTATGCCACCTTGAAGGTCCTCTCTCCCCTGGTTTGACCACTCTTTCTTCCCCTTCCCTACCATATGCTTCAGAATTATGGTTTGCCTACAAGTTTTGCTTTTTCCTGACCCTTTGTTCAGTTTCCCTATATTCTTCCTCTAAGACAGACCACCTGATATTTTTTTTCCTTCTGACATATTTTGCTTTGCATAAACCCTTCCAGCTCCATCTATGCTGATGCAAATGACATGAGATTATTTTTTTTTATTGCTGTGGTGTGTGTATACACACCACACCTTTTTGAGGCATGTGGGGCATTTGGGTTGTTTCCAAATCTTAGCTATTGTAAATAGTGCTGCAATAAACAAAGTAGTACAGGTTTCCATTCAAACTAGAGTTTGTGTGTCCTTTAGATAGATTCCCAGGAGTGGAATAACTAGATTCAGTTGTAGTGCTTTGAGGATCCTCCACACAGCTTTAAGGACCTCTGTTTTACTGATTCTTGCTGACTTTGATAACTGCTTGAGGCTGTGTGTGTCCACATGCTGTGGTGTTGTCATCAGATCAGGGATAGAGTTATCTTGGAATATATATATATATATATATCCATATCATCTGTACACATGGAACTCCTTTGCAACACGATTAATAAATGGCATAATATTTGTAGCCTAGATAACAAATTCACTCTTCCTTCAAGCTTCAGCAATAACAGATGCCACTTTACTCTTCAATGTATCTGATAGTATTTGTAGTCATGGTCCTTCGTGCTGCTTCACCTTACCACAGGGCTTCACCTTTGTCAACTAAAACCTTTGAAGCAAGCACCTTCCTCAGAGTGTACTAATTCTATCTGTTCCAGAAACAAAATTCCCCACAGAATCTTACATCTATCTCCCCTCTAAATTTAAGTTCTTGTTCAAATGTCAATATTATTTTCAGGTCTTGCCAAAATGCCAATGAAATATAGAAGGCAATTCACTTCTCCTTTATACCTGCTGTCCTTTTCTTATCACTATCTGTCACCATCTGTAATGTTACATAAATGTATTGTAGGCTTATTATATATTTCTTCCCCATCATTGAATTGAGGGAACTTGTTCTTCAGCACCCTGTACTTGTTACATAGTGCCAACATCACCATCAGCAATCAACTTATACTCCTAATATGAAAAATATTTTAACATTATAACTGTAGAGTACATGAACTCTTAATGCTGATTAGGCACAATAATATATTCAAGGTGGTGGAACAGAGGATCTCCCAGTATGAACTATATCCATACACAGAATGCAAAAACTAGGGGCCTCCCCTGGTGGCGCAGTGGGTTAAGCAACGCACTATGAAGCAAAACCGCAGCCACTGCAGCACAAGTTCGATCCCTGCTGCCGGCCAGGGAGGGGACCCAC